>PVKU01001308.1:38998-317781 GCA_004027475.1 Anoura caudifer
TGTCCCCTCCCCCCTCCCCTCTGGCTGTTGTTAGATTGTTCTTAATTTCAATGTCTCTGGTTATACTTTGTTTGCTTTTTTTCTTTTGTTGATTATGTTCCAGTTAAAGGTGAGATCATATGGTATTTGTCCCTCACCGCCTCGCTTATTTCACTCAGCATAATGCTCTCCAGTTCCATCCATGCTGTCACAAAGGGCAGGAGCTCCTTCTTTCTCTCTGCTGCATAGGATTCCATTGTGTAAATGTACCATAGTTTTCTGATCCGCTCATTTACTGACAGGCACTTAGGTTGCTTCCAGCACTTGGCTGTAAACTGTGCTGCTATGAACATTGGGGTACATAGGTTCTTTTGGGTTGGTGTTTCAGGGCTCTTAGGGTATAATACCAGCAGTGGAATTGTCGGGTCAAAAGGCAGTTTCACTTTTAGTTCTCTGAGGAAATTCCATACTGTTTTCCACAGTGGCTGCACCAGTCTGCATTCCCAGCAACAGTATACAAGGGTTCCCTTTTCTCAGCATCCTCTCCAACAGTTGTTTGTTAATTTGTTTATGGTGGCCATTCTGACAGGTATGAAGTGGTATCTCATTGTGGTTTTGATTTGCATCTCTCTGATGGCTAATGATGCTGAGCATCCTTTCCTATGTCTCTTGGCCCTTTGTATGTCCTCCTTGGAGAAGTGTCTGTTCAAGTCTTTTGTCCATTTTTTTAATTGGGGTTTTGTCTTCCTGGAGTGGAGTCGTGTGAGTTCTTTACATATTTTGGAGATCAAACCCTTGTCCGAGGTGTCATTGGCAAATATGTTTTCCCATATAGTTGGTTCTCTTTTCATTTTAATGCTGTTTTCTTTGGCCATGCAGAAGCTTTTTAATTTGATGAGGTCCCACTTGTTTATTCTTTCCTTTTTGCCCCTTGCTTTAGGATACATATCAGTGAAGATGTTGCTGCGTGGAGTGTCTGAGATTTTCCTGCCGATGTTTTCCTCTAGGACTTTTATGGTGCCATGAATTATATTTAAGTCTTTTATCGACCTTGAATTTAGTTTTGTGTATGGTGTAAGTTTGTGGTCAAGTTTCTTTTTCTTTTCTTTTTTTTTTTCATGTAGCTGTCCAGCTCTCCCAACACTATTTGTTGAAGACGCTATTTTTACTCCATTTTATGCTTCTTCCCCCTTTGTCAAATATTAATTGACCACAGAAACTTGGATCTATTTCTGGGCTCTCTGTTCTGTTCCATTGGTCTATGTGTCTGTTTTTATGCCAGTATCAGGCTGTTTTGATTACAGTGGCCTCCTACTTTCAACTTATAATTAAGGAAGTTCTCAGTTCTAGCTCACAAATGGAAGGAAGTTCTGGGATTTCCTTGTTAGAGAATTAGGTCACATCTCTTCTTTAAGGAGGATTTCTGGTTCATTTATATGAAACTAACTTTTTTTTTATATGAAACTAATTCTTATAGGGGACCCTAACCATCACAGTTTGCTTTCACATCTTTATCTTTTGCCCAGTCCTCTCTCACATTTAATTTTGTAGCTGCCTTAAATGTAATTTGATGTGTTGTATGCTTTGCTCTGCATGACAATCTTTGGAAAAGCCACTGCTTTCCTTAGGGCTTTTTATTGTATAAATAAAAGGAATCAGAAGGGGTGTGAGGATAATATTTAGCATTGATACCACCTTATTAAAGGAGGAGTGTACTGTGGGTCTCAGGTACATGAACAAAACTGCTCCATAGACAGGGAGGCAACTCTCAGGTGAAAGGCAAGGGCAGAGAACACCTTCTGGCAGCTAGCGGCTCAGGGAATCTGCAGGTGGCAGAGGATTAGAGGCCTAGGAAATCACAGTGCAGAGCAGTGGCCCTGGGATTACCAGGATGGTGGCCAAGAGACCCAGAAGTTCCAACATGCTTGAGTCTTCCCAAGCTGCTTTCAAGATGGGACCAACATCACAGGGGAAATGATTGATGACATTGTGCCACAGAATGGCAACTGGATGAGCTGCATCATCCACCAAAAAACAAGGGTGAAGCCCAACACCCAGGAGCCAAGGCCAGCTGCAGGCACATGTTGCTGGTCAATGTGGTGGGGTAGCAAAGAGGCTTGCAGATGGCCAGGTAACAGGCAAAAGACATGATAGAGAGAAGGAAGAACTCAGTGGTGCCAGAAGAAGTGGAAGAAGGCCTGCAGAAAGCAGCAGAGGGTGCAGCTCACTGCTCTCGCCACCATAAAGGTGTCTAGCAGTTCAGGGGTGACTGTGGTAGAGTGCCAGATCTCTAGGAAGGACAAATTGCAAAGGGAGAAGTCCATTGGAATATGTAGCCTGGGCTGAGCCCGGAAAATGGCAACAACAAGCCCGCTGCCTGCAAGGGTTAACGCATAAATGAGAAAGATCACTGGGAAGAGAGGGATTGGTAGTCCTTGGACACCAGGGAAACCTAGCAGGATGAACCCCATGATTGCTCTGCCATTTCTCATGTTCCTGGATATTCTAGAAAAACTGGCAGGAAAGTAGCACCTTAGAGTCTCACACTCAAATGCAATTTAACACCCCCCCCCCAAGAAAAAAAGGAAAAGAAAAAGGATTCTGATTATTCTATTTAAGGTCCTTCAAGATACTCTGCCTCCATCACACACGTGTGCCATGAAGCAAGCACCGCCTCCTGACCAATGATTTGGGTCGTTCTTGTGCTGGCTTTTAATAGACTTAAAAGTACTAGGTACACTTTATGAGTGGGAAACTACTTTTTCACACTTGTACAGCAATGAGAATTATCCTTGTAAAGGGATGGTTTAGCTGTCAAGAATCCATAAGTGTCTATTAATGGTATACACTGCATGAGCCCAGGTGTGGGTTCATAAGAAGTTAATCCACGCTCTAATATTCTGAAAGAAAATTCGTGACTTACAGATATATCTTAAAAGCTGATTTTTGTCCACACACGTATGTGTTTATATACAAGTAAAAATCATTTGTTATATATTAGCAACGAGACAGTTTAGATGCTAGAACAGATGCCCCTGGAGCGTGGTGACTTAGGCACAGAGAGTGGGTAAGAGGGAAATGGCAGGTACAAGCAGAAATGCCACTGACCCAGACAAAAACGAGCAAATGCCCAAAGGAAAACAGAGAACAATGCTATCATAACGCTTCTCTTACTAAGCTCCAGTTTACAAGCACTGGCATTTGGGCATCAGAGTAACGGTATTGCTACGCCCGTTTCAGAGAACGAGCGCTGAGGTTCAGAGAGCCTGCCCTGCAGCTGAGAGTAAATGCAAGGGCCAGTGTCAAACCCCAAACCGCTCTCTTCCCCCACGCTTCGCTGACAATTCAAAGGGAGAAAAAAAGATCAAGAAAAACAAGTAGAGATACAGGCATCATAATCAAAATAAACAAAAGATCAAAAACAGAAAAATAAAAAGGAAGCAAGAGAAGTGCGGAGGTGCGGACGGATGCGGTCTGGCCTGAGCCTTTTTGTACCAGGTGTGGGGGGCGCTCAGAGACTCAATTCACGCTGGGAACATAGAGAGAACCAAACCTCCCAGTGCCTAGAAAGACTTCAGCGTAGAGAGGAGGCGGGGCGGAAAGCAGCTTCCGGCTCCGGGTGCAAAGGCCCCACGTGTTCCGACCCGCCAGGCCCCGCGCGGCTCGGATTCGGTGGCGCTGCTCCGGCCGGTAGTGAGTCTGGGAGAAGCCGGGACAGAGCAGCAGCTGCAGGAGCTGTCGGAGCCGTGAGTGCTGGCGGGCTGGGCAGGGCCGGATCGGGCAGAGTTGTGCCAACGCAGGGAGGGGAAGAGGGGGAGAAGACGGAGACCCCGCCCCCCGGAGCTTGGGGTGATCGCACTGTTCTGGGGAAAGGGCGGCGGCAGTGTGGTAAGGGGCGCGGGGCGTTGTGGTCCTCACATGTCCTGGAGGCCGGAGCTGGGAGCTCCGGGGAGGCTGGTGGCGCGCCCGGTTGCTTTCTTCCCAGCCACCGCCCTCCGTCTTTCCAGAGGCCTGCAGAAAAGCAGTTCGTCCGTACCTCCCCGTTCTTCCGCGCCAGCTGGCCCCTCGGATTCGAGGGAGGAGTGATCTAGGCCCACTTCTCCCAGCGCTTTCTCATCCCGCCTCTCAGATGGCTCAGGAATCGCCCCCCCTCTTCTCCGTCCGCACAAGCCCCGTCTCTCCACTTCTAACCCCTCGCCTGACACACGCAGAACTACTTACCCGTGGTCTCGGAGGCCTTGGAGACGGTCTGGCTTGTGGCTTTTCAGTGCCTCTGGGACAGACTCGAGGCTCTGTTCGAGCCAGCGGCTGCTATCTCCTGCAGCCCTCCTGCCCCGACGCCGCACCGCCCGTGTTGGCAATTCTTCCTATCACCATCGTTAGGCTCCGCAGGAGTGCGCGCGCCCCTGCCTTCTGTCTTGTTTGACTAAAAGTTGATTGGTTTGCGTGCTGTGGATATACTGTGTTCTCTCACAGAGGTCTCGGCGCAGTTTTCCTTTTTCTGGGCATTGGATGTTCGTGTCCCTCAGGCGCCCCGATGACCCTGTCTACCTCGGTCCTGTACCGACCTTCCCAGAGGTGGCTCTTAGCCCTAGCGTTCCTTCCACCGCCTCGGTCCCGTGAGTAGTGCCACACCCAGGCTCTCGCTGGGAGGCTAGGCTTCGACCTGTTGCTCTTTCCCTGTCCACACTTCAGGTGACACCCAGGGCAGCCTCACTCAGAAGCTGCAAGGAATACTAATGGAGACCCTCATACCTCCTCCCCACCTCTTTTCCAAGCCACCCCTTGCGTGAGCCGCCTTGGTGCAGAAAGCCGCAGGTAGTAGCCATGGGAGGCCTGTTGTTGGGGAGTGTGACGGCAGAGCTGTTAGGGTTTGTGGCCACCTGTCCTGAGTAACTCTGCTCTTACTAGGTCGCACAAGATGGTGCCAGGTTTGGAGGAAGGAAGGGAATTTTCCTCCAGAACCAGATACCTAAGATTCATAATCTTCACCCCTTTCTCTTCCAGCTATACCCCTTTTGCTCTTTTCTATATACTGTATTGCAGTAGTCATTACAAAGGTACAGCAAAGTTTACCACGGTATGAGAGACTTTTGGGCATTACAAATTATACAGGTGAGGTTGGTTACAGAGCTGTAGCATGCTTTGCTCGTTTACTTTGGCACAGGCATAAAACATACTAGCCTCAGACTCTTTACTTTTGCAAATCCTCCTTTGAATTTGGCCGACACTGGAAAAGTTGGATCTTTTCTGCTTGAACCTCAGATTTACTTTCTAAAGCATTCCTTGCTTTAGGTACTGGTTCTCAAACTTACACATCTTAAGCACCTGAAGAGCTTGTTAAAAACTGATTGCTGAGGCTATCCCCAGAGTTTCTGATAATAGGTCTGGGCTGGGTCTTGATAATTTGCAGTTCTAACAAGTTCTTCGCTGCTGGTGCTGCTGGTTTGACTTCTCACACTGAGAACCACAGCCTTTGTCCAGACTTCTTCACATAAACCGTGCAGTGGTTTACTTGTGGGTGAGTACTTGTGCACTGGAAACTAGCAATATGGTCTTGTGTGGGCAATGTAATAACCACTTAGGACTGAATTCTGTTGTTTGTAGAATTAAGAAAGTGTACTTCAAAAAAACCTGCAAATGCTGTATCATCTTACGCTAAATTGAAGGTGGAAATATTGATGAGTTTTTTCCCTTAATTTCCTTATTTCTCTTGATAGTTTTTGTTTTGATCCTATACCTTCTATCTACATACTAGGTTTTGCTGGGAATCCCTAGTATGTAAAAGTCCCTGCTATTGCTTAACTATAAATTTTTTAAGGGAAGAGCCTGTGCTTTTTTCATCTTTCTCTGCCTAGCACCATGAATTGTATGAGACTCAAAATTGATGCTCAGTAGATATTTGGAATGAATAAACTCCATCCCCTGCCTTTCTGCCCCTTGAACAAGTTTTTCTCCACTAATCCTATGCAGTGTAGTAAAGCATTACATGGCTCTGCCACCTGATCACCCCAGGAGATTGGAATAAACCCTAATGCCAAATGCTTGTAACTGCCCTTGGCATCCACTGATGCTGAATTTCAGTTTCTGTGTCGAAGCTGGAAGAGAAATAGCTTAGTTAAATTCAGTATACATTTATTGAGCACGTTTTCTCTCCCAAGTGTTACGCACTGGACGCACTGGAAACAAAAATGTAGGAGGAGATCCTTGCCCTCAGGGGCAGAGATCACAGTGGGAGATTAAGATGCTAAACAGTGCCCAAAGCAAGAATGGCATTCTGGGACTTCTGCTTTGGACAACAGTTTAGTCTGCAGTGGAAACCTGATACTTCTCAAATTCCTCTGGCCCAGCCTGCGTGGGTTCTATCCTTTATCATCTATGTGCCGGAGGCTCTGCCAAAGCCAGAGGAAGTCACCATTACAAAACTAAAAATCGAGTGAATGACTTTTGAATCAACTGTTCTGAATCTCCCATTTTAACAACATCTCAGGTCAGGCTGTATTTATAATATTCTGGGGGGGGTGTGTGTGTGTGTGTTTAATTGCTGTTCTTGTACAGTTTTGTCTTTTACTCCCATTTCAGCCTACCGCCCCAGCCCTCCTATAATATCCTGTTTTGGGTTTTTTTTTTTTTAATCAAGCAATTGTTCTTCTGTGTGATTGGCACTGACCACATTCATGGTAGTAATTTATTTATACAGCTAGTTATAACTCTGGCTGGTAGGTGGGAGCAGCTGCCATCAACATGGGAGTCAGGTTTGATGACTGCCCTTTCCCTACTTCAGATTAGGTTGGGTTCTCTTTTAACCCGAGGCATATAGATGCCTGCTTCATGTAGACCATTAACTACCTCTGGGTAATAATCCATAGGTAAGGTTAAAAAAATCTAGCCCCATGTTGGAGATCAACCAATATGATCACGATGGCCGCATATTTAATCCTAGTCTCTTAAAATCTTTATTTGTCCTCTAACCTGCCTCAACTCCAAAATGAATCCTTCTCACCATCCTAGGCTAATATGTCACAGCCCAACAAGTACTCAGTAAAGAAGCCATACATACTTGTTTCTCTCAGCACACCTTTTTTATCACCTCAGAAAGCTGGATGGTTCCTCAAAAGATGATCCAGCTCTCTGTCTTTAAGGAGAAAAATCCTATTTAAAGGATGAGTTGATGTGATTTGTCCAAGATGACACAACTTCAGGAAGGAAGATGGGTCATCTACCTCCAAAGGCAAGACTATCAACTGTTCAACCTCTGAACCTTCAGTACACTCCTACAGAAAACATTTTAAGTAAAAAATAAAGTGAATTGTTATGATCTTATAGCTTTATTTTTCATGTTCACATTTACTCTCAGTGACATTTTTATACTCATTTTATATTTTGACCCTAACCACAGAATTTCAGGGTGAAAGATATTTATAGCCTCGCCTCCACTGGCATTGCTGCACCACCATTACTTACTTGGCTCTTTATCCTTCCTGTCTTCTCCTTCTCTATACTTCATTCTGTTTCTTCAAAACCTATTGTAATAAGCTTTGAGCCACTTCTTCCCATGCCACTCAGATATTTTATGTTGAATCTAAGGAGGGAGAAAAACCTGTAAAGGGCAAAAATATTTTTAATTATATTTTATTGATTACGCTATTACTATTGTCCCAGTTTTCCCCCCTTTGCCCCTCTCCACCTAGCAACCCCCACACCATTGTTCATGTCCATGGGTCATGCATGTAAGTTCTTAAACTACTCCATTTCCTATACTGTACTCTACATTCCCGTGGCTATTCTGTAACTACCTGTGTGCACTTCTTTTTTTAATATATTGTATTGATTATGCTATTACAGTTGTCCCATTTCCCCCTTCATTCCCCTCCACCCTGCACACCCCCCCACCCACATTCCCCCACTTTAGTTCATGTGCCATAAGTTCTTTAGCTTCTACATTTCCCACACTATTCTTGCCCTCCCCGTCTATTTTCTACCCACCGTCTGTGCTACTTGTTCTCTGTACCTTGTCCCCCTCTCTCCTCCTACCATTCCCCTATTGCTAACCCTCCATGTGGTCTATGTTTCTGTTCCTGTTCTTGTTTGCTTAGTTTGCTTTTGTTTTAGTGTGGTTGTTAATACCTGTGAGTTTGCTGTCTTTTTACTGTCGTATTTTTTACCTTCTTTTTCTTAGATAAGTCCCTTTGACATTTCATAGAATAAGGGCTTGGTGATGATGAACTCCTTTAACTTGACCTCATCTGAGAAGCACTTTATCTTCCCTTCCATTCTAAATGACAGCATTGCTGGATAGAGCAATCTTGGATAGAGGTCCTTGACTTTTATGACTTGGAATACCTCTTTTGAGCCCCTTGCCTGGAAGGTCTCTTGAGAAATCAGCTGATGGCCTGATGGGAACTCCTTTGTAGGTGACTCTGCCTTTATTCCTTGCTGCTTCTAGAATTCTCTCCTTCATTTTAATCTTGGCTAATGTAATGATGATGTGCCTTAGTATGTTCCTCCTCGGGTCCAACTTCTTTGGGACTCTCTGAGCTTCCTGGACTTCATGGAGGTCTATTTCTTTTCCCAGATTGGGGAACATCTCCTTTATTATTTTTTCCAATAAGTTTTCCACTTGCTGCTCTTCCTCTTCCCCTTTTGGTACCCCTGTAATTCAGATGTTGGGACGTTTAAAGATGTCCTGAAGGTTCCTAAGCATCTCCTCATTTTTATGAATTCTTGTTTCTTCATTCTTTTCTGTTTGGCTGTTTGTTTCTTCCTTCTGGTCCACTCCATTAAGTCCCAGTTTTCCTCCCATCTCTATTGGTTCCCTGTGCGTTTTTCTTCATTTCACTTATTGTAGCCTTCATTTGTTCATCTAATTTGTGAGCAAAATCAACCAATTCTGTGAGCATCCTGATCACCAGTGCTTTGAATTGTGCATCTGAGAGGTTGGCCATCTCTTGGTTACTTAGATGAATTAGCTCTGGGGCCCCCATCTGTTCTCTTGTTTGAGCAATCCTTGTTTGGTTTTTTGTTTGTTTGTGTTTTTGTCTGTTTGTTTTTTGGTCTGGTTGCGGCTGTTATGTAGTGAGGGGTGGAGCCTTAGGTGTTCCCCAGGGTGGGGCAGCCCAGTCATGGGGTAGTGACCCTGTATGTGGGGGCGGGGTCTGAGAGGGAACAGTGGCGCTTGCTCTGCTCACTCTTGATTCCAGTCCCTTCCGCTGCTTCCCCTTCGCCTGGATTATATGCACGCCAATGTGGTACCACCTGGTCAGCCAGTTGGCATGCACAGCCTCGCTGGGTCTGCACAGTTGCTACCCCATGCCCAGGGTCCGCTAGCTGCCGCCTGTGCACCTGGGATCTGCCAGCTGCTGCTGCCTGCATGCCCGGTCAGCACCTCCACTCTTCCCTGCCGTGACTCCACCCCTCTTACCAGTCTGGATGAATGGTTGTTGGACTTCCGAAAAGTTGAATTTTCTGAGTTCTGGTTGTTTTCTTGTTTCTAAATCTTTGCTGTCCTTAATTCTGGTTGTGAGAGGAGGCACAGTGTGTCCACCTACACCCCCATCTTGGCTGGAAGTCTGTGTGTACTTCTTAAACCTCTCACTTCACCCATTTCCCCACACCCCCCTCCCATCTGGTAACCATCAAAACATTCTCTGTATACATGATTCTGTTCTCTGTTCTTGTTTGCTTTGTTTTTTAGATTCTATTGTTGATAGATTTGTATTTTTCGCCATTTTATTGTTCCTAGTTTTGCTCTTTCCTTCGATATGTCCCTATCATGTTTCATATAATAATGGTTTGGTGATGATGAACTACTTCAGGTTTTTCTTGTCTGAGAAGCCCTTAAACTGCCCTTCAATTCTAAATGATAGTTACAGTGGGTAGAGCAATCTTGGCTGTAGGTCCCTGCTTGTCATGTCTTTGAGTATTGCTTACCAATCTCTTCTAGCCTGCAAAGTTTCTTTTCAGAAACCAGGTGGCAGGCTAATGGGAACTCCCCTGTAGGTAACTGCTTTTCTTTTGCTGTTTTTTTAGATTCCCTCTTTAACATTTAGCATTTTAACTATGATGTATCAAGATGTATTGGCGTGGTCCTCGTGGTCCTCTTTGGGTCCTTCTTATTTGGGACTCTGTGATTCCGGGGCTTGAATGTCTGTTTCCTTCAGCAAATTAAGGAAGTTTTGTTTCATTTTTTCAAATAGATTTACAATATCTTGTTCTGACACCTCTATGATATGAATGTTGAAATGCTTGAAGTTGTCCCAGAGGCTCCTTACACTGTCCTCTTTTTTTTTTTAATTTTGCCTTGTTCTTTTGATTGGATGTTTTTTGCTTCCTTATGTTCCAAATTATTGATTTGGTTCGTGGCTTTCTCCACTCTACTGTTGTTTTCCTGTAAATTGTTCTTTATTTCAGTTTGTGTATCCTTTGTTTCTGACTAAATCTTTTTTATGCTGTTGAGGGCCTAAGTTCCTTGAGCATCCTTATAACCAGTGTTTTGAACTCTGCTTATCTCCATTTTGTTTAGTTCTTTTTCTGGAGTTTTTATCTATTCTTTAATTAGGACCATGTTTCTTTGTCTCCTCATTTTGGCAGCCTCCCTGTGTTTGTTTTTGTGTATTAGGTAGAGCTGCTATGACTCCCTGTCTTGGTATCATGGCCTAATGTAGTAGGAGTCCTGTAGGGTCCAGTGTACAGCCTCCCCTATCACCCAAGCTGGGTACTACCCATTGTGTGGGCTGAGTATACTCTCTTATAGTTGAGCCCTGATTGCTGTTGGGAGATCAATGGGAGGGATTTACCCAGGCCAGTCAGCTGTAAGGACTGGATGTGACCACTCACCACCAACATCCACCCTCTGTGGAGGATCACCTGTGCACAGGCAGCATGGTGGTGCTCTGACATGGTCTGCAGCTGTCCAGTGGGTACATAGGCTCTGGGTTTTCCTGGGTGGTTCAGGCCAAAGTCACCCCCTGCAGATGGGGGCTGACTTTGGCCTGCACAGGGCCATCCTGCTTAAACTATAAAGCAATCTGAAATGGCTGCTACTTGTGCCAGGCTTGCAGATTCCCACACAAAACCAAGCTGTGAATCTAGGCTGGTTGCTGTTCGTGCTGGACCTCCGGCCACTTAGTAAGAGGTACAAGTTCTGGCAGTTCAACGAGGCAAGCAGTTGCTTGTTTGAGAGGGTTTAGGAAGTTCTGAGGCATGAGTAAACACCAGTCATTCCTATGAAAAAGTTACATTTAACAGCTTCGGTGGGCCCATCAGTTGGGTGGGATAGAGTCTCAGGGGATCTCCAGGGTGGGGCAAACAGTGTTATCCAGGTTGATGGAGTCTCTGATATGGCAGCCACCCATTGGTTCTGTGGCTCTGTGATGGGGTGTGTGGGCAGGGTACAGCTCAGAAAAGGAACAATGGCATCTGCCTCCTTTCTGTCAAGGAAAAAGTGGTCCTCCAGCTCTTGCCTTGATTTCAGACACTTCATTTCTTCCCTGTATGCCACTAGTGCCTTTCAAGCTACTACCCCAGTACTGGAGCTCAGAGGAAATAAGTCTGAGTAAGTCCGTGTGTGTCAGTTCTTTAAGAGGAACTGCTTGGGACTTCACAAGTTTCTTCCACTGACTCAATCCCTACTGGTTTTTGTGGCCAGAAGTTAATGGGGACTTACCTTCCTGGCACTGGAACCCTGGTAAGGGGAAGGCCTGGTGTAGGGCTGTGATGCCTCATTTATCCCTCCATAATTTTTATCCACCCCTATGGATGTGGGACCAGCCTGTTCCACGTCTCCACCCTTCCTACCATTCTGGATGGATGTGGTTTCTTTAATTCCATAGTTGTCAGACTTCCATTCAACTTGATTTCTGATGGTTCTGGGTGATGGTTGTTCTGTAGTTTAATTGTAATACTGATATGATCGTGCAAGGAGGTGAGCCATGTTTACCTATACCACCATCTTGGCTAGAAGTCTGAAGCTACTTTTTTTAAGTTTTTTAAATATAATTTGATGCATACTGATCATGATGTGTTTGAAAGCAAAAAGTCAGTATTTCTTTTGCCTTTAGAGTTAAATTTTCAAGGGACTTCTTGGGTATATACTAACTGTGCTTGCCCCAAATTGCCTCCTCTCAGTTACAGGGAGGAGAGGGGACTATGATATTGATTAAGTGGAAACACTGCTAATATGGTTTGGCAAGATTTAATGTAACCATGCTTATTAAAGTTTATTTAAATCCTGATTTTAAGTTCCCACCCTTGGAAAAGGATCTTATCTAATCCTAGCTTAATGGGGCCTTCAGAGCAGGGACTCTTCTTCTGGCTTCACACTTTACTTTGGATATAACAGTAAACAGAGTGCAATTTTTCCTGTACATATTCTTAATCTTTTTTGTAATTATGATGAAATAACAGACTATTTGCTTGTTTAACATTTAAGTCTTGCCTTCTTCCCAAAAGGATTTAAAGCAAATTGAAAAAAAGAACAAAATATATTAAGCATCTGCCCTATGCCAGGTTCTGTGCTGAGAGATTCTCTGTTACTTCAGTTCCTCCTTAGAACAACCCTGTGAAGTAGTATGAGCCACATTCTGAGGATGAGATTGAGAGTTAGGGAGTGTCACGAAGCTAATAAGCGAGGAGGGGGATCCAACCCAGGACTCTAAAGCCCCCAACCATTATGTGGAAAGCGTGGGTGAACGTTTGCGTATAGGACAATTAATGTAACAAAAGAATCTTTCCAGTACAGGGAGCATACCAGAATAATCTTTGGTTTTAAGGAACATTATAGCATTAGAAAAGTGCAGTTAACAATTTTTATTAGTTGACTTCTAGTCCAGAACGATGAGAGAAGCTCTTCGAATGACCCATTTGAAGTCATATTCAAATTTCTAGGTTCTGGGCCTGCGTTAAGTGTAAAAGATAAGAATAGAACTGGAAGGGATGTAGAAGTCTGTTAAATGTAATCTTGGAACCTTTCTGATCACTATTTTCTTCTAAAAATTAATGTTTTGCTACTAAATAGGTCACCTACTAAATAGGACTACAAACCTTGCCATTTAGGCTCCAGAAGGACCACCACAAGTAGTAACATTTTAAGGTAGAGAACCAGATATCTCTTCACTGCCTTGCAGTTTCCCTTCTGTAAGTAGAGTTGAGTAGGATCTTCACAGGCCTCTGACACATTCAGATAAGAGGCAGAGACAGCTGGACCAAAGATTGGAGAACAGTCTTAACCTTTTTCACATCTCTCCCTCAGTTCTGCCCTGTACTCCCTAGAAATACACACTCAGAAGACTAGGAAATGGGGCCTGGGCTTGTGAAACACCTCTGTACACATTTTAGTGCCTTCTGGGACCAGGTCTCACTCTTCTGGCCTGGCTTCACATTCCCTATTATCCTATTGTTCGGTTTTTATCTGTCCATGTGGAACACTCACAATTAGAGACATTGAATGGAAAGGTATTGGAAGAGTTTAGACAACAAATTTGCAAGACAAACTTGCAGTATGAGTACACCCCATGAATTACAGAGTAAAACAGTGTCCATTTTCTGTCTCTAATATAGATACCTGACATTTGCAAGCACATTTTAGTTCATAAACTCACAGATTTCAATTCATCATTTGAGTTAGGAGAGCAGTTAACTGCAGAGGGCTTTACCCTTTATAAGTGCTCTTGTGCGTGCTGTCTCATAAAGCCCTAGAGCAGCTCCAGTTTCTGGAGGATCTGGGGCTGGACCATTCATCTTTGATAAGTAATCCAGTGCCCTTTCCACAGCACCATCTGCCTTCCTGTTCTTCCCATGTCTTGCCCCACTGAGGACTCCTCTTCCTTTGTTCTGCTGCTAGTGATCTGTTGTTTGCTTTTACCTCATTTTCCTGGACTGCCAAAGTAAATACACAAAAGCATTGGAAATCTCAGTTCATGATTCTGAAGGGCATTTAAAAATGGTGGTTTTAATGTGCGCTGTTACATCTTTTCCCCTGTTTGGAAAGCAAAGCCCTGTGAGAGCAGAACCCTTCAGTCAGTGCATGATCTACAGAATCTACAGTAGGGAATCTCTTGTTGCTACTACAGCATGAAAAGTAGGGGTTCCTATTCCGCCTCACTGGGTGTGGGTTCTCAGACTTTTAAGATAGCAGAGGTCCCTTAAGCCAAGAGACCCTATGTATGAATTCCACCTTTTCTCCCTGCCTTGTAAGATTTGCAGGGGGACAGGGGATTAGAAGCTTTGTCTGGATAAATTGTCGTTATTGTATCTCATTAAATTACTGGATGTCTAGTTTTGTGTTTATTAAAATTGATTTAAATCCTCAAAGGAAAAGGTTTTTGTTTTTTTTTTTTCCCAAATGCACAGCTTTGTGACTTGATTTGGGTTATCCCAGGGCAACTGGAAGATTCTTGTGATGCTGTGGTTTCATCACGTTAGGAACCACTAGTAGTATGACAACCCAAGCAGTCAGTGGTTTTTACTTATGCTTAACAAATGAATAAGAATTAATAAGACATGGTATCTATCCTTCCAGAGAAAGACTTTCAAAAACTTAAGAAGCGTGTTATGTGTGAGCACCTGTTACATAACAGGCATTGAGCTGGGTGCTTTATGACCCTGGCCTTGGCTTTACAGTCTGGTGACTTAAATAGCAAAATGAACAATTGTACCATAGGAAAAAATAGGGATGTGTGTGCTGGGATCTGGGGTGGCGCGGGCCCCACGGAAACCATCTGGAAGGGTCAGGGAAGGCATCCTGGGAAAACTAAAACCTGAAGGATGAGTAGTTAACCAAGTCAAGGGCATAGAAAAGGGTTTTTCAGGCAGAGTGAATGGCATCTGGAAGTCCCAGTGAAGGCGTAGAAACAAGAGACAACAGTACTTTGAAGCAGTGACATTCAGTGGGAGTGGCAATCACAGGAGAAGAGAGGTAGGGAGGGGCCTTGAAGGACTTTGAAAATCAAATCATAAGTTGAAATTTATTCTGTGAACAATGTGAAACCTTTGGCTGATTTTGTGTTAGAATTCACCACTCAGACCTCCCCTCAATATTGTAGGTACAACTAATGTTGGGGGGCTCCTGCCCATTATTAAATTTCTGTACCCACTTGCCCCACCCCACAAAAAAAAAAAAAAAAAAAAAAGCCTAAAATGTATAGGTTCCAGAAATTTCAAAACTAGAGGAGTAAGTACAAACTAACTCCACCACAGCTCAAGGAGATTTCAAATCACAATAAAGTCTTCAAGAGTTTGGGGTTCTAATACATGTGCACCAGCCAGGAAACATGATATTGGTCGACTGGTGGGAATGGGGGAGGTACGTGGACTTGAACCATCTGACAGCCTGGAGCTGTGATGGGCTGCCCCCTCCATGGAAATCTGTCTAGTGATCAATGAAAAGGATAAGGAGGGAGGCCTGTGTAACTTTGGGTAGGACAGAAATCACTCACAGGCATAAGCCCAAGTATAGCAGTGTAATGCAGGCACACTCTTGTGAAGTTAACATAGAAACTGATCCAAGAGCATTGGAACCATTAGTTTTTAGGTGAAAGCAAATGAAATTATATTTAAAAGCTCTCTTTATATTCTAGGGCTCTCAGAACTCCCAAAGTAAAAACAATCCTGTTGAAGATAGACATGAAATTTTAAAAATTTCAAACCACCTGCGAAAACAGATCACCATGAAGTAGAGACAGCAGACTCAGTGAGCAGGAAACTAGCATATGGATATCTAAAGATACAGACTATCCTAAACAGACTATGAAAAAACAGGCATGAGAGATGTGATACAGATAATAAAAGTGAATAATATGGTCACTGAAATTAAACTCATTTGATGGACAACAGCATATTAGACACAGCTGTTAACAGTGAACTAATAATCTTGAAGGTGAATCTGAGGAAGTTCTATTGAAGTGCAGAAATTGGAAGATAAAGAATTCCTCAAGTTACGTGTGAAGACTGCATCTTGCTCTGGAGGGGGCAGGGCCAGGAAGACTAGTGGTAAAACTTGGACCAGTCGTTTCTTCAACCCTTGAGCACCTGTTTTGTGCCAGTGAAGTGTAGGGGCTGGGGATATCACGTTTTAAAAGATTCCGTTACAGTAATGCCTTTTAGTGGGTTAATGGCTCAACCATGGGACTGGCAGTGGAGATGAGATGGATGAATTTGAAAGACATTTAGAAAGTCAAATTCACAAGACTGGGTGACTAACAAAGAGAATAGAACATAGTAGGGGGAAAGACTGATTCTTACTGTTAAAGTAGGAAGAAGACCTCAAACTGGAGGTTTATTTAAACATTACAGCTGTCCAGAAAGTATCTATCCATGTAGTATGAAAGATAGAGACGTTTATTGAAGAAGACACAAGATAAAAGAAACATTGTACACAGAACAATGATGCCTCAGTTCCTTTCAAAGTAGGCACCTTGGGACCTCCAGAGTTCTCCCAATCACCAACAACTATCCGTGTCGTATTTTCCAAAATCTCCTCAATCGGCTGAAATCTCTTCCCTTTCAAAGGTGATTTTAGTTTTGCAAAAAGCCAGAAGTCACAAGGGGCTAAATCTAAAGGCTGCATCACCTGGGTGATTTGATGTTTTGCCAAAAAACACTGCATGAAATGTGATGCATGAGCAAGCACATTGTCCTGATGAAGTTGCCAATCACTAGTTGCCCGTAGCTGCAGCCTTCTGAATGTGAATCGTTTCCATGGAGGAATAATCAAGCTTAGTGCAAAATTTGGTGCAGACTCATTGCTGTACTCAGTCAATCATTTTGAATGCAGTGGCCACAGAGTACACGGGCTCACTCAACAGCATCTACTGCCCCCACAGACTAGTACAGTGAAGTCATCACTGTTCATGCATGGGCATCTAGTCCACTCTCCTTGGCTGCCAGGCTACATGGATGTCGTGCAAACTGTTCTCATTATATTAACAATGGCTGGACTTTTCCAGACAGACCTGATGTTGTGCGCTTTATTATAGGTATTGGAAATTGATGAAAAGCATAGCCCCTTCAAGGAGTTTCACAGGAAAGATAAAAAATGGCTATTTGATGTGATATACTGTGACAGAGATGTACCCAGGTTGCTATGGAAGCACAGTGATTTCTAACCATGTCTATGGATGGGGGGTGGCATCAAAGAAAACCTCTCAGAGGACCTGAAGCCTAGGCTATAGATTTTGAAAGATAAGTAAAATCTAACCGAATGAAGAGTAAAGTCAGAAGGAACAGCACATTCAAAAGCCAAACAGTATCAGGCTTTTGTGTGCTTTACATGCACTCAGGTGTGTATGTGTTTGAAAGGATTGGAGAGAAGGGCAAAGGGAGTAAGATGAAGTTCAACCTAATATATGCTACTTAGAAGTTTGCATTTCACTCACAAGACAGGGAGGAGTGGGCGAAGGTCTTAAATAGGGACCAGATTTGCCAAAAGCGCTCACTCTTGTGACTGGTAACTTGAAGGTAACAACTCCGGAGGCAGATAGCTGACATTTGGAGGCAGTTTCAGTAATCCAGATGAGAACTGATAAAGGACCTAACCTGCAAATCATGGGGATGAAGAAGAGGGGACCTGTGAAAAATTAGAAACAAAAACCATGCAGCATTGAGGTTTGGGTATGAGTATTCCATACAGAAGGAACAGCCTTCATACAGGTACGGAGGCCTGAAAAGACGCTATTGTGGGGAGACTGGCAATGAATTTGTGACAGCCAGGTAATAGAAGAGGGCAGGATATGGAGCATAAAACATAACTTGAGGGCCGGTTGTGAAGAGCTTCATGTGCTGTGCTAATGATATTGGAACTGATATTACTGTTAAATGAAATGTTGAGTGATGCAGTTGGATTATAATTTAGAAATATTTTTAAAAAGTTAACATTGGGGTACCATCATTTTTCTGAACACTTCACAGATAATAATACATTTAACCCTCATAGTAACTACTAGATAAATATCTATTACCTCCATCCTGTAAATAGGGGAACAAGTGTGAGAATACGAACTTGCCTATGGCCTTATGCCGAGTGAAGAGTAGAGCCAGGATCCAAACATTAGCATCCTGGCTCCAGGACTCTCCCTCCTAACCTTACACACCCAGGTGTTTCTCCACCAAGGTACACGTAGGGACACACATGGCATTTCTAAAGATACCATTGCCTAGATTGACTGAATCTGAATATCCAGAAAGCTCCCCAGGTAAAACTCTTGCACTTGGCTCATGGTTGAGTACTCCAGGATCCAATTAGGAAGGTCCATCGGTGGTCCAGGTGAGAAATGAGGGCCCAAACTAAAGCAGTCTATGGGAAAGAAGAGGAGGAAACATGCAGAGGCCTAAGAGTTAGGATTGGTTTAATGAGCTAGCTGTAAGCACTGGGGAAGAATCCAAGTTGAATTCAAGGATCACGAAGTTGAGTCTTAACAAGTGATGATCCACACAAGGCTGGATTCCACGAAGAGGAGAGGGTTTGGGAGTAAGAATAATGCGTTCAGTTTTGAACACTGGGGTTGGAGTGCCTGTAGGTCTTCCAGCTGAACATGTCTTAACAAGAGGAAAGTTGCTTTTTGGGGTGCCTATGTGCCAGCTACTGTGAGTGGCTTTCCTCACTATTAATCCATAAAATTCTCACCTCAAATCTCTTCATTGCTCCCATTTTACAGAAGAAATTAATGCTGGGTATGACTCAGTGCAGAATGAACTTTGATAAGGCCTTCCCTATTCCAGCCACATTGCTGAGTCTCTTCTGAGAATATATGCCCTAATATATATTTAAATGTGCCTGTGTAAAATAGACCTTAGTGCCACAGTTTTCAGCAGGTGGTTATGAATATCCTTACCACTTGCTGTTTTCCTTTTGTCATTACAAGTCTTGGTGACAACTGGAAATGCCTAATTGTCTAGGTGGTGTGAACCTTGCCTAGGAAAAGGGGTGGGGAACATCCCTCCAGGCATAGGTCATCCTGTTCCAACCAAATCTGTTTACAACATGGGTTATGGAGATGAGGGGAAAGGGGCTTAACAGTTTGAAGAAGTGTTGTTATATGTACAAGATTACGATTAGGTTCAGAACTATTGTCTATCTGTAGAATTTCATGCTTAACAATGTTTGTCTCTACTTCTCTACCCAGGTCCCGTGGGAGAAACTCCTTGAGGTGCCCAGGCTGAGACTGGGGGGCGACGGCCAGTGTGAGCTCTAGATGGTGTGAGACCAGCCCAGAGCCAGACAATGGCTGCAGCCTTGGAACCAGAGGACCAGGATCTTTGGGAAGAAGAGGAGATTCTAACGGTGAAATTGGAAGACGATTTCACCTGTAGGCCAGAGTCTGTCTTACAGAGGGATGATCCCGTGCTTGAGACCTCGCACCAGAACTTTCGACGCTTTCGATACCAGGAAGCAGCAAGCCCTCGCGAAGCTCTCATTCGACTCCGAGAACTTTGTCACCAGTGGCTGAGGCCAGAGAGACGGACGAAGGAGCAGATCCTGGAGCTGCTCGTGCTGGAGCAGTTCCTCACTGTCCTGCCCGGAGAGCTGCAGAGCTGGGTGCGGGGCCAGCGGCCAGAAAGTGGCGAGGAAGCCGTGACGCTGGTAGAGGGTTTGCAGAAACAGCCCAGGAGACCAAGGCGGTGGGTGAGGAGGGGGAGTCCTGATCTGTGTGATGTGGAGGGGGACTACTTGCTGGAAGGATGTATTTGGGAGTAGGTGGGCTTACAGGGCCCCATAAATCACCCTTTAAATCTGATTGGCTCTGCCCTTGGGTTGCCTTTAGATCCGTAAGCCCCATGGGCAGAGGTGGTGTCTGTGTGTGTGAACGTGACTTTCTGGTTTACACCTGCCTTGGGCCTATCTTAAGTGCCTTCATCACCCCAGGGTCACATGGCTTTGGTTTTCTCTTTGAATATTGAATCTCCAGTTCTGGGTGAGGGAGATTTTTGTCACTTTCTCAAAACGTCTCATAAACCCTCAGTCACCGATTCCCTGCTCAGGGCAACAAGACAGGGACGCAAACCACGAGGATCGCTGCTCAGGTGGGATAGGTGGAGATGGGAAGGCTGACAGGGACATGGTGGAGGGACATAAGGAAGCAGTGCAGTATCTGATCAGCGGACAACCTTCAACAACTCCTCGCATGCCCCAGTGGAACTGGAGTTCCCCTCTTCATCCGGGTCCCTCTGGGAGTTTTTTCTGTTGGCAGCTTCTCCTAAAATAAGCCCTGGTGGCAACCAAGACTTTCCTTCTGACTCCATGGTGACTGGAAGTTGGAATTATTCCCAGGTGACTGTCCATGTTCATGGCCAGGAAGTCCTATCAGAGGAAACAGAGAATCCAGGAGCAGAGCCTGAGTCACCTAGTGAGCTGCAGGATCCTGCGCAGACCCTGAGCCCCGAGGAGTCCTGTGAGGAGACCACTCAGAGCCCAGCCCTGGGGGCCACAGCAGAGCAGAGCCTGTGCCGTGACCTGGAGCTCCAGCCTCTGCAGGAGAGCGGTGAAGCCTCAGCAGCAAGAGTGGGGGGTGGGGGTGCTTCTCTTGTGTCAGCAAGCCTGGGCAGGTTGTAGCAGGAGGAATTCATAGAATCCAGGGTGCCCAGAGGAGGCAGTACTCGCTTGAGTCACCCGTGATCAAGGCTGAGCTTGAGAGCAGTATCCTCTTGGCATCTGATGATGTTACACGTAGTGGTGTTGGGATGACTGGAGCTGCCCTTAGGCCACTTTCTTGATCCCCACCTTCCCACCAAAGATGATGGGGGTGCTTAGCTCTTGGCTGATCATAGGGGTGCACTGCATGTTGCTGATCTCTGCCTTCTTTTCTTCATAGAGGTTCCAGCACCTCAGGAGCCAGGCCTTCCTGAAGAGAGGAGCACTGGAAACCCAGAGATGGCGGCCCTTCTGACTGCTCTGTCACAGGTGTGCCCTCATCTCCTCTGTCCTCAGAGGGTTTGTTAGCTGGACACTCAGTGGGTCAGACCCACTCTCCTTTTGTCGGTTTAAATTCTTAGCTCTTCCTTTGAGGGGTTGGGGCAGTTGCATCTAATGAGATAAATTGTAATAGTCTCAGTTAGATCTGCAGGCTCCAGAGTGTCTTTATTTGCCACTGACCAGGGGGACTCTTGCTGAATGGCATTACATTGTAGTACACACTCCAGCACAACTTTGTAGTTGTTTGGGTTTTAGGAATTAACTTGTAAGTTATTTGTGAGGATGACTGACTGCTGCAGAAACAGTTTCTGAAATTGCATGCTGTGCTCTCCCGGGGATTGCAGTCAGGCCGCAGCATGGATGCAGGCTGACCATAGTAGGCAGAGCCAGAAGCTAAGCTGTATGGCTGGAGGAAGAAAAGAATAGGACTTCTCCATGTTTTTAGGCTGCAGTCTCACTGAATGGAAAAGTCCTGTTTATACCATACAGACTTTATAAGTGATAAGGGCGCTTAGAGGAGGTCAGTTAGGGAAAGCTTCCTAGAAAAGATGACTTTTTACAGAAATGGGAAAAACATTAAAGTATCAAATAGGGCGTTGAATGATGGCTTTTAAGACTTTCTTGTAACAGTACCCTGAAAGAAGAACATCATAGTTGTGAGAGAAAGTGAGGCTGGAGAGCAGCAGCAGGGCACTGTGAAAGGACAAAGTCTGGAAGCAGAGACAGAGGGTGAGACACAAATTTCGTGGAAGGGAGCCAGGTCTCCCCTTTGAGTCGTGCTATCTCCTGCCTGCGCCGGAGGCCTTCACTCCAGGAACGAGGTATGAGGCTCTCTGAGGCATCACATTGTAATGGGGCCCTGCTGTTGTTTCAGGGATTGGTGACTTTCAAGGATGTGGCTGTATGCTTCTCCCAGGACCAGTGGAGTGATCTGGATCCAACACAGAAAGAGTTCTACGGAG
Organism: Anoura caudifer; assembly: GCA_004027475.1. Classification (NCBI taxonomy): domain Eukaryota; kingdom Metazoa; phylum Chordata; class Mammalia; order Chiroptera; family Phyllostomidae; genus Anoura; species Anoura caudifer. The sequence continues at coordinate 60,845 of PVKU01001308.1, forward strand.
AATATGTCTTGGAAGAAGACTGTGGAATTGTGGTCTCCTTGTGTAAGGAATTTCAGATGTTTCTGGGATATTCTAAGCACAGGGATCTTTCTCCTTTTGGTAATTATGGTGGTCTTAGAGCTTCGACTGCATGTACTACACTTATGCCTATTTCACCAAAGATACTGAAGGATTAGCTGAGGAAGGTGATACACTTCTAAGTTAAAGAGAAGAGAAAATGCTCAGAAAGTGAAACTTCTGGTAAGAAAATAAAGTTGTAATATCATAGCTTCAGGATAGTTGAGGTAAGCATCAGTTTTTGAAAAAATAAAAGTTGGAGATAATCTACTTCTTTGAATATGGGGAAAGAGGGTAGCATTTACACTTGTGTAGTTATTGAGCTGTAGGTGAAAGGCAAAAAAGGTGTGCAGTGCTTGGTTGGAGGCCCTGAAAATACTGACACCAAAGATTTGATTGACCAACCTGGCTGATCTTTTAACACAGGGAGTTGTCTAACCAATCTTAATGTCCTGTTTCCCTCTGTTGAACAGCATTTCCAATTCCCAGACTGGATGAGATCTCCCATGTTAGAGAAGAGCCTTTGGTTCCAGATATTCTAGAGCCTCAAGAGCCAGAAATCCTGAGTTTTACCTACACAGGTGAGGAAAAGACAAAGGGAACCTTCCTCCCCTGAGCTGGCAGTACCTTTAGTCACTGCTGCTCCCACCCTCTGGGGCACCCCTCTCACGGGTTCTGATAATCTGTCAGGCATTACTACTGTCTTCCTCCATATGCCACATTTTTCATCCTTTTTCTCCTCTTACCCTGCCCATCGTTCGTTTGAGGTATATGTGAAAGGAGGGAGAGAAGAAACAGGACTTCTGGAACTGTGGCTATATCATTTACTAAGCAGTTCACTTAAAACTCTAGACCCTCAATCTCCACATTTGTGAAATGAGGATAATAATATTTGTCCACATTCATGCTTTCTAACAGTTTGAGGTCACGTAAGACAAGTGCCTGACCTATGACAGGCATTCAGATCACTGATTATTTCCTTCTTCCCCAACCCCTGCAGTTATGAAATAAAGGTTTCTTGCTATGTGTTCTGGCCCTTCCAGGACTGTTTTAGAATCCCCACATTGTGTAGAATGTGTCATTACCTATGTAATGTTCCCTTTTGTCCTCCTGTCCTATCTTCAGGAGATAGGAGTGAAGATGAGGAAGAGTTTCTTGAGCGAGATCTGAGTTTGGAGGATCTACACATGTCTGTTTTAGGAGATCCAGAAATCCACCAGACTCCAGATTGGGAAATAGTCTTTGAGGAAAATCCAGATAGACTTAACGAAAGAAGATTTGATGGAAATATTTCTCAAGTTAATAGTTTAACAAATCTTCAGGAAACCACGCCTATCCACCCACTGTTAGGGAGACATCATGGTTGTTCTGTGTGTGGAAAAACTTTTACATGTAACTCCCATCTTGTTAGACACCTGAGAACTCACACAGGAGAGAAACCCTATAAATGTATGGAGTGTGGAAAGAGTTACACACGGAGCTCTCATCTTGCCAGGCACCAGAAGGTTCACAAACTGGGCGCGCCTTATAAATTTCCCCTAAACCAGAAGAATTTGAATGAGACATCCCCTCTGGTCCCAGCTGCGAGAACTCCACCTGTTCAGAAGCCCTATAGATGTGATGATTGTGGCAAACACTTCCGTTGGACTTCAGACCTTGTGAGGCATCACAGAACACATACAGGGGAAAAACCCTTCTTCTGTACTGTTTGTGGCAAAAGCTTCAGCCAGAAATCTGTGCTAACAACACACCAAAGAATCCACCTTGGAGGCAAACCCTACTTGTGTGGAGAGTGTGGGGAGGACTTCAGTGACCACAGGCGATACCTGGCACACCAGAAGACGCACACTGCCGACGAGCTGTATCTCTGTAGTGAGTGTGGGCGGTGCTTCACCCATAGTGCTGCGTTCGCCAAGCACCTGAGAGGACATGCCTCAGTGAGGTCTTGCCGCTGTGATGAGTGTGGGAAAAGCTTCAGTCGGAGAGACCACCTCGTCAGGCACCAAAGAACACACACTGGTGAGAAGCCATTCACGTGCCCGACATGTGGGAAGAGCTTCAGCAGGGGCTATCACTTAATCAGGCATCAGAGGACCCACTCAGAAAAGACCTCCTAGCTAGGAGCCCAACGTAGGAGATCTGCGCTCAGCTCTGACCCGGGCATGGGCTTGGAGAAGCCTTCTGGCTATCCTGGGGAGACCTTTCCAGGGAGTCTCCCTGACTTGCCCAGATTGACATAACCTCTTCTTGAAATTAAGAACAACCTCCACCCCAGGCAGAACCTCTCAGCTTCTCCTTGAGAAGCTATTTTGCCCAAAATTACAACCTAGGTTGAGGCTCATTCCTTGACTGGAGTGCTCTTGCCTCTATATATCATGGGTATGAAGTAGGAGAATTAGAAGACTTAAGAATTGTGGCTATTCTATTTTCCCCAATAGGCTGTTAGCCATTCTAAAGACTACTCAACAGCCCGAAGTTTAAAGTTGCCCAGAACAACCATTTAGGTTTTATAAGGGACCAGCCTGTAGGACTCTGTCCTTCCTGGGCTCAGATCTTAAAGCACACAGCCCTGAACTCAAGGCCAGATATTCGCATCCTGATGGCTTTGCCACACATTCACAGGATGACTACACATCTCACTGACTCACTTCCTCACCATGCACTTTCCTTGATAACTAGGGAGAGTTGAGAGAAGTGTTTGATGGGCTAAAACCTCAAAGCTGCTTCATGTGAACCTTGTCAGGGTGCTCCCTTCCCCATGGTCAAAGTCACACCAAGTGCCAGACTGCTAGAAAGGAGGACCTAGTCAGAAGCCTCTTTCCTCGTGTGTGGGTTTTTGTTAGAACACTCATGCTGTTAGCCTTCCTGCTATTCTACCAGTCTCTTGGTTTTGTCCCTAGCACTTTTCCTACTGCAAGTGGGATGTAGCATTTGGGTGCTGAGGGATTTAGTAAAGCATGATTAAATCATAATGAAAGCATTTACATTCCCACGTATGTACCAGCCCACTCACACCACCTTCTTCCCAGGGGGGTGTGAGGGAATTTTGGAAGAGTATCAGCTTATATAAGGGCACTATTAATTATAGAGTCATGATTGACTGGGTCACCTCACTTACATGAAGAGAACCACAGATCTGAGATCAGACGGAAAAAACAAGAAAAAGCTGTTGCTGCTGGCCAAGGCCATCAAGACTATTCTGATGCCAAACCCCCATCATCCTGCCCCTGGTCGCTGATACCAGATAAAGTTACGAATCCCAGCACCTGGGACCCTGAAGAATTTACCAGGAGTAAATGGCTTTTATGTATTTGCCTTGTTTGCTTTTTCTTATGTGATTTCATTTTCATGTAATTAAGAACTAAATAGTAGTATCATGGCCCAAGGATCTCTGTTGCCTGATAAAGGTACCATGGAAATGAGGCTGAATAAGTATGAACATCACCTGCTTTGATTGTGGGAGTGGCAAGGACTGGGAGACTGTCCTCCATGAAAGGAGCACAGGGTATGGGATTAAAGCATGAGAAGGGAGATGATGTCTGCGTTTGGTTTCTTCCGCTGTTTTCCAATGCACTGTGTGCCAGTGTACACCAGAGGAATATGGGCAGAGTACAAGACTCCAACCCTAACAGCCTAACAAGGAAATTCTCTTTTTGGTCAGTGATGGTATTTTAATTGGTTTGGTTTTAATACCAGTCAGCCACTGTCCTTTAGAAATATACACATGAAATAAGTAAAAATAATACTGGCAGCCAAGTTCTTTGGTTTCTAAAACTTTCCAGTTCACCTATTCACTTTCCAGGGCTTCTGGTTGCTGATTCTTCTAAACATCATTTGTACTCACAAAGAGATCAGGAAGTGCAGAGTAGTTTTCCATGAGGATAGAGAAGCTTGGCATGGTTAGCAACACCACAGGGAATACTGGTGCACAGGTAAGACATGGGCCTGGAGTTTGCAGAGGAGACTCCTAGCATGCAGACATTTCTGAACCATGGGTCTACACAATTCATTCTGGATAGAATGTCGCACCCTCAAAAGATAATTTCTCCTAACTAATACTATTTATGTGGAATTTGACTAAATTCCAGTAGTAAAGGAACAAGCTGCCTTTTAATTCGCTGATTTATCTGCATTAAGTGCAATAAACGAAAATCCGTCATATAAGGGAAAGTTAAAAGACTGGCCCAATTGGTTGGGACATAGAATATTAATTGTATTGCTGACCCCCTTCAAAATTTCATACACTAACACTGAATCTCTGGTCATTTGTGAATTACTGTATTTTCTGAGGGTTCTAGAGGGACATGATTTCTCCTAAATCTGAATGCAAGCAGGCCTGTTTGCAGCAGCAGGGTCAGTACAAGATGGAGAACCTGGAGTGAGCAAGTAGCAAAACAGCAAAACGTAGGGAGATGGTGGAGCACAGATATTCTTGTCATTTGTAAGGGGTTCCCTGCAGAATTTTGTTATGCATTGAATCCTGATATTGAATACTACAGTAGTTTGTGAGGAGGAAAAAAGGCAGGATTTTGAAGATACTTGGAGGGAACTATAAAGTGATCTAAACCTAGAGAATTGTTAGATTGCTGGAAATGGTGGAACGATAAGCAAATAAAGTTGCAAAATTACAACAACATTCAAATATTAGGACACTAGTAATAACCAAAGAATATTTAGCCTCTTCTCCATCTCAAAGTCCCAAGAGAAATAAATGGAAAAAGGTAAAGGCAAAGTATGCGCTGTGTTCTTATTTATCTAGAACTAAGGCTTCAAACTACAGCAGAATCTAGTAAATTCTAATGAACTGGAGAATTTCATTTACTGTATTATCAAAATACCAGAAACAAAGCCCCATTCAAGTGGAGTCTAATAGAAGATGCCTTCTCTGCATGAAGCAGCAGAAGAGTGAACCAGAAAATGCCTCACTGAATTCTGCAAAGTTGGCAGAGACCATCTGCTTCAATCCTCAGGTCAGGATGAGGCAGGAAACAGGCCTCAAGCTCTTATCCCCACCCACCTTTTCAGTCTTGGCTGGAACACTGCAGGCATGACCTTCACTAATCATCTGTTCCCCACTTCTCCCCTCCCCAATTCCCTGTAATTGAGAGGACCAACCTGCTATCTGGAGAGGAGGGTCAAGGACAAGCCACGTGGGCAGTCACCCCACCAGCACCAGAAGGCAAGGACCACTCTAACCCTCACATACCAACCCCCCCCCATATTTAATCAAAACCTCCCACCCAGCCATGGTGGGGTAGCTCCATTAATTAGACTAGAACATCATCCTGATACACCAAGGTTGCGGGTTCAGTCCCTGGTCAGGACACGTACTGGAGGCAACCAGTAAATGCATATACAAGTGAAACAGCAAATCAGTATCTCTCCCTAATTTCAAATTAAATTTTTTCTTAATCTTAAATTTTTTTCTTCCACCTAGAGCCCACTGGGGCATCTCCTTCAACAAGGTCACCCTACTCACTTCCTGAGTGCTTACTGTGCTTTGCTAAACCTGTCATGTTCTCTAATCCCATCTGGGATCATGACAAGAACCTGGACCCCAGAATTGGGTTGAGGCCTTTGTTGGCCACCCCAGGTGCAACCTGACATCAAGGACAGTGGCCTGTAGATCACCCCTTTCCATAAGGAAAGTGAGGTTGTCTCCCCCCAAAAAAAGCCATTTTGATTCACCAGATTCACAGGAAGGACAGCAACTCCCAAGAGCTGTTAATTGTGCCCTGTGGTGGTTTTGTAAACCTAAAGCTGGAATGAGAAATTGTAAATGATGATACACTATGTAGATAATTAATTTGGCACGCTTCCACATCAGTATTTTAAATTGTTTGTTTTGCGTAACAGCTACCTCTCAGACAGTTTAGTAAGAAACTAGGGAAATTCCCTGGCAAGTGGAATGAGGAAACAGACAAATGGTCGATCAGATAGCCCAAATGGAACAGAAAGGCTGAACATAAAAAGCACACTTTAAAATAAATTGTTGGTGGAGAACGGATTTGGCCAAGAAGGGGGACATCCTTGTCTTATTCCTGACCTTAGGGGGAAAGCTTTTAGTTTTTGCCTGTTCAGTATGATGCTGGCTGTAGGTTTCTTGTATTTGGCCTTTATTATGTTGAGGAATGCTCCCTCTCACTTTGCTCAGTGTTTTTATCATAAATGGATGTTGTGCTTTATCAAATGCTTTTTCAGCATCTATTGATATGATCATGTGATTTTGTCTTTCCTTTTGCTTATGTGAAGTATTAAGTTTATTTGTGAATATTATGAATATATTATTTCCTTCCTTCTACTAACTCTGGACTTTGTTGTTTGTTATTCCTCCAGTTCTTGTAGATGTAGGGTTAGGTTGTTTACTTGAAATGTTTGTATCCTTTTTAGTTAGGCCTGTATCGCTATGAACATCACTCTCAGGGCTGCCCTCGCTGTGTCCCATAGGTTTTGGAATGTTGTGTGTTCATTTTCATTTATTTCATTTCCAGAAACATTTTGATTTCTTCCTTGATCTCATTGCTAACCCATCCATTGTTTAATAACATGTTATGCAATCTCTATGAATTTGACTGTTTTTGAGTTTTTTCCCTTGAGGTTGGTTTCTAGTTTAAAGCTCGGGTGGTCCAGGAAAATGCTTGATATCATTTCAATTTTCTTGAATTTATTGAGACTTGGTCTGTGTCCTATCATGTGGTCTGTCTATGAAAATGTTCCATGTGCATTTGAAAAGAATGTGTATTCTGCTTCTTTGGGGTGAAACATTCTGTATACATCAGTTAAGTCCATTTTATCTAGTGTGTCGTTCAGTGCTACAATGTCCTTGTTGATTCTGTTTGGAAGATCTACCCACTGGTGACAGTGGGGTGTTAACATCCCCTACTGTTAAGTGTGCTGCTATCTATACATTTCTTGAGGTCCTCAAAGATTTTCTTTATGTATTGGGTGCTCCTATGTTGGGTGCATATATTTTTACAATGTTTATGTCTTCTTGATGGATTCTTCCCTTGACTGTTATGAAGTGACCTTCTGGGTCTCTTTTTATGGCTCCTGTTTTGAAGTCTATTTTGTCCAATATGAGTATTGCTACCCTGGCATGTTTTTCTTTTTTCTTCTGTCCATTTTCTTGGAATATTTCATTCCAACCCTTCACTTTTAGCCTCTAGGTCTTTTGTTCTCAGGTTGGTCTCTTCTAGGCAGCATATATGTGGGTCATGTTTTCTTATTCATTCAGCTACCCTATATCTTTTGACTGGAGGATTTAATCTTTACATTTAAGGTTACTACTGATAGATACTTATGCATTGCTGTTTTCCCCTTTGTACCTGTTGTTCTCTCTTTTTCTTCATCATCTTAAACCAGTTCCTTTACCATATTTTGCAATGCTGGTTCAGTGAAGGTATATTCTTTTAGCTTTCTTTTGTCTGGGAAACTCCTTATTTGGCCTTCCATTTTAATTGAGAACCTTGCTGGGTAGAGTAGTCTTGGTTGCTGGCCTTTGCTTTTCATTACTTGGAATATTTCTTGCCATTCCCTCCTGGGATGTAGTGGTGTTTCTGTTGAGAAGTCAGCTGCTAGGCTTACTGGGACTCCCTTGTGTGTTATGTCTTGTTTCTCCCTTATTGCCTTTAAGATTCCCTCTTTGTCTTTGAATTTTGCCATTTTAATTATGATGTGTCTTGGAATGGGCCTCTTTTGGTTCATCTTGATTGGGACTCTCAGTGCTTCCGGGAGTTCTGTGACCTTTTCTCTCATCAAAGTAAGGAAGTTTTCCATCATTACTTTTTCAAACAAGTTTTCTGTCCCTTGCTCCTCTTCTCCTTCTGGTATCCCTGTTATGCGGATATTATTATCTTTCAGGTTGTTCTGCAGTTCCCTTAACCTCTCTTCATTCTTTTTGAGTCTTTTTTCCTTTTCTTGCTCTTTCTGGGAATTTTTGTCTACCTTGTCCTCCAGCTTGCTGATTCGATCCTCTGCTTCATCTAGCCTGCTTTCAATACCCTCTACTTGATTATTCAATTGAGAAATCGTATTTTTCATTTCCTCCTGACTCTTACTGATAGTTTTATGTCCTTTTTCATGCAGATGTAGTTTGCAGTAAGTTCCTTGCAGCTTCCCTGTAGTTTTTTGCAATTCTCACTGAGCCCATTGAGCTTCCTTATAACCACTGTTTTGAACTCAATGTCTGATAGTTTAACTGGCCTCTATTTCATTTACCAGTCTTTCTGGGGACTCTTCCTTACCTTCTGATTGGGGGTTGTTTCTTTGTCTCTCCATTTTAGGAGAGATTCTTCTTGTTTGTTCCTGTGTGTTAGATTTGATCTGCTTTGACTCCCTGTCTTTTTGGTGTGGCCTTCTATGGTGGGATTCAGTGGTGCAGTCTCCTTGATCTCCCGAACTTGATGCTCTTGGGATGCCCTTTATACCATTTATACTGGCTCCCTGGATGTAACTGGGTTTTGATTGTTGTTGGGTCATTCTTTGTGGGTCCTTCCCTCCAGCTGGCTGACTGAGGGTCTCTCCACTCACCACGTCTTGTATGCTGTTGTGCAGGTTCTTCCAGAACAAAAACACAGCCCAGGAAACAAACCCACACCCGCAAAAATAACTCCCACCCAAAATCCCACTATCAACAGCAAGTGAACCTGTATTAATAAGGGTGTGAAGAGATTAAGACATAAAAAAGGAGAAGCAGATATGACATGAATGAAAGAAAATTGATTTTGAGAGGGTAAAGGGAGGAGCACTAGTAAGGGTAGGGAATCGAAGCAATGTGAAGAATAAAATTTGCATCATAAAAAGGGAATGAATAAGGTGAATGGAGTAAGAAGGGAAGTGTATACTATTATGTTTAAACAAGTTTTTTAAAAATTAAGAAAAATTAAAAGATAAAAAAGAAAAGGGGAAAAAGTAAATAATAAAAAAATAAGAAAAACTGGAGAAAAAGATCCACCACAGTACTATGAACAACAAATGAGTTAAGATTAATACAGGTGGGATGGGAATTAGGCGTAAAAAAGAAAAGCTTAAGAGATGTCTAGAGGAAAGGGAAGTGATTTTGAGATGACAGAAGGAGAGGAAATACTAAAAGAGAGGAATTAAAACCAGACCTAAGAAAGGGCAAAATTAAAATTTGAGATTAAAAAAAGGTACAAGATGAAAGGAAAAAAAAAGTCTAAGAGAAAAGTTAAAATCTGAGATGAAAAAGAAGAGGTGGGATGAGGCAGAATGGAGTAGGTAACGTGTAGAGTAAAACTGGAGATTTGAAATAAAGAATAGTGAAGATCTAGAGAAAATACTGGGGGGAAAAAAAAGCAACAACTACCCTATGCACAACCAGCAGGCAAAGACTGCTAAAGGTGGAGAGAGTGGGTATTTAAAGAGTAGAAAAAAGAATGTGAGGTGACCATTGACAAGAAAATTGGCTTTGAGAGTTTAGACGGGGCAGAAATACTAAGAGTGAGGAATGGAAACAAGTTGTACCAAGAGAGAAAACAAAATTTAAAACAAAAATAAGAGGAAAGAAGAGAGTGAAATGGAGTAAGAGAAGGGAGGAGCAAAATATGAGAATTGAAATAAACTATAATATAAAATATAGTGACAATATGCCCAAACTTGACACAAAAAATGAATGTTAAAAAAACTACACAGAAAAGAAAATATTGCAAATCATGGAGAAGACCACAGTGGATTTCATCTGGGTAGCATCTAGTATTTACCACTGCTTTTTCTTTCGGGATCCGCCCCTTGTGGTCAGATGGTGTCCCAGTCTGGTGGCCTCAGGCAGCCTGTTGAAGACTACCAGGGATCTACTCCCTCTGACTTGACTCCTTCAGTTGTTAACCTAGTTACCCTGCACTCAGCAGTCAGGCTTAAGCACCACAGGTGGGCAGAGTATCTCCTGAGGGGGCTACTGCTTCCCCTCAAGCTGATGCCACTCAAGGGGAGTGCTCTGCCTGGGCAAGATGGCCCTTGCAGTGTGGGGGATGACTCAGCACAAGGATCCTGGTGGCTGTTCTCTCTGCTCTCTCCTTGATGCCACCATCCCCAGTCTCTCCTCAGGCGACTCTAGCCCACTGCATCCTGCTTTGCTGGAGCTCAGGGTAAGTGGCTGCGAATGAAAATTTATGCATTAGCCCTTTGAATAGCTCTTTGCATCTCCAGCCATCATCTCTGGCAGAAAGAAACCCTGCCTCTTTTTCACAGCTGGATGTTATCTATACTTTTCGTGTTCTGGTGCTGTAGGCTGGGGAGCTTAGATTGGGGTTTAGAGTTCACGCTTCTCAGGGGGATCCTTCCAGCCATTGAGATATTCCTCTGGCACTTAAGCTGCCGCCTGTGGGAGCCCAGCCAGCCTTCTCAAGTCCCCTCCACACTTCCTAACAGTCACATTGTGTTGAAGCTGCTTCTTCTGCCTGTCCGTGTTTATAAGGCTTCTCTCCCACTATTGTTCAGTTGTTTATTCCAAGTGATTTCCGCACAATTTAGCTGCAATTCCAGATTGGTCCTGGGAGTAGGTCAATGTAACTTCCAGTCACTCCTGCACCATCTTGGATCACTCCAAAAGTCATTACTCTTACTATTTTTAAAGTTTTTTTCACTTTTAATTAGATACAGATATTTCCCGTTTCACAAAGTCGGTATTGCAGTCTGAGTTTAACTGGCCCCATTATTTACCACTCATGTGACTCGGGGTCATTGAGAGCACACACTTAGAAAACACTCTGTGCCAATTTCCTAAGTGCTTCACCTGTGTTCACTAATTTACTCTTTATAAGAATCCTGCTGTGTTCGTTTCCTAGGGATGCCCTAACAATTACCACAAACTGCCTTAAAACGTTCATTTTTTCAAAGTTCTAGAAATTTTTGTTGACCACCTGCTAAACAAAAAAGGGAACCTGAGGGTAGTATGTGCTGTGCCTGACACCACCAAACCAAAGCCTAACCTCTGAGCCACCCTGGGCCTAGTAAATGAATCCAAAGTCAGGTTCTGCTCTCCTGCAGACCTTGTTTCCACTTGAAGTTTATGGAACTACCACTAGAGGTTGACTCCCAATGCTGGAGGCTTGTTCCCTCCACAGGAACTTAGGTCTGCAAAACGAGGTGTTAAGTGGAAAGAAATAGGAATATATCTGGGATCCCAATGTTTTGAAAGCTCCCTATGGCTGCATCAAATCTTCAAGAGATATGTGTGTGGAAACGGGGTTGCTCATGCCCAGTTAGGACTTTGGACCTCAAACCCTCCTGTGCAGTCAAGCTGGGACTCTGACTTGCGCAATCTAAACAGATAAGTAAAAGTGATCAGAGCGCTAAGGAATGTAATACAAAAAAAAAAAAAAAAAGTATGATGCCCATGGGCCTTTGTTTTAATTGCATCACAAACCCCATTAGTCATCCTGCTAAAATGGAAAGAGTATGATGTAAAGGTTGAGGAGGGCACTGTGTCCTCACTAAAGCCAATACCCCCAAATCTACTATTCTTCCTGAAAGTGACTGGCTACCACTGACCTAATTCAGAATCCTGTGATTTGTCTTACATTGTTTCCTGTCCCTTTCTCTGTGTATCCCATCAGTGATGCTCATTCTAAATTACCCTTAATGATCCACATTTCCCCTCTCATTTCCCCTCTTCCTCCTCCCACCCCCTGCAAAGGTTCATACCTCATCAGGTGAATTAGGGCAATGGCATTCCAACAGTGTGACCCCCCCCATAATTCATCCTCTTGTGATTGCCAGCAAAAATCCTAAATGTTAAATCACATTCTATTACTTGCAATCATAAAATGCCCAACAGCTCCCAGGATGTTCAAGATGGAATACAGACACCTTATCTTGGCATGTAGCTGCTTCTGCCCATCCCTCACTCTGTCTATGCCCCACTCTTACCGACTCTTATCTGCTAATTCCTTATTTTTAAAGGTTTTGTTTATTTATTTTTAGAGGGCAGGGAAGGGAGGGAGACAGAATCATCGATGTGAGAGAGAAACATCAGTCCATTGCCTCTCGTATACATCCTGACTGGGGACCAAACCCACAACCCAGTCATGTGCCTCAAGCAGGAAGTGAACCAGTGACCTTTTTGATTTGCGACACAGCACCCAACCAACTAAGCCACCCAGACAAGGCAATTCCTTCTTATTTTTTTAAGATTTTATTTGTTTATTTTTAGAGAGAGGGGAAGGGAGGCAGAGAGAGAGGGAGAGAAACATTGATGTGAGAGCGACACATCAATTGACTGCCTCCTCTTTTATATGCTCCCGTTCTGGGGACTGAACCCATAACCCTGGAGTGTGCCCTGACCAGAAATCGAAAGTTACCTTTTGCTTTGTGGGATAATGCCCAACTAACTCAGCCATACTGGACAGAGATCTTCCTATTTCAAAAACTCAAATTATGGTTCATATCCTCCAAGAGTGTGCTCTCCTTTTCCCTCCATACTTTTCCCACACGACCCTCTGACACTGTGTTGTAATCACCTGTTAACTTTCCTCTTGGTTTTGTTTGCCCAACATGCAGCACAATTCCTGGTACATAGTAGAAAATCAATTTTTTCCTTTATTTTTTGTATGTCAGCAATTCTCTACTTTATTTCAACATTTAGCTTTAGGACTGAAATATTTACTGAGAACATAAATGTTTATTGAAGAATAATTTAGTGTCTGAAAATGTTTGGAGAATGTGTAAAAACTGACTGATGTAGTCAAAACAAAAGATAAAAAGATAGAGCCCCTGACTCACCAATTTAAGAAGATGTTATTTGGGGGGAAAGAGCAGAGAACATTTCTTTTGAGCAATTACTGCATACCACAAGCTCCTTAAGTGAGATAATTAGTAGAGGCTTTAGCCCCAAACTTGACCACAGAATGTTAGTGAAACTGGCTGAACCCCATGTCCTACCTTCACCCCCAAACACAAAGTTGAGTCTCAGATCTTATCACTCCAACATGAAGAAATTCCAGAATCAATATCACAAGAAGTACAAGAGGAACGGTATGAGAGACTACATGTGCCAGTGCTCAGAACACGGCGAGTCTAAGGCACTTCCCACTGCCCTTGCTCAGAAGAGCACTGCCTCCCAAGCCCATGCTCTCCATCCGACACAGTGGCAGAGTCTGAGGACACAGCTTGTCAGCGCTCAGATCTTGAAGCTGCAGGGAGACAGTATCCATGGGTGAAGGGGCCCTATCAGGTTTCTAAACATTATCAACCATTGCATCATTTCTTCTTAGCAGTGCACTGACTGAGAAGTGATTAGAGGGAGAAAAGAATTAAGAAAAGCAGTGAGCTTGGCCACCACACTTCTATGCTTCATGAAGAAGTATATACCTAGGACCATCTTGTTTTATGTGTAACCCTAATAGAGGCCAGAGGTTCACATGGTCCACTGTTTGCAGGGACTTACATTCAAACACACACACCCAAATCCAGATTCCGTGAAAAATAGTATGCATTTTTACTATAGGTTTTCTTTTTCCTTTATTTTTTAATCACAGTGTACACTGAATATTTTCTGTATTAGTTTAAAGTGTACAGCATAGTGGTTAGACAGTCATATACTTTACAAAGTGCTTTGCCTGGTATTTTAAATACCCTCCTAGCATCATACATACATTATTACAATATTATTGACTATATTTCCTAAGCTGTACTTTCTATCTCAGGACCATTTTGTAATGACCAATTTGTATTCTTTAATTTGTTCACCTGATTCAACCGTCCTTCAAGCCCCCCTTTCCTCTGGAGACCATCAGTCTATTCTCTGTAGCTATAAATTTGCTTCAATTTTGCTTGTTCATTAAGTTGTTCTTTAGATCCCACATTTAAGTGAAATCACATGGTATATGTCTTTCTCAGCCCTATTTTACTTAACATAATGCTAAGTCCATCCATGCTGTCTCAAGTGATAAGATTTCATTCACTTTTTTTTATTTCATTCACGATTTTTTTATTTACTTGTGTCTTGATGCGCACTGTGTTGCTTCCAAGTCTTGGCTATTGTAAATAATGTTGCAATGAACACAGGGGCGCATGTGTACTTTCAAATTAGTATGTCAGGTTTCTTCTGCTATATTCAGAGAAGCAGAATTAATGGGTCATAAAGCAGTTCCATTTTTTTTAAACATTTTATTTATTTATCTTTAGAGGGGAAGGGAAGGAGAGAGGGAGAGAAACATCAATGTATGGTTGCCTCTTGTGTGTCCCCTGCTGGAAACTGGCCCCCTGGCGGGAACTGGCCCGCAACCCAGGCATGTGCCCCGACTGGGAATGGAACCGAGATCCCTTGGTTCACAGGCCTGAGCTCAATCCACTGAGCTACACCAGTCAGGGCAGCAGTTCCATTTTTAAATTTAAGGGTGTGGGGGGCAGATACTACATACAGTTTTTCACAGTGGCTGCACCAATCTGCATTCCCACCAACAGTGCCCAAAGCTTCCCTTTTCTCCCCATCCTCACCAGCACTTGCTTTTTGTGGATTTATCAATGGTGGCAATTATGACAGGTGTGAGGTACTATCTCACTGTGGTTTTAATTTGCATTTCTCTGATAATGAGTGAGGTTGAGCATCTTACGTCTATTGGCCATGTTGTATGTCTTCTTTGGAGAAGTGTCTATTTAGGTCCTCTGCCCACTCTTTAACTGGATTGTTTATTTGGTGTTGAGTTGTAGTTCTTTATAAATTTTGGATATTAAACCCTTATTAGAGGTATCATTGGTGAATATGTTCTTACATTTAGTGGGTTGTTTTTTCATTTTCTTGATGGTTTCTTTTGCTGTGTAAAAAGCTTTTTGGTTTAATGTAGTCTCATTTGCTGTATTTGACAGCCTAGGAGTTTATGGTTTCAAGTCTTACATATAAGTCTTGAATCCATTTTGAGTTTCTTCTTGTATATGGTGTGAGAAGGTGGTCCAGATTTTTTGCATGCATCTGTCCAATTTTCCCAACCCTATTTATTAAATAAACTGACTTTACCCCACTGTATGTTCTTGCCTTCTCTGTCATACATTAATTCACCATATAGGCCTTGGTTAATTTCTGGGATCTCTATTCTTTTTTATTGATCTACGTGTCTGGTTTTATGCCAGTACAATGCTGTTTTGATTACTATACCCTTGTAGTTTAGTTTGTTATCAGGTATCATGATACCTTTAACTTTGTTCTTTTTCCTTAACACTGCTGTGGCTCTTTGAGGTCTTTTGTGATTCCATATACATTTTTATATTATTTGTTGTAGTTCTGTGAAAAACATCATGGGTATTTTGACAGGAACTGTGTTGTAGCTATAGATTGCTTTGAGTGGTATGGACATTTAATGATAATTCTTCCTATCCATGAACATGATATATGTTTCCATTTATTTGTATCTTTAATTTCTTTCTTTAATGTCTTATAATTTCCCCAGTACAGATCTCTTACCTCCTTAATTAAATTTATTTGTAGTTATTATTTAGATGTAATTTTAAATAAAATTGTTTTTCTTATTTCCTCTTTCAGAGAGTTCATTACAGGTGTATAAAATGCAAATGGTTCCTGACTATTTTGAATTAATTTGTCAGTTTTAGTTTTTTGTGGGTTTTTTTTTCCTTTGGTGTATTGTTAGGGTACTCTCTATATAGTATCATATCATCTGTAAATAATGACAATTTTACTTCTTCCTTTCCAGTTTGGATGACTGCTAGTCCTTTTTCCCATCTGATCGCTGCGTCTAGGACTTCCAGCACTATATTCTAAAGAGCAATGCAAGTGGATATCCCTATCTTGTTTCTGACCTTAAAGGAAGCAATTTTAGTATTTTCCCATTGAGTATAATGTGAGCTGTGGGTTTGTCCAACATAGCCCTTCTTTATGTCAAGGTGGGTTCCCTCTATTTCCACTTTGCTGAGAGTTTTATCATGAATGGGTGCTGGATTTTATAAAATGCTTTTTCTGCATTATTAATATGATCAAATAATTTTTATCTTTCATTTTGTTTATTGTGTTAATTCACTTACAAATATCATACCATCCTTGAATGCCAAGAATAAATCCCACTTAATCATGGTGTATGATTGTTTTAATGTTTCACTGAATTTGGTTTGGTAACATTTTGTTGAGGGTTTTTGTATCTACCTATGTCCATCAGGAATATTGGCCTATAATTTTTCTCTTTGTAGTGTCTTTATCTGGTTTTGAAGTCAGGATAATACTGTCCTCATAAAATGAAGTTGGGGGTCTTCTCTTAAACTTTTTATAATAGTTTTAGAAAGATAGGTGTGTGTTACTCTTTGAATGTTTGCTAAATTCACCTCTAAAGCCACTGGTCTGGGACATTTGTTTGTTGGAAATTTTTAAATTACTGATTAAATTTTGTTACTTGTAAATGATCTATTCACATTTTCTGTTTCATTTTTATTTAGTCTTAGAAGACTTATGTTTCTAGAAATGTATCCATTTCTTCCAGATTGTCTAATTTGTTGGTATATAATTGATTGTAGTATTTTCTTAAAATCCTTTGTATTTCTGTGGTGTCAGTGTTACTTCTCTTTCATTTCTGATTGTGTTTATTTGGGTCCTTTGCTTTTGTTTCTTGGTGAGGCTGATTAAATATTTATCAGTCTTGTTTATTTTTTCAAAGAACCAGCTCTTGGTTTCATTGACCTTATGTATTTTATTTCAGCTCTGATCATTATACTCTTCCTTGTACTCACTTTAAGCTTTGTACAGTGTTCTTTTAGTTTTCTAGGTGTAAATTTAGATTTTTTCTGGTCCCATTCATATGTATGAGCAGCACTTCTCTAGTACAATAGCTTGATACAAATATTTCTATTATTTTCCAGTAGGTGGCAATGAATCACAAGTTTTTAGCTTTCTTGCACATCTCTGGCTTTTCAGATCTCAGCAGAGTGGTGGAAAACTGGAAGGTGGGTGCCTCCCCTGTTATCTGGTCATGGCAGTTCCCAGGACCAACCCTGTAGTGGGAGTTGTGGGCAATAGGGCTCCAAATCCATGAAATCCCAATGCTGTCCCCACAACCAGAAGCTGCTGTCAGTGTGGCCAATATGCGTGGGGCCGGCTGGGGTGACCTGGCTTCCTTTTAAGTTGCTTTGCCCTCCAGGTAATGGTAATCTCAGACCTCTGTAGAGTCCCACCTGTGCCCCAGATTCCAGGACAGGTCACAGAGTGTGCCCTTTGCTCAGGAAAAAGGGGATTTTCTAGCACCACTTCTCAGGTTTGCAAATAATGTGTGCTCTGTGACCAGACACCAATGGTGCAGGGAGGTGACTCTGGGAGGGTGAAGCTCAGCTGTCTCCTTGGCTTTGTTTCTCTGTCTGGGATGCTGACACCGCACCTGTGTGCTGTGCTCCTGCCCAAATCACTGAGCTCAGGTGCAGCACATACTACTTACTCCTGCAAAAATGCCCAACCAAATCTCCTTACTCCTTCTGACTGAATAGTCCCAGCAACACCTGAATCCTCCCCTCTGGAGGCTGAGCCTGACTGGGAGCTCCCAGCTGTAGGGCTGCATTTGTGGCTCATCTCGGCATTTCCCCCTTCTCACCTGCCCACCTTTAGATGTTTAAAGGCTCAAATCTGAGATGTGTTTGTGCATTGAGCACAAAATCCTTTGTTGAATTGTAGCTGCTCAAACTGTCAAAACTTCAAGGTTAGAAACCAAGCATCTCTCTCACGCTGCCATTCCTCCAATGTCACTCTCAGTAATTCCTTTTTATGATCTGTTCTTATCTAAAATAAAATACTCAATCTGAGAGCACAGGTCCAGAATGCTGCAGAGCACCACCCCGGCTTGGCTCAAGGTAACTTGATTTTTTGCTTGATTTCGTTATAATCCTTCCACTGTTTAGTAACATGTTGTTTAACCTCCATGTTTGTGTGTGTGTGTGTTTTTTTCTTATAATTAATTTCTAGTTTCATGCCATTGTTGCTGAAGGCTTAGTGTGATTTCAATCTTAAATTTAATGACACTTGTTTTGTATTCTGACATGTGATCTATCATAGAAAGCATTCCATGTGCACTTGAAAAAATATGTACTCTGCCACTTTGGGTGAAATGCTCTAAAAATATCAATTAAATCCACCTGGCCTAATGTATCATTTAATGCCGTGGTTTCCTTGTTGATTTTCTGTCTGGAAGATCTACCCACTGATGTCAATGGGGTGTTAAAACTCCCTATTATGACCATAGTACTGTCGATGTCTTCCTTCACGCCCACAAACATTTGCTTTCTATATTTAGGAGCTCATATGTTGGATGCATAAATGTTTACAAGAATTATATCCTCTTGTCATTATTGAGCCCTTAATTATTATGCTATGTACTTTTCTGTCTACTTTTTAAAGTTTTTGTTTTAAAGTCCAATTTGATATAAGTATTTTATTCTGAAGTAGGTCTCTTGTAGACAGCATATATATGGGTCTACGTTTAAAGTGATTACTAACAGGTAAATAATTATTGCCATTTTATTCTTTTTAACTATGTTCCTCTTTTTTTTCTTTTTCTTTTTAAAGAAAATCCACCAACATTTCTTGTAATAATGATTTGGTGGTAACAAACTCCTTTAGCTTTTTCTTATCTGAAAAACTCTTCATTTCTCCTTCAATATTAAATGATAGTCCTGCTGTGCAAAGTAGTCTTGGTTGTAGGTTCTTGCTTTTCATCATTTTGAATATTTTGTGCCTATCTCTTTTCACCTGAAATGTTTTTGCTGAGAAATCAGTTGACAGTCTTATGGGAACTCCCTTGTAACTATCTTTTTCTTACTACTTGTAAGATTCTCTGTCTTTAACCTTTGGCATTTTATTTATGGTATGTTATAGTGTTGGCCTTTTAGGATTCATCTTGTTTGGGACTATCTGACCTTCCTGAATTTGTGTCTCTTTTTACTTCACCAGGTTAGAGATGTTTCATGCCATTATTTCTTCAAACAGGTCTTCAATTCCTTGCTCTCCACCTTCTCCTTCTGCTATTGCTATGATGCAGATGTTATGCTTCAGGTTGTCCCAGAGGTCCCTTAGACTATCTTCATTTTTTAAAGTTCTTTTTCCTTTTTGCTGCTCTTATTGGGTGTTTGTTGCCACCCTGCTTCCCAAATTGCTGATTTCATCCTATGCTTCATATAGTCTGCTGTTTCTTTTCTTCTACTGTATTCTTTATTTTAGATATTGTATTCTTCATTTCTGATTTTTTTTATGTTTCCTGTGTCTTTTTTTTATAATTACTATCTCTTTGCTGAAATTCTCACTGAGGTCATCAATTCTTCTCTTAAGTTCTTTGAGCATTCTTATAACCATTGATTTGAACTCTGTATTTGGTAGATTGGTTCCCTCCATTTTATTTAGTTCTTTTTCTGAAGATTTCTCCTGTTTCTTCATTTAGGGCACGTTTGTTTGCTCATTGTGGCTGCTCCTGTTTTCATTTCTGTGTATTAGATTGACCTGCTGTGTTTCCCAGCCTTGGTAGGATGGCCTTCTGTAGTGGGTATCCTGTGGGGCTGTGGTGCAGTCACTCTGATGACCTGAGCTGGGAACTTCAGGAGTATCTCTTGTGTGGGTTATGTGAGCCCTCCTGTTTTGGTTGAATCTGGATTGCTGATGGGCATGGCTGAGTGCAAGAATTGACCAGACCACAGTGTACAAGCTGCTATGTGAATGCTGACTCCATAGAGTGGAATTAACCAGCAGGGTTTGGTGCCTGCCAACACCTCCCTTTGGTGTGCCACTTGTGGAGCTAGTCGGATGTTGTTCTGATGTGGTTCCAAGCTAGCCACCAGGTGTGTTGGTTCTGGGGCCTTCTGAGAGGGATGTCAGGTGCTGCCTCTGACCAGTCCGGGTCTAGCTATTAGGCATTACAGGATGATCCACAATTATTAGGTACCTATGCTACGCCTGGTTGTGCATGGTAGGGGCCAACATGTGTACCAAGACTGACTGCCACTGGGGCCAGACCTGGTACAGGTCAGAAAAATGCCCAAGGTACCTTGAGATTCACTGCCATCTGCCAGCTGCTTGTTAGTCTCAGCTACTAAGAGTTTCAGGCAGTACACACGTTTCATGAAGCAGGATCGCAGTGAGTCACAAGGAAAAAGGAGTGGTTCACATTAGGTTATGCAGATTCAAATGTGGTGCCAGTGTTGGGTCTGACACCACTCAGCAAAAGTCTCAGGGTTGTGATCAGGGATTCTTAAGTAGACACAGCCTCTGAGATGACAAGGGGTTATAGATAAATGAAGCTCATATTTGTTGCAGTTTTCTTATTTCTCCAACATGATCAGCAGGAAATTAAGTACAGCAACTTTTGAGGTACATGTTTAAGATGTAGCTTTCTGGACCTTTCTTACACCTTCTTATAGACTTAGGCATCAGAATCTCATGGGTTTGCACTGAGGAACTGAACAGGCCAGCAGCAATTAGACTGTCTTCTGTGTGGCACTGGTGGAAAACTTAGAACTTGCAGAGTCATTATAGGTTTCTCAGAGTAGTCAGGCTTTACAACAGACAGCTTTGTGTTGTTAGTATCTGTAACAGTGACTGGTACATAGTATGTGCTCAGTAAGTATTTGTGGAATGAATGAACAAACAAAAAACTATTTTCAGGAATTTAACACAATACCTCACTCTGATTTTTTATGTTTATTCCTTACTTGCCTGGCTACTCAGTCTCTTTGAATACATTTCAGAGTACATGCTCTTCTCCATACACTGTACAAATCTTTTTTTTTTTTTTTGCGTCAGTTGCATTTTTACCTTTCTTGAAATAATAAAGTATTGCATGCTAAAAATGTTGAGTATTTTTTTTCCATCTTTAACATTAAAAGTAGCTGACCTTCACCAGAGAGGTTGAGTAACTGCACATGGCCACCCAGAAGTGAAGTGGCAGAGCTGGTATCTGAGTCCAGGCAGTGTGACTGCAGAGTCTGTTCTGTTCTCTTAACCACCGTGCTACACAGGATCCTAAACCCAGGCCCTGTGGACACATTGCCCCAGCCTGCCTCCCCAAAATACACCGAAAAGTCAATACATTAGGATAGGTTGCAGTGCTCACAGCCAACTGGAGCTGGGGAGGCAGACAGGGAGACTGGCAGTCTTGCCATGTCAAATCAGGCCAAACCCAAATGCAAAAAAAATGGGCAGATATTTGGGAACTGCTAGCCAACTGAAGTCAACTTTAAGCAGAAGAAAAGCAGCATTAGGAATTTAAACCTAGTTTAAACCAAGGGTTTCAAGATGAATTTAGACCCAGAAGAAGATAAGCCCAGTTTCAGCAAAGTATATTTAAAGCATTAAAATAATTCAATTTAGCCCTGGTCAGGTGGCTCAGTTTGTTGGGGCATTGCCCAATACACCAAAAGGTTGTGGGTTCAATTCCTGTTCAGGGCACATACCCACAGATTACAGGTTCAATTCCTGGTCAGGGTGCATAAGAGAGGCAACTGATTGATGTCTCTCTGTCTCTGCCTGTATGCCTCTCTCTTCCTCGCTCTCTAAAATCAACAGCATATCCTCAGTGAGGATTTTTTAAAAATGTGGATCAGATTGGTAGGCCTGTCTTCTCTCTGGACTAAGGTGCTAATCTGGCAAGTTGCCACAGCCTGGAGTCAACAGCTTACACCTGCCTCCCTCTCTCTCTCCACTCTCCATCTTCCTACCCCTTCCCCAACAGAACTTCTTCCTGGTTTGTTCTGTGACCTCTGTGATCCTTGCCCATGTCCCTAGTTTCATTTTCTGTATTGGTGATCTAATGTGCTGCTGGTCTTTGATGGAGTACAGTTGGCCTTGTTGGCTCTTTCCTGGATTGAATGAGTTTGCAATTACAGCCATGACAAATGACCATAAACGTGGTGGCTTCAAACAGCAGCAAATTATTCCCTTAGAGTTCTGAAGACCAGAAGTCCAAATCCAGTACCAGTGGGCCAAAACCAAGCTATCATGGCAGCTGCACTTCCTTCGGGGCCTCCAGGGCAGGGTTTTTTCCTTGTCTCTCCCGGCTTTCTGTGGCTGCCACAGGACATTCCCAGTTTGCGGCTGCATCCCCGCAACCTCTGTCTCTGTCTGCAGAGGCCTGCATGTGCATTACCTCCCTCTGGGCACCCTTACAAAGACCCACCCACCTGACCCCTGATAATCTGATTAATCACCCTTGTTACCATGTAAGACAGTATTCACTCTTTCTCCAAATGAGGTAATATTTACAACTTCCAGGGATCAAGACTTGATCTCTTTGGGTGGCCATTATTCAGCCTGAGGCGGACACCGGCCAACAGTGTCTGCATCATTACGGATGAAATAAAACATACACACAGACTACAGAGTCTGGTGGAGGAAAAAGGACAGCATGGCTTTTCTCTCAAGAGGAGCAAAAGCTGCGGCCTCCGCCATGACAGGCCTTTATTCTATATCTCTCCTCACATTACAAGATGGTTCTCCCTCACTATCCCCAGCTTACAACAAAGGAGCCAATGCCCCTCATTACATCACAGAAGAAGGATATTAGCAAGTGAAAAGGCAAAAGTGGTTGAGCCAGTTACACTGGTCCCTGCAAGGTTTAGCACTTGCAGGGTGAGGGAGTTTTCAGCAAAAAGCAAGACTCAAAACAGCCTAGGTATATTGCAAATCTGATTACCCACCAGAGAACCTATCTGTGGGCGTGGGTCCTGTGCCATCTCGGAGTGGGAACTGGGCTCATGCCACACAGAAGGGTCTACCACACAGCCTACTAGTTTTCAAGCCCTGAAACTACAGAAAGAGAGATTTTAAAAATAGAAAACCTCCCTAACAATCCACTAAAAACACCATCATCATCAAGGAGAAACCCTCTCTTAGATCCTCTTCAGTCTGGCTTCTTTTCTCATGCTTCTCCTGAAAATACCCTTGTCTAGGCTGCCAAACCCAGCGATCGTTTCTCAGTTCTTACCCTATCCTGGCAGCATCTGACACAGGGTGGCACTTCCACCTGAAAGTCACCATCTCCTGTGTTTCCTCCTACTCTGCCGGCTACTTCCTCTCAGCCTTCCTACCTGGGTCATCATCCTCCTACTTCTGGTACCAGAGAGCCCGTGGCTCAGTCCTTCAACCTCTTTCCTTCTTTATCCATTCTCATTTCCTAATTAATACAATCCAGCTCCCACATTTTAAAACCACCGATAACACTGATAATTCCCAGACTCACATCTCCATCCTAGCCTCTCCTCTAAACCTTCAGTTTTGACAAAGAACAACCTACTTCACAACTGCATCTGAATGCCGAACTGGGTCTCAGTCCTCACAGGTGCACAGAACTCTGCATCACACTCCCCTCCGCAAACCTGCTCCTTCCCCAGTGTTCCCCACATCCAAAAAGTTAGGGGTCATCATGACTTCTCTTTCTCATATATCCTACAGCCAGCCAGCAAATCTTATTAGTTCTTTCTTATAAAAAAAAACCCCAGAACTTCTGTCCACCTTGACTGCTACCACCTGTTCTAAGCTGCCATCACGTCTTGCTCCTTACAGTCTACAGAACCACAAAGATCATTTAAACACAGATCTCACCACATAGTTCCTTTCTCAGAATGTTCCTCTAGCCTCCCATATTTCTTTTCTTTGTATGTCATTTCTTCCTGTTTCTGCCCCATTCTGTGCACCAAATGCATGGGCTACCCCTGTCCTTCAGATGTGCCTTTCCCATTCCACCCCCCAGGCTGAGCTCTCTGCTGCCTCTCCTAGACCACCCTGAGTGCCCACTCACCCTTTAGTGCCTCCCTGTCTCTGTCCAGGTGTCACTGCCTCAGGGAGAACGCTCTGGACACCCTGCATAGTAGCATTCTGTCACTCTCCAGCCCCTCACCACACTTTATGGTTTAAGGACACATGCTACTGCCTGGCGTTGTACTATGTGTTTGCTGGTCTACTCGATTACTTTCCATCTCCGCACTGAAATACGGGCTTTCTGAGAGCATGGAGTGTGCCTGATCATGCTCATCGCTAGACGGCCAGTGCACTGAGCAGCGCCTGACAGAATAGGAGTGTGCTACGTATTTTCAGAAAGAATGAGTGAGTGATTTAAAGACTTGAGGGGGTGGGTGGCTGGGATACGGAAGATAAACTCTTAGAGGGGACCTTCTTCCGCTCTCCCGACCACAAACTCTACTAATTGCAGCTGTGCTCCCTCCCAGGAGGCTATGCCCACCTGCCCGAGCAGGATGTCAGCCCTGACCAGCTTCCCCAGGCTGGGGCAGGCAGGCGACCCCGGGGCAGAGCCGACCTCGGACAGTCAAGCGAATGACGAACTGTTTCTGTCTTACAGAAACGGCTGCTGCACAAAAATGCTATGTTATTTATTTTTAAATTTTGTTTACTTATTTTTAGAGAGAAAGGAGGGAAGGAGAAAGAGAGGGAGAGAACCATCAACTGGCTGCCTCTTGCACGCTCCCTACTGGGGACCTGGCCCACAACAACCCATGCATGGACCCTGACCAGAAATTACCGTAAACCAGTGACCTTTCAGTTGGCAGGACTATGCTCAATCCACCGAGCCACACCAGCAAGGGCGATGTATGTGTGTTTGCTTATTTGTTTTAAATAAGCATTACGTATTGGCATTCTCTGTAAGTTCTTAGCAAAAAGAGCTTCACCTGATGCCCGCCTTGGGCAGCACTAAAAGAGCTGGCCCAGGGCCCAGCTGGGAGCCCTGTGGGGCACCCCCCCTCCCCACACAGGCCTTCCCTCTGCCTCAGACACTGCTCCACCAGCACCACCTGCCCCCCAGAGGAACAGCCGCATCAAATAGGAACTCAGTTTAACTTGTTAACAAACAAGCAAAAGTTCAGGGGTGAGCTTCAGTCTGAATTCTCAGTGTTTGCTGCTGGCTGGATATTCTTGGGAAAGTCACCTATTGATACTCTGTTCCCTTATCCATAAAATCAGATATCTGTCCCCTGGCCCATTCTTGAATTTTCCTCATTCTATCCATTATGGCCTGCAACCCCCAAACTTCCTGCTCCCTGCTGCTTTCCAGTGCACCACTTCAGCCAGGTGGCCATTGCCTGTTGAGGAGAGTGTTTCCTGGAGGTGACATGTGGGCCACCTGCAAGGTGAGTCTGAGGACTCTGCACCTGTGTGGCCACTGAGGTACCCAAGGCCGGGCCTTTGCAGGGTTTCCGATTTCTTCCCTGTCCCCTGAAGCCCTTACTTAAATTGCTGGTGACCCCACATTGCCAGAGTTTTCATCAAGTAAAGGCAGTGGCGGGATAGCCACTCCCTGAGGTCAAAGGTCACACACATGGGGTTGCCTCTCTAGCCCTTTCACCTCTGGTCCTTCTCCTTCAAACATTTTATGAAATATCTCTTCTGCTGAGCCCTTTGAATACAGGACTCATTCCGAACCAGGGTGCCTACCTGCAGTTGCTCCTCACTAGAAGTGTTACCCCGCTGTGTCTTGGTTTCCTCACCTGTGAGAAGGGGTGACCGTGAAACTGCGGGTCGGTACATGTAAAGCACTTGCATAAATGTCTGGAGCAAAGTAAACCCTCAGTGAATGTTGTCTTGCTGCTGTTACTAGAAAGACTGACCTCTCCCGTTCTGGAAAGGAACTGACCGTGGGACTGCGTCTGCCCCATAATTCTGTCCATGGCTGAGTGTACTTGAGTGCTCTGCCTAATGTAACCCTCTTCCCGTCCCACTCGGCTTTCTTCTGCCTACTGGCCGCTGTGACATAGGGAGAAGCTCCCAGCTGGGGAGGGACCAGACCTGGTTAACTCTAAGCCTTACGCTCCCCCTCTGCCAGGTGGAGGCAATCCCACAGAACTAGTACTACTAAAAGGGTTAACCAAGTTGCACCACAGAATAAATGGTAGATAGTACTCTAACCCTTAGGCCTGGTTATGTGTCTGTAACCTGACTAGCATTAGGTTCACTATAAGAAATAATCCATTTTTATAGTTCAAAAATAGTTCAGTATCAGCCATTTCACATGGTTCAATCTTAAAATAGTAGCAGTAATTATAATAAAGCCAATAGCACCCAATATTTACTTAATGCCTCCATACACCAGGGGCCCTCCTTCTTGATTCCCATAAATCATGCAGTTTGATTCCTGTGAACTATGAAGTCTGTGCCATTATGATTCCCACTTGTCAAACGAAGAAACTGAGACCCCAGAAGTTTGTAAATGTCCAAAGTTAACTCAGCTAGTGATGGTGTAAGAACCTACAGAACTGAATTCTGAGCTCTCACATCCACATGACACACACTCTTTCTACTGCTCGGCCCTCTGAATCCAGGCTCTGTCGTGCTCTTGTCAACCCATCCTCAGGCCTTCGGGACTGGCACCCTGTCCTTGACACCTACACAGCGGCTCAGCTTCTGCTACCTAATGAGAAACGCCCTGATTCTGCCTTGGTCTGCTTGAGCCCTCAATCGTGTCTTTCTCCTAACTTCTCCATCACTGTGTTCTCTCTGTCCAGGAAAACACACCCATTATTCCCATTGGACCTTCCTGATGAGAAATGCTTTACTGAACAGCTCCCCACCATGTGTGCTCTCCCGCTAACCATGCGCCCTGGCTTCACACCAGACAGTACTTGCTCCTTGCAACTTTACCTCAGTATCCCTCTTGGTTCCTTCCTCCTCCCTAGGAGCCTTCTAGAGTCACATCAGTGCCCACCTCCTCTGTCCTTTACTGCTGTCTTATGCAGATCATACCTCGTGCTGCTCCTACATACAAGGCAATGGGGACATTCCCAGAGACACAGAGGGCAAGAGACCTGGTTCTCACGTGCAAAGACCTTGCAATCTTATTAGCAGACAGATTTCAGAAAAAGAAACGCAAGGCAGTGCAGGACTCAGGCATGAACCTTAGGCAGCAAAGGCCAAGCAGTAGGGACAGAGAGAAGAACGGGATCTGGACATAGTTTAAACAGTTCCTGCTCATCATCATGCACATGCCAAGCCCAGAATCCCGGTGCTGAAGGGAGCCGAACAGGAGCTCAAGAGGGGCTCCCCCAGGAGAGCAGGGCGGCGATGCAGCTGTGGGGACAGTCCCTTCACCTTCAGCCCAGGTCACGGAGCAGCAGTAATTGAATTTCATTGCTGGGCCTCACAACACGTGATCATGATTTAAGTTCTCCCCAGGGGCCAGGCTGGTTGGGCTGGAGCAAACTGCAGCCTAAAAGCCTCATTTTTGTTTGTTTGTTTGTTCCCACACAAAGCATGTATTTTTAAAAGATTTTTTTCAATTTCTGCTCATTGAACAAGCCTCACTTCTTTGTAGCCATTAAGTCTATCCACAGGCAGGTATCGAGCATGACCAGGAGATCAGCAGGAGCCGTGAAACAAGATACTTCCTCCCTTCCTCCTGCACTCGAGTGGAGAAAGCCTTCAACAGCACTCAGAGCAGCCAGCTGCCCAGTGCCCCTCCCCTGCCTGTGCATGGCAAACACAGACCTGATTTTCTGCCAAGAATATGAGCCAAAGCTAAATTCAGAGGGCTCAGGAGTATCACGAAGTCAGTCTAATGTCTCCTTTGCACCTCAGAAGCTCTTATAGGATGAGTTCTGGAGAACCATGGGGAGGAGAGATGAGAGAGTCACTGGGCAGAGACGTATACAACGATCAGGCCCTCTGTTTCCAGCGAACTACTAACCATGCACATTTACTGCTAAAAATCCTCCTAAACTTTTACTTTCAAACCCTGTCCTACAGTCTTGTCCATACACGGCAGGACCTCTTTCCTATGTCCAGCTTTGGTTCATCTGAGATCACTGACTATTAATGACAGCCTGTGTCCTGAGCCTCTGTTGCTCAATGAGATTCTGAACTTAGCAGCTTTGTGACCAGCAGGCAGGCTCCGTTCACCCTGCCCAATGGACAGTGGATAGGTCCGAGGACAACAGCAGTGGGCACGGCATTCATCTCAGTCCACTCGGGCTGCCACAGCCAAATGCCCCTGCCTGGGGGCTTCAACAGCAGACACTTATTTTCTCCAGTCTGGAGGCTGGAAGACCAAGATCAAGGTGCCACGTGGTTGGTTTGGGGTGAGAGCTCTTGCAGGTGCCACCTTCTCACTGTGTTCTCACAGACCCCCTGTTTATATACCACAGGGATAGAAGGCGCATGCTGTGGTCTGGTATCTCTTCTTACACGGACACTAGTCCTTATAGGAGGGGACTACTATCATGACCTCATCGAACCTATTATTTCCTGAAGTCCCCATCTTCACACACCAATGCATGAGGGTTAGGGGTTCGATATACTGAAGGGAGATGGGGCGGGGGTCAGGAGTTGTACTATAGATACTCTGTTACTATATAGACCCTCCTGCTCAGGGACAGAAGGGCCCGCTGGGGGCAAGACCACACACCTCTGTGGCGACGTCTCAGCTGTGCTCTCTAGGCAGCTGTGGTCGGTATGATGTGGAGCAGCTGCTTTACTGTGGTATGAGCCACACTGGACTTGCAATAACAGACACGGTTTCATCACCAGATACCCATTACAGTGGCTACAATGAAGATCAGAAAATTGTGTCTATGATGACATGGAGAAGCCAGAACCCTCACATAACAATAGTGGGATTGTTAAACGGTGCAACCTCTATGGAAAACAATATGGCAGTTCTTCAAAAACTTAACAGTTGAATTATCCCATGACCCAGCAAATGATCCAGCAATTCTACTTCCAAAAGAACCGAAAGCAGGGTCTCCATGAGATATGTGTACGCTCATATACATAGTAGCACTATTCACAATGGCCAAGACACGGAAGAAACCCAAATGTCCACCAACATAGATGAGTGGATAAACAAAGTGTTTGTTTGTTTGTTTGTTTATATACAAACAATGGAATACTATCCAGCCTTAAAAAGGAAGAAAATCTTGTCACATGCTATAACATAGATGAACTTTGAGGGCATTGTGCTAAGTGAAATAAGCTAGTCATAAAAAGCAAATACTGTATGATTCCACTTTTATGAGATGTCTAAGTTAGTCAAATTAATAGAAACACAGACAGTAGAAATGAAGGTGACGAAGGGCTGGGGGAGGAGAAAATGGGGAGCTGTCGTTTAATGGGTGTAGATTTCAATTTCGCAAAATAAAAAGTTCAGGAGATCTATTTCACTACAAAGTGAGTATTGTTAACTGCGAACTGCACACCTAGAAATGACTGAGATGATAACTTTGTTATCAGTTTTTTTAACCACAAGTTTAAAAAAAAACCCATAGGTGTCAAGTCCAACTTTCAAGCAGGTGCTAGCAATGAATCATTTAAATTCCCTAAGCTTCTGTTCCCTCACCTGCAAATTAGGGGTAATGATGTCTGTCTCTGAGCATTGGATAAAGTATATGCAAGCGGTGGGGACATTTCAGGGCTATACGGTAGCAGTGTGCTAGTATTTGGGGGCTGGAAATAGCTCTGCCACAATTCCAATAATAGCGGATGTGTTAGTTACCTGGAAGTGTTTTAAGTCTGGCTTACACTGGACACTTGTGCATTGTAGGAATGGGAACTGCCTGTCCTATCAATTCCCAGTTTTGGAGAACAGTCAAGATTTTAAATAAAATTTCTGGATTGAGAATATGTCATCTAGGTAGAAGGAAACAGAAGAAGTTACTTGAGTGGAAAGCATTCAGCTAAGATTTGTAAATGGTGACCAGGACCGAAGTCATTTCTATCATCAGAGAACAACTGCAGAGACTGGCTCAGTCCCAGCTGCTCCTCTGGAAGAGCTAAGCTAGTAAAATCCATTTGTGGGCTGTGAGATGCTTACTGCTCATGTGCACTGCTGTCCTTTCATAAAAGGTTTATTTGTAAAGAGGACAGCAAGCATCAGGAAGTAGCATGTATTCATCCTGTTCTGCCTGTGCGTCTTCAGGAAGCTCTGTTCCCAGGTTACTGAGTTTTGGGTAAAAGGACAGAACACAAGCTTCCTACAATACACACAGACTAGAAAGAAGAGACTTTTTCCTTGGTTCTTCTAGTAAAGAACAGTCACAAAACCAGAACCCAGTTCCCCTTTGGACATCTTCAAAAGAGCCTAGAAAAAGGTACTTTGAGAGAGACACCCATTTGCAGTATTCCTAGAAGTCACTTGACGCAACACCAGCAGGTGGCGTGTTCAGACCAGTGCCCGGGCAGGTCTCTGAGGAGGACCACCACTGCCAGGCGGTTAGAGACCAGGAGGTACCTACAGTGCAGTGAACTCACCCCTGTTCTGACAGCATAAGGGAGCAACGAGCAGCGATGAGGCTAACCTCAACCAGCACGTAATATTTTCTAAAGGTTGCATTTGACTTCTGAATGTTGCTGTTTCTTTTTGAAAGTTGGTTTGGTGGATGCAATTTGAGGGAAATTTTCTCCTTACTTGGGACTATGTGTCTTGGGATTTGACAGGCCCAACCAAAAGAATTTTGCTGTTTGTCTGAGAGAGTCTTGGGTCATCATTCCAATTCACGTTTTGTCAGGAATCCTGCGGTAAACAGGCAAATGAGGTACCCTGTCAAAACACGGTTACAGGCCTCGCCTCGCTGGGATGGAGGCTGGATGAGGGGCAGATTTTGGTTTGTTCACTGCTTCACTCCCACCACTTGGAAGAGTGCTGACCACAGAGTGGTACTCAAGTGAACAAGTGAGCCCTCGCGGACGATTTACTCACACACAAACTACACAATTACATGGACAGAGCAACCAGTTTTTCTTGGGAGGGAAACACATGTATGTCATATATGACTGAATTACGTGGCTGAATGTGACTAATTTTCTTGATACCGTGCCGACAGTGTTAAGTACATCTACAGCTGGAAAGAAATTATTGACCCTTGTGCCTTACATTCAAGTATCGTGGTCCAGAATACTAAAAATATATTTAGTTTTAAGGAATCTCAAAATTTGAGAAAACAAGCATGTAAATAATGGGAACTATAAAATTAACTGATGTGATATTTAGACTGAGCACCCAAAGAAAGTTAAAATCTTAAAATTAATTACATGACTGTGGGCACCTCATTATCAGATCTCTGTCTAGTTAAATGACTATTTTACTACTTTCTTTCTGAGACTTAGTTTATAAAGATTTTATGTAACTTGCTAACTTTACTATTAATTTGAGACCTTGTTGGGAGTCCTGTAAAGTCACATATTTTAGATTTTTTAAAAATATGTTCTAGCACACTGTACTTTTCAAAGAATCTTTATATATATTAACTAATTTAGAACATCTACGCAAAGACTGAAGAAGATCGAATTTGTGAAGTTTAGGAGTCCTGAGAGATCATTAGGTTTAAATGTTTCCTTTGCCTTCACAATCTGTTCTTAGTCTTAATCCTAGATGCCCTGAAGCTTCCCTTTAGCAGGAAGTAAGGTCAATAAAGAGGAGGCAGAACTGAGATTTCTTATCCCATAGGTAATTGAAATGAAGGTCTAGCATGTGCGCCCCCTAGTGTTTGTGAAGTCAGTAGTGGTTCAGAGCCGAACTCAAAGTCAAAATCAGGACAGGTAGCAACAATCCCAAATACTTCCTTTTCCCAAGGCTAGGCATGGACAGGCTTGCATGGTGGTCAGTGAGAAAGTGTGTGTGTGTGTGTTGCAAGAATCATCAGACTTTAGGGTCAAACTCTCCGAGTTCAGGTTGCTGTCCAGCACCACCACTGCCCTCAGCTGCCACACTGCTTATTCTCAACGTTGGTCCCGCATCAGAAAAGTCTATTATTTACTGCATTTGCGCATTTCAGAGATTCTCATTAGTCTGGTCTGGGGTAGGATACAGGCACCAGCATTTTTTGGAGCTACACAGATAATTCTTCCACACAGCCAGAGTTAAGAACTACCATATCATGCACTGCACAGCAGCTTAGATGAAGCTGGAATTTTTACTATTGATTAAATCATTTGATCTTAAAAATAAACTATGTATAAATGTCATCTTCTGGGCTTTAGAAATCTTTGAGTTATATACAGTGAATAAACAGTTGTTAATCTACACTGCCTCCTGCGTTCCCACTAAAATAAAATTATAAACCCATAGAGCAGATAGAATACAGAGGGGAAACCAGCACACAGGAAATACCCACAGTTTTGGAAAATGGAGTGCAAACAGAGGATTAGAACTGACTTCAGAGAGCTGAAAAGCTAAGGCTGAGGTGTTGGCTGAGGGGGACAGTGGGGAGAGTCCACCAGACTGGCGGTCAAGCATCTCAACAACCTCAAACCCTGAAGGCACCACACACGCAGATGGGAAGAGGGGATGGAAAACAGGAGGACTGGGTTGAGATCAGCAAAATGGGCAGCTGGTCCCTCAGGTCCTCTCCCCCAGTGTGAGAAGTCAGGCAATTCCCTCCCTCTGTCACAGAAGGAGCAAGGGTACCCCCTGGTAAAACTAAAGCAAGAGTCTTCAAACAGGATATCATCCCGGCGGAGAGAGGACAGGAATGAGGCATGGCAGTGGGAAGAGGGGATTTGGGGGAAGTCTAAAAAGCACCTTTGGCATCCAGCCCCCTTAAGCAGCTTGGCCAAGAGTGCTGAATGCCAAACAAATTCTCTCCAGGTAGAAGACTGGATAGTCTTTCTCTGGAGAAACTGAAGACCTCTAAGGAGGAGGTGGGGGGGGGGGAGAAACACAAAAAGCAAAAATGACTTTTAAAATACCTAGAAAATAACAACCAGTTCTCTGCCTATCACCCTGAGTGAAGGCAATGAGATGGCAAGCCACGCCCATCATTTCTGAGATTCCAGTCAGCTTTGTAGAGCCTTGCTTAGAAAATGGCTAGCTTAAGAATCTCCAGATACCTGAAGAAAGCTTCCATTCAACTACAAAGAATTAAAACAGAAGAAATGAAAGTCAAAGGAAATGGAGACAAAAAAGATATTAAATGTATAATTAATATTCTCAGAGAAAATACTCCATTCATGAAGCAAAAATGGAAGGCTATAAAAAATAAACCCTCAGAAAATCATAAAGAATTCTTGAAAACTAAAATGTGGCAACTTTGGTGGCTAATCACTAACCACAGCCCAATCAGCCGTGCCTCCCAGCGTCTATGCCCTTGCTCAGTCCTCCACATGGAGTCTGGTTCGGCCCTGTGATTCCATCTGACCATCTGGCCCAGAAGTGATACTGACTGAGCCCAGGCCTTAGTAGGCATTCGTGGCAGCTTCTGCTTTGGGAAGCCCTGAGCTGCCATGTAGGAATCTGGGCACACTTTTGGACAGACTACACGGACGGGTCATGAAGAGAGAGAGAGGTCCTGAGGCTGCGTGGAGAGGGAGAGGCTCAGCCCACCCTGGGTCCTGGCTCGGCCCCTTCCCAGGTCTCTGGCTGAGGACGGATACATGAATGCAGCTGGTCTACACCCGCCCACCTGTCCTCTGGCTCAGAGGCAGACCACATGAGAAGCCCCAAATGAGAGCAATGCACCCCAACAATTCACAGAATGATGAAAAAGAATGCTGTTTTAAACCAGTAAGTTACATATGGTGTGGTATATAGCAATTGCTACCGAAAATAATTACCAAAATAGAAAAAAAAATGAATCTGAGTGGTGCCAGACTTCTTAACAACAACTCTAGAAGCTAAAAGAACGTGGAGCAATAGCTTCAAAAGCCAGGGAGGAGGATGGGGGTGTATGATTTCAACCTATAGTCTTACACAAGTAAAATCAGCAATCAAGCATAAAGTTGGATTAAAGACACTTCATGCAAGGCCTCAAAAAGCTTATATCCTGTGTAACCCTTCTCAGGGAGCCATTGTCGGGCATGAGTCAATAGAATGAAGGATTAAACCACAGGTTCTCAACTAGGGGCAATTTTGCCTTTGAGGGGCATATACAAATGTCTGAGGGTATTTGGGTTGTCACACGTTGAAGGTAGTATCATTGGCAGCTAGTGGGTTAAGCCATAGATATTGCCAAACATCCTCTAACGCACAGGGCAGCCTCCACAACGGAGAATGATCAGCCCAAAATGTCAACAGTGGGAAGACTGAGGGACTCCGGGTCATCAGGGAAGATTTCCAGCAGCAGATTCACAATGCGAAGTCCAGCGTTGCAGCTGCATTACAGGTTTAGAGAGCAGCAGGAAAACTTGGGAGGGGATCACAAAGGATTCCAGCAGAAATATATCCAGGATAAAGGGGGGGAAAGGTTGGAACTGGAATAATACCTGGTTATTTGAGATTGTCTGGAAACAATATAGGAAGAGGAATTTCTATTTCTCTTGAAGAGTGGGAAGGTTTAGTGTTGGGGTCATAAAAAAGTAAACACATTTTTAAATGAGTCAATTACTAACTTCAACTCTCCATTTGATGCAATACATCTAATGAGATTTTTTTCACTGCTCAAAGCAGTTTTTGAACTCACTGATTTTAACACCTTTTAGAGCTTCTGCCGTTTTTTGTGTCACCTCTTTCACATTGGCAATATGTTTCACTTTGAGGACCTTTTTCATCCAAAGAAACAAAAAAAAAACCCCTTGGAGTAAAATCAGGTGAATAGGGAGGGTGGGGCATGGGGTTTGAATGCAGCCCCTCACACCACCACCAGCTGGTGCACTGATACAGATGGGTTCACAGAACACTCACCTTGCAGGGGAACCCTGTTCTACCAGGGGCCCACATTCCAGAAGATAATTCCATTTGCGGGGGCAGGGGGGCCCTCTCATATAGTAATAGTATAATCATGAAATAATAATCATAGCAAGCATGCACATGAGTTATTATAGCACCATTCTAAGTGCTTTACCTGTATTTGCTCATTTAACCCTCAGAAAAATTTACAAGGCAGCCACTGTTACTATCCCCTCCAGAAGCAGAGTAATTAAACAATTTGCTTCAGAGTGTGCACAGCTACCAGCAGCAGAAGCTGGATTTGAACTCAGGAAGACTAGCTCCAGAATTTCAGCATTTTTCTGCTATTCTAGGCTGTTTGCTACTTTATAACAACAAACTAAGGATGGGGACATTCATCTAACGCACACTGGTGTGGCTCAGCAGTGTCCTGCTGCTCTCTCTGGCTGCCACGCAGTGGCTGGGACACCACTGGTGGGGGGGGGGTGCCCTGCAGGAGGGCAGAGGGGAGGTCAAGATGGGGATGTGCTGAACCCTCATCTGTAACAGGAAACCGGCATATAGAAAAGATTGAGAAATGAAGATTTAGTGGCAGGAGTGTACTGTTTTGATATATAGAGGAAGAAGGAACAGCTAAACGAGATTACCCAACATCAGAAGAAACAGCTAAAAGGGATTACAGTGGCTGCCCTGAGGGGATGGGACAGATACGCCCTGAGCAGGTCTGATGCAGGCCAGACTGTATTTTGTAACCACAATTAACCTTTCTATTCCTGTGGCAGCAATATACACTTATCTCTTTATTGTATTTATTTTAAAGTTTTATGGAATTTTAAATTCCTGTTCCAAAATGTTCCTGTCAAAAAAAAAAAAAATGGGAATTTTCACATTTATTTATTTTGTTCTTCCCCTTTAAGAAAATTACAAATGGTTTAAACATTAAAAAGTGCACAGTAAAATAATAAATATATATAACCATGTTTAAGAGATGTTAATATTTTACCACATTTTCTTTAGAATTTGTAATGAAAAACAGTCTTTTCTGTTTCCAGACAGGGGACTGGCCCAGAGCAGGTCTGGCTCAGGCCCACCTGTCATGTGTGGTTCTTGACTTCGTGTGGGAAAGATCTCACCACCCGAGGTGATTTTGAGGATATGTCTGTCAAGACTGACCACACTGAAACAGGGAAGGGCTTGGGGTAGACGAAGTAAATAACAGGAGAGAGCTCAGGCGGTGCTCTGCTTTGGCTCCCCAGAAATGTTATCGGAAAGAAGTGAGCCAAGGTGGGGCTGCTTTTAACTCACTGGGAAGTCAGAGAAAAGGGGGGCCTTGGAGGCAGGATCAGGGGGTGAGTCTGAGATGAGCTGCCGCTGCCGATGCTCCCTTGGCTGCAAGTTTCACAGGAGCCTTAGAACTTAGGAGGAAGTAAAAAGTTCCCGCCCGGAGGAAGCAGGAGCCTGCTCTAGAGGGAGCTCTCAGAGTCTTTGTCAGGAAGGTTCTTATCTTTTTTCCCTATAGGCAAGAATCCTAGGGGAGGATTTCAGCAGAATAGTCATCAGTTTTCCAGGTGAGGTTTCAATATGCTGATTGATCAAAATGAGTGTGTGGGAAGTTTGGGATTATTCTTCAGTTGCTTTACTGTATTACTTTTATGTTAGGTCTGTCTGGTTCTCATCAGGTTTTTGTTATTTGTTCCCCTGATTTTATCTGTCCTTGGGTCAGCTGGCACAAATGGCATTAATTGGGTCTCTGTTCTCTATTTCCCAGACCAGGGAGATTTAAGCTCTGTATTCTCTGGTTGGGGAGGACAGATATGAACCGTTTGCTCTCAAGTGTCCTTGGTTAGGAGAGATAAGGTCTTTCGATTCACCAGCTGGCTGTAAGTTGTTCAACTTGTCTGGCCCGTTGAATTTTCTCACCAAGACTTTTCCTACTTCTTCCTATCCTGCACATTAGGACTGGAGAGGGATTAAACAAGGGATGACTTAGAGAGAGGGGATGGGAGGGAGAAAGAAAGGGAGAGAAATATCAATGTGAGAGAGAAACATCAATCAGTTGTCTCTCATAGGCGCCCCAACTGGGGACTGAAACCACAAGGCAACATGTGCCCATACTGGTGACATATTGCTTTGCGGGACAACACCCAACCCACTGAGCCACACAGGTCAGGGCAATGATACAGTGATTGTTAAACAGGCCTTCTAGGCCAAGGACCATGGAAATAGGAAGATTAGTCTCAGGGGATGTGTAAGTTGATTTTTCGTATGTCAGACAAGGAAGCTCATTCAGAGTGTAGACCCTTGTCTCGAGCCACGTAAGACTCTGAACGACCCATCTGAATCTGGAAGCATCTACTTCCTCTGTGTGTGGCACTTCTGTGACAGAGCATGTGTGATGTCCATGGGAACTCCTCTCTGGAAAGGAACATAGAGTATCTCGGGTGGTAAGGGAAGAGGAAGGAGACTGATAAACTCCACCCCCGGTTACAAAAGGTGGAGGTAAATTGTACCAAACGAAGGAAGATTGTGAGAGAAAGTCAGACCCCACGTTGCTTAGATTTTAAGTGAAGGCTAAGTACAAACATTAGCAGACATTTTTGGGATTTCCTGAAAGTAACCCAACTACTGACTTATTTTTAACCCCCTTTTTCTGCTTTTCAATGATGTCAGTCACCTCTTCTGCATCCTCTCAGTCTTGCCATCTCGGTGGCCTTAGACGGTTCCTTCTGTCCTGCTCACTGGGACCCCCAGCTCCCCTAAGCTGATCAGCTCATGCAGAACGGTTCAGCTGTGCCTTCCTCCCATCTGTGCAGGTGCCAAGTGGCTCTTGTCCATGAGGAAGTCCCCCCTCGACGATGAGGTAAGACACCACCGGACGAGGTGGGCACTTTCACATAATCTGCTCAGGAGCATGGGGGAAATTAACTCTGGCCAGTGGAAGACAGGCACCAGTGAGTGAGCTCTCTTATTTCTCCCTGAGAGAAATCATCCTGAAAGCACATGGGTAACTGGGGAACCCTGTGAAATCAAGCACGTAATCCTGCTTCATGTCAAGTAGTCGTGAACTCAGTAGAGCACTCTCTGTGTGGCTTCTCTCTCATCCCCTTCCCCCACTTCCCTCACTCCCACCACCTGGTATCGCACCCCCTGGCCAAGCCACAGCCCATCCCCTTGGCTCTCCAATTCCATTTCTGGGGAATGCAGATTTCAGACTTCAGAAATGGTAAAGAATTTGCCCAGTAAAAAATAGATAATCTGAACAGTCCTATAATTATTAAAAAGCTGAATCCATCATTTGAAAGCTTTTGTAAAAGAACTCTTCAAGCCCAGATGTTTTCACTGGAGAATTCTACCAAACATTTAAGAAAGAATTAGCATCAAATCTACACAACCTCTTTCAAAAACCAGAAGAATGGAAATAACTTGCCAACGTATTTATGAGGCTAACATTGCTCTATTACCGAAACCAGACAAATACTGTATTTTCAAAAAAAAACCAAAACCATAAAACTCCAGGCTTATGTAACTCATAAACTTAGATATAAAATTATTTTTAAAAAATGCTAGCATATCACATCCAGCAAAATATAAATATAACTATACACCAGTCAAGAGGGATAATGGCTGGAATTACCAGTTGGGCTGATTCAACATTTTAAAATCAATTGATTCAGAAAAGGTATTTGAAATAACTCAACATCCATTCATGGTAAAAATTCTCAGGAAATTGGGAATAGAGGGGAACTTCCTCAAGTTATTAAAAAGAATCCCTCAAAATGAACCGTGGCCCTGACTAGTACTGCTCAATCGGTTGAATGTTGACCCACAAAGTGAAAGGTTGCCAGTTCAATTCCCGCTCAGGGCATATGCCTGGGTTGCAGGTTCGATCCTCAGTGTGGACACATTCAGGAGACAACCAACTGATATTTCTCTTTCACATCGATGTTTCTCTCCCTCCCTTTCTCCCTCCCTTCCCTCTCTATATCAACAGTGAACTTCATAATTAAAATCAACAGTTAACTTTCATTTAACGAGGAAGGACTGAATACTTTCTTCCTAAGATGAGGAGCAAAAAAGGATGTCCAGTCTGACTACTCTAGCCAGAACAAAAAGGCAAGAAAAAGAAATAAATAGCATGCTAATTGGAAATAAATAAAACTATCCAAACTTTCAGATGACATGATCATCTGTGTAGAAAACCCGAAGAAATCAATAAAAAGTTCACAGAATAAGTGCATTCAGCAAATTCACAGGATAAATGATAAACCACAAAAAATTAACTGTATGCCTATGTGCTAGCAACGAACATGTAGAAAACAAATACTAGAGGCACAATACCATTTACAATGACTCCTAAAGAATGAAATACATTAGAATAAATCTAAGAAAACACATATAGATCTACATGCTAAAAATAGAAAATGCTGATGAAAGAAATTTAAAAATCTAAATAAATTGAGAGACATATTATGTTCAAAGATTTGAAGGCTTAATATCATAAAGATGTCACTTGTTTCCAAATTGATCTATAGATTTAATGCAATACCTGTCAAAATCCAAGCAGAACTTCTGCAGATGTAAGACAAGCTGATTTATAAAATGTATATGAAAAGGCAAAGGAGTAGCAGAAATAATTTGGAGAAATAAAAATGAAGTAGGAAGAATCACTGTGCTTTAAGCTAAGACATTACGTAGGTGCAGTAACCGAGAGAGTGAGGCACTGGTGGAGAAAGAGACACAGATCAGTGGAGCAGAGACCCGGAAACAGGCCACGACAGAGGCGCTCAACCAACTGCTGATGGGCGCAGAAGCAGCTCAGTGAAGGAAACACAGTCTTTTCAACAGATGGCAAAGGGACTATTAGACACCTATGGACAAGAACAGCACATGCCAACACACACCTAACACCACAGGCAGAGATTAGTTCAAAATATATTACAGACTTAAATATGAGTGAAACTTTAACACTTTTAGAAGAAAGCATGGGAGAGAGTCTTTGGGCTAGACAAAGACATTAAATATGACTTCAAAAGCACAATACATAAAAAGTAAAACTGACAAATTGGACCTCATCAGAACTGAAAATTTTTGCCCTGTGAAAAACCTTGTTAAAAGGATGAAAGTAAAAACTACAGACCAGGAGAAAATATTCGTAAATCACATATCTAACAAAGGTCTTGTACCTAGAATATATAAAAAACTCTCAAAATCCACATTAATAAAACAGGCAAAACAAGTAAAAAATGTGCGGAAGATAGTAGCAGACATTTAACCAAAAGGCAAATACAGGTGGGGAATACTCACATGATCTGGTGAACACCATAGCCATTAATAACTTAAAATCACAATGTAATATCACTACACACCTTTTAGAATAGCTAAAAGAACAAAAATATTGACAATGAAACAGAATCACTCATGGTTCTATTGCCTGCCGCTGAAAAAAACATGAATCCCAATGCCACAGTCTTATGAAAAGAAAGGGTGCTATTTATCCAAAAGTTATACAGGTTCAGAATATTGACGGAATATTCCCATTAAATCCCACTCCCTTAAAAAAAAAAGAAAAGAAAAGAAAAGAAAAAAGAAACACCCACAAACACACACTTGCGGTGTCCTCTTACCAAACCAAGCCAGTCACTGCTACCTTCTCGCAGGAAAAAAAAACAGAAGTCTGCAACTCGGCATTCCCCCATCTCAGCTCTGCATTCTGGACTTCTCCCA
This sequence comes from Anoura caudifer, assembly GCA_004027475.1. Taxonomy (NCBI): domain Eukaryota; kingdom Metazoa; phylum Chordata; class Mammalia; order Chiroptera; family Phyllostomidae; genus Anoura; species Anoura caudifer. The sequence continues at coordinate 101,149 of PVKU01001308.1, forward strand.
GTAACCCGTGCCCAGCAAGGCTCCCGGTCTTAGTCCAAAACCACAGGGCTCCTCCTCACGGTGCACTGGGTTGGCGGTGAGGGGTGTCTCCGCACCCTTGTACTACACCGCCATGACCTCCTCCTTCCCCAGGCACATGTTGAAGAGGTCCCACGTTGCTCGGACAGAGGACATGGTGGTCCCATGGTTGCGTTTAAATTCCGGGGTGGACCTTCCTCCAGAGCCCCATTTCCGACTCCTACCATACCGGCTACTTCTGCCAGGGCTCTGCTCTTTTCTGCCTTTCTCTGGCGGCCATTGTTAGTCGGGGCAGGCCTGGCCCCATGACGTAGGTGAAACGCCTTCTCGCTCTTCCGCAGGCCCAGCAACCAGGGATGCCTTCTGTGGCATCAGGAGCTAAAGCCCCGCCCATCGCCCCGCCCCCACCTGTCTCACCCGCACTCTTCAGCTTTGCAAAGTAGCTCTCCATTGCCCTGCTCCCCTTCTGCTTCCCCCAAGCCTTTAGTGGGAGACTTCCCATTTTGGGGACTCCCCATTTCGGTGCTGTTACAGCAGCCCTGAAGCTGGCAAAGATGTAGAGAAACTGGGTCACTCACAGATCGCTTGTGGAAGTGAACACGTTACAGCCGACGCGGAAAACAGTTGAACGTGCGACTCCCGTTTGAGTCTGCAATTTCGCTCTTGGGCGTTTATCCCAAAGAAATACAAACTTAAGTTAAGGCAAAGCCTAGACATAAGTGTTACAGCTGCTTAATACAAAATAGGACTTATCAATAAAAAGAGATGAACTATTGATACATGCAACAGCCTGGGTGGACCTCAGGGTATCATGCTTACTGAAAACAAAAAGTCTCAAAAGAATACATACTGAATGATACCATTACTAGAACATTCTAAAAATGACAAAATAATAAAGACCAGATAACAATTGCCTGGGGACAGGGAAGGGGGTGGGGTGAGGTGGGGTGGAGTGGGGGTGGACATTCATACCTATGGTGATAGATCCATTCTGGGTCTTAATTGTAGGGGTGGTTCTACAAATCTCTGCCTGGGATGACATTTCCTAGAGCCACACACACACACACAGATGTAAATGAATGTAATCTTTAAAAACAGTGAGGACTGAGTGAGGCCTGTAGTCCAGTTAACACTTATGCTCCAGTGTCAACTTTCTGGCTTTGCTATTTTTCTACGGCTGTGTACCCTCTCACAGTTGGAAGCTGGCTGAAAAGTATACAGGACAACTTATACTGTTTTTGCAACTTCTTTTGGGTGTATCATTGCTTCACAGAACATTAAATAATAAAACAGGGAACTCTAAAAAATGAAAAATATATATATTTTGAAAAATGACCTACCACCTCAAATTTGTAAAGGCCTCTTAGACTGCTAAATCACACTAAAATAAGGCAAGACAGCCTTTTCCTTTGGCTGAGGCTAGATATTGTTCTGGAAAGAAAGCCCAAAGCAAGGCCGCAGCTGAAGAAAACGAAGGTAAGCAGGCCCCATCTCTGGAAACTACAGGAGAAGAATAACGTCTCCTGTAGCTATTCTCCTGGCGGGACGAAGAAGCAAGTGGCAGAGCAGAAGTCAGAAGGTGGCTCTGTGTTCATGGAGGCCCTAGCGCAGAGAAAGTAGCAGGGACAGACGGGCCAGAACAAGTGCAGGTGTGGGGAGAATGTCTCCATGAGGAAGAGGGACTGACAGAGGAAGGGAGTCACACTGGGACAAGAGCACAGAGACTACCCTTGGGGCCAGAGAGTTGACTCTCAGCCTTGGGACCCTGTTCCCCGAGGTCTGCAGACCCCCTGCCTCTGCCAGCAGGGCCCCACTGGCCCCCCTCCTCCTTCCCTCTCAGCCTCAGGCATCTTCCTAGTAGCCTTCCCAGTCTCCCTGGGCTGCAGTAATCAACTCTCAGCTGTGAACTGTGTTCACTGTCATCCTGCTGGACCCTGTCACCTCCCAGTGCACAGCCCCTTTTGCAATAAGATGTGCAGGCAGAGAGGAAAGCTACCAGCAAAACCCAGCCTCAGAGAGAGACGCCTGCTGCTCAAGGAGCCATCAGTTCATTGGTCCACAGGTTTTATTTTTCTTAAGAAGGGAAAATATGCAAATTTCACCCTGACCGATTTTATGTTTTCAGGTAATTCCTCAGTGTTAGACATATGTGGGTCCTGGATTAATCAGAATTTATTTTTATCTCCTAACCTTTTAGCTGAAGCCTAGAGTCTGTTCTTTGCCTTCAGGATGAGGTTGCCATAGAAACTCCTTCAGGGGAAGCAGCAGCTCTCTTTATGATGTGACTGCAATCAGGGACTGAAGCAGACCAGCCACTACCCAAGAAGAACAAGAGAACCCTGGGACTGAGGACGTGCTCCGTCTCCTCTGCTCCAAGATTCCTTGGGCCTGGAGATGGGAAGTGTTTCCCCAGCAGATCAGTGTCCAAGCACACAAGCCTGAAGCCGGGCCTTTCGTAGCCATTCCCAGGAGAGGGGTTGGGAAACCTGGATTGGAGTAGGGGCGGTGGCAGCAGAAGCACTGCTGTGCTGGCACTGGCTTAAGACGAATGTGTGCACTTCTTCCCAAGTCCATGTTCACAGACGTCACATCGGTAACTCAAAATTAGCCCTGGTGGGGGTCCTTCCACTGCAGAAACTGGTAAATTCCACAGACTAGGGCTTTTCTGCTTTTTATCACCTCACTACTGAAAATTTATCTTTTACATGAATTCTAAGAAATTTTAATTTCTAATATCTGATAGAAGATTCAAATATCTGAGTTTGAATCCTGTATCTTCCTAATATTCCTGAGTTATAGGTATCTCTATGTCCAAAAGAGATAAAGTAACTCAATTTCCTTCTGATGCCAGAACCCAGGTATCTTCTCCAATTTGTAACCTCCTGAAACTTTGACATGCCTCCGATGTCACACTGCAGTCTTATTTTAAACGCATGTCATCTTCAGGAGGCCATATCTCCTTGAGAGCAAAGATTCTTTCTTTTATATCTCTGTATCCCTGGTGCCAAATATAGTGCCTGGTATGTAACAAGAGTTCAGCGGATATTTGGGGAATAAGTTGTTGAAATAAATAAATGTGAGAGCTGGGAGGGCCAATAAATAATCTAACAGTCATTACACTGGTAAGAAATGACTCTCAGGAAAGTAAGAGTAACTTGCCCAAGGACACAGTCACATTCATGGTGGAGCCAAGATAGGACCTTAGCTGATGCCTTTTTAAACAGCGCTGTGCCATCACCTAGTTCTAAGACCCCAGTACTTGTGGTGAACACCACATCTGATTTGTGGTCTCAACCTTTCCTATTACCTCTGAACGTTTCTTCCTATAATCCGGTCAGATTAGGAGCCCCCTGCACTGGAATTTCTCCATCCTTGTCTGGGTGTTTGCACCACCCAGACACCCCCTGTTCCTGCCCCACTGGGGTGTAACTGTAAAGGAAGACGCTCCAAGACATTCTTTCTCTCCTCTTTCTTATTCTCCTCCTCTTCCTTCTCCTCCTTTTCCTCTTTCCCTGTCTCCTTCTTCTTCACAAAATAAAATGTAAATTTTGAAAGTATAAAATAGTGTGCTGAATTCTCAATAGAATATTCATTTATCAAAATGCTGGTATGTTAGGGGTGGTTTTTGCTAACAGGTATTAAGAAAAAAAACAAAAATTGAGAGTTGGAGGTGGTGTTGGGTGGGGTGGGGAAAAGTGGTGGTGGGAAAATGGAAACAGCTGTCCTTGAACAACAATGGGGCGGGGCAGGGGGAGAACATTAACCGGATCAATGGCTGCATGCCAGGTCCCCATGACATTGATTTGCTGCAGTAAAGAAACCACACCTGAAGCAGCAGCTGCAACAGAACTCACCACTGCCGACGTTCCCAGTGATCCACTATCATTCTTCAAGATCCGCCTGTTTTCTGCACAAATAGAAAAGTCAACCACCATCACAAATCGTCAAGGCGACTCTCAGTCATTCAAGCTAAAACATTGAGGACATCATCTCGGGTCCGTGCACCCATATCAATAAATTCACCCTGATCTAACCATTCTCAGGGTGTTGTTGTCTTTTTTTTTTTCTCAATAAAAATTGTCAGAATCTTGTAACTTTTGGGTATGTAGGGTATTTTCCCATTGGTCATACCCCTGGGGGCTGCCAGAATTTGTGTTTCAATTCTTAAACCTAGGGATCTAGAAGCAGTAAGGCGTGGTTCAAGTTGAGTCTTCAGGAGGGTCAGTACTCCCATACAATTTCCTCTGGAGAGGCCAACAAAGCTTCTTCAGGCAAGGTAAGTGAAAGCTCTCAGATGGGGAGGGAAGGCTATTTCTACAAGCAAGGGAGGCTTGGCAAGATTTTTTTCTGCTTCATCAGAATCTGCCCATATGTTCCCTAACCTAATTTTCAGGGTCCCTGGTCTTCCCTATCAATGCCCTGACTTTATTTTGAGAGATCCTATAAGGCTGTGAGTTCAATTTGTGTTGTAATTTAGCCTTTGGAGAATTAAACTTTGCACTTGATTGTCAGAAATTTAAATCTTGAGGCTACAGGAGACAAAGGTTTATTTCAGGGAAGTAACAGAAATTTTCTGGTTTTTATCTGAAGCTTGAGCTGAAAATTTAAGTCTGGATCTCACTCTTTTCTTTTTCCAAGTTCTCGAATGAACTTGGAAGAAACCAAACACCGTGGCGGACCTTTTTGTAGAACCTGAATGTTCCACAGCACAATCTTCCTGATCAGAGCCTTATCTTCCATAGACACTTTCCTCCAGGTAAATGCTCATGAGCACTAAATAACTGTTTTGCTCTTGTATGTCCTTGACTGCTAGTATCCCCAGTGGCAACATCATTTCTGGCTTTGAATTTAGCCAAATCAGAGAGCAAATTCAGATTCTCATCCTCTGGATCCACATTCGGTTCCAATAAAGCATCTGTCAGAGAAAGAGAACTACTGTGAGTATTATGGATATATTATTATAAGAATTAGGTCTCTTTTAGACCTTAAACTTTATAATAGGAATTAGACACGAAAGTACAAGGAGCTAAAGAAATGAAGGTCTAGAAGGAGGATTTAGAGAATCAGGGGGAAAGAAGAGTAAGTAAACTGTCTTCCTGAAGTCTTGCATGGTGGACAAGCCCGGGCTCGTCAGGAATTCTGAGAAGCCTCCATGCTGAGCCGCTCAGGTGGACCCGCAGGGAAAGGCTTTGGAGAGGCCTGTGGGGAGCTACCGCCTTTGCATCAGCACCGCCTCTTGGGTGCACAGCCTGGCCTGGGGCTGCTCTTGGGATCAGGGCCTCCAGCTGTCTGGAACGTGAGCTGGATACAGAGTAGAGGAGAGGAAAACAGCCTGGGACCCACGAGGCACCTCTCTGTCTGTTTGACTGCCATGAACTTCTGAGGGTAATGGCTGATGCTTCACTCTGACCTTCCCAATCTCATGCAAGTTCTTCTTTTGGTAAACTCTAAGCAAGAACCATACAGAGTAGGAAATTCTGAGAAACAGAGTTCTCAGTTTGACGAAGTTAACACCGCACAATCTGACACCATTCTCTAGGAGCGTGCAGGTGGGAGCAAGTGACATGAGTACAAACCCAGAGAAGGATGTGAAACCCACAAAGAGCCAGACAAGCTGCTGAAAGGCAAGAACAAAGCTGCGATGGCAGTTGCATTGTGCTCGACTTTTACCTGTCAGTCTGATGCTGTTAAAAGCTGGGAATTGAGAAGGGAATTATCACATTGCTCCCTTTTTATTTTGACAGACGATTAAGTTAGGTGTTTACCTACTCCACATTTTAAGTACTTATTAATCAAAAAGCAAGGTAAATGGAAAGCTACAACTTAGCTAATCCTCCACAGGATCTATTCTCAAGAGGTATATTCATTGAACATTGACATTCTGACTCTGCTGTTTATAAAATTCCATGGTTCTTTTGATTTTAAAGAACATTTAGTATTAAGAAGTTGTCTTCACTTTATTTATTTCCTTACCCAAAGACATTTTTTATTGCTTTTAGAGAGAGGGGAAGGGAGAGAGAGGAAAATATTAATGCAAGAGAGAAACAACAATTGGTTACATTCCCATGTCACCCAGACTGGGGATTGAACCTGCAACCTAGGTATGTGACCCAACCAGGGAGCAAACCTGCAACCAGTCGGTTATGAGCCAACGCTCCAGCCAACTGAGCCACACTGGCCAGGGCTTCACATAATAAAGTGCTGTCCAGGTACTTCCGTTCTAGTTGACTTTAGTAAAGCTTCATGGAATTATGGAAACTGGTAGATGAACTAAATTATTTGTCATTGTCCTTTCATTCCTCATTTACCATTTTACATACACCCAGAAACTCTTTCATTGCTATTTCCTAATAATACGAGTGTACTGGGTGATTTTAGGTGCTATCTGGAAAGACAGAGCACCATCATAATAATCTGAACCTATGAGGAATTTTTAAAATTTATAAGGTACTTTCATATATGTTTTTGTATTTGAGTCTCAAAACAATGTTAAGAAGTGAGCAAGGCATGGCACATCACCATGTCTGCAGGGGTGCAAACTTGGTCTCAAGGCTTTCACACAGCTTGCTGTTCCCAGAGGTCTTCCAGTTCACCACTCGGGACTCAACACAAACTATGCCCCTGACTCTGGTTACCGGGTCAGACGCTTGCTTCTCCCCAGGAGCCACAGTGGAGTACTCCACTTCATCCATCCCTCAGCACCTGGTCGCTTGTTTGAGCAACACAGGAATTTTGAGGTAGAACTGAAAATAGAATGTACTTTGGTTAAAGAAAAGAAAAAGACCTGGTTTCAAAGAATGGCTCCATCACTTACTAGCTTTGTGGCGATGGGCAAGCTACTTAATGCTTTGAGCTTCAGTTTTAAAAATTAGAATAGGTTTTGCAAGTTTGTAAAACTTACATTATATAATGCACACTGTTAAAACTGCACCATGCCAGGCCCATAGCAGGTGCTGGACAAATACCCTTTTTTATCTGTAAATCTTACTTATTCTTCACAGCTGAATGCGGTTCCACATAAAGCCCTTCCCAACCTCTCTCATTTTCCAATTACACTTTACCTGGTACCCCTCAGAGCCCACCTCATTGTTCTCAAATTGTTTTTCATCTATTTGACAAACATGTAGTATTAAATGCAAACTTTTCAGAAACTGAACTGACCTCTAGATAGAAGAACAAGGAGCCTTCAGTCGGGTAAGGAACAGACATCTTACCAGTAGACATGCAGAGAGGCTTCAGTAACCAACGATGACCAGTGTGCAGATGGCAAGACTAGATTGCAATGCAGAAGACTGAGCTCAGCCTGCATGGGGAACACGTTCCTTCAGTGACATTTAAACAGGGACATGAAGGGTTAGAAAAAGCTGCTCATGTAGGATAAAAAAATAATATTCCACAGAGTGAGAACAGCAGGCGTGAAGACCCTGAACTGGGGAGAGAACATGAAAAGCTGGTGTTGCTGGGGTGCAGTGAGGACACAGTCACGGCCTGACGTGAGGTCAGAGAGGCAGGCAGAGCCCGGACACAGAGAGGCTGCGACTTCAGGGGGACTCTCCCAGAAGCAAGCCCCAAGATGACACTTTGAGACTTGCAGTTCATCTTGGAGGTAGGGAGAGGGAAGGGCGGGGGAAGGAAATGAGGGTGTTAAGGGCTGTGTTGTGAAGCAGGTCACCGCTGGGGCACCTGGAGCTCCACTTCCCTGGGGAACTTCAGCACACAGGGTCCATCAGACACGCACCCAGGAGGCCAGGCAGGGAGCTGAGCTATTATTGATCAGCTGTATTTCTGTGCTCCTTATGGTGTTAATTCTTATGCACTTCTGGCTTACCATGTGCAGGGCTAGGACATTCATGGAAGGAAGGGAGGGACAGCGGGAGGGAAGCAGGGAAAGGGGCAGGCCTGAACTGCTCCAAGAAGACATGGCTATCTTGGATCTTCGCTATCCTTTAAGCACTCAGGAAGTTCTTCCTTAGCTCAAACCCCAATTTCTGTTACTACTATTTAACCCCTCTCATGTTTACTTCCTCTGACAGATGAAGCTTGTTCGTATGAAGACAGGTGGTGTAGGATAGTGTAATAAGCACTCTGCTCCTAGAGTCAGACACACTTGAGTGTGAATCCTGATTCTCTACCAATTAGCCATGTGACAACAGACTTTTCCTTGCCAGCCCACTTGTTTCCTCAGAAGTAATAAAATGAGCATAATAATGACGCACAGCTATTAGGGTAGCTGTGAGGATTAAATGCGATTATATACATGATGTTCCACAGTTATAAGCTCAATGAACTTCAGTTACAGATATAATAGCAAACACTTAATGTGGCATTTGCAATGCACCTGGCACTAGAATATAGTTTTTAAGCTGAGTATGAATTAGGCTCTTTAGTTCGCTCTTATATTAAGCCATTTTCTTTGTTTTCTATATGGCATGAGCTTTTTTTTTTTTTTTAGCAACTTCCTGTTTATTCACAGTAGAATTTAAAGAAATCTAAGGTCTTTGTGTTAATTTACTAAAAAACTCAAAACATCATCCCCTACTTGGTCAGTCTCAGAAAAGTGCTGATTCCCTTCTCTCTTTTCACTCTGACCCGAAGGTGAAAGCCGAGGCAGTGGGTCATTTGCAAGGAGATTTAAAGAAGAAGCCCTTTCCTTCCTCCTCATTTCCACTTCTGCTACACAGGAAAACAGGGCTGAGGGTACATCCCTTCCCTCCTGCATAAAAACAAGAGGCATCTCCTCTCCCTCCTGAGATTTAACTTCACCCTCAAGGCCTTCAGGGTCTTCGGGGACTGACGGCAATGCACAGTGGCTTACCGATCTGGGTTCCATCTACGCATCATAAATGCCAGAAGCAGAGGGACTACGATGTACTGCAACTCCACTTTCTCCTTTTATGAACAAACTTTCCCCAATTTTGATTTTTCATTCTTTCACTTTATTAACAGAGTCTTTTCGTACTCGTTCCCCAGCCTCAACAATACTAAATAAACCTCTTCTAATCCTTTCCAAGGAGGCTGTATGCTCCACTTACTCGTGCTCCCCTGGAAGCGAGGCATTCATCACCCCTGCTCCCCATTGCCACATTCAGACTACCGCTTTGTCCACATGGCTCAACTGCCTCTTCCTTTACAGAGCTCGTGAAAGGCAATAGGTCACTCTGTTGCATCCTCCTTGAAGTTCTCTACCAACTTCCCTGTACTTTGCCCCCTTTTCTCAGTGACTGACTTCCCCTTCTGAAGAATGGTTGTTGTCTCTTCTCATCCCCACCATCACCTTCGGAACTGTCCATGATTCGTGCTAAAAATATGTCTCATATGCTGGCCTCACATGTTGTTTTCATTTCTTTTAAATTCCAGACACCTGCAAATGTGCACCAACTTTCCATCCAGTCCAGCTGAATATTTAGTGAGTTCAGAAAAGAATTGTTGATTTATTAACCTGGATGTGAACCTGAAATTTCTCTGTTTGTTCCTTTCATTGTTATATCTTTATTTGTTTGGATTTCGTTGTTTAAAAAATTCTGGCAGTCATATTTGCTTAATGTTGCGAAAATAATTCAAATTCGTACAGAAGCGTATAAATTGAAAAATTACTTGTTTCTGATCTCCTGAACTATAAGATGTCTTCCACTTGCAATGTACTCAGTCACTTAGCAGGCCCCCCAAATACAGATGTGCTTACAGAGATTCCACACTGAAGATACCAATCCCCCAAAATTCCTCTCTGATAATTATCCCTGCCCTTCCTTCTCTCCCAAATACTTGCAACCCCTACAATTGTTTCTTACACTTATTGTCACCACCAGATGTCTTTTCTGTGACATCTGTTAGACTTGGCATGTAACTAACCATTTCACAAACAAACTCAACTGTCACTCCAGGTTGTTTCAAAACCCTGAGCTCCTCCTGCTCCACTTTGCCATGCTCCAGCCTTCGAGAATGGTTTGCCAAGTGTTCCTGGAGAAAGCCTTCAAACAATTTGGACTGGATTCACCACATATCCATTCTTTGTCGGTCTACTGATACTCACATCTGCTTTTATTCAACTTTCATTAATTAATCATGCCACTTTCTAGAAATTTTTCAATCTCTCATTCTCCTCAAGGTCCCAGTTCTGCCAAGCTTCCCACACAGCACATGACTTTATTGCTTATTTTACTGACATATAATTTTTCTCATTTGAGCAAATTCAAATTCCTTTCCTCTTAGCTCAACACCTTTGTGTATCTTTCCTCTTTCTTCTCTTTCTCATTTCCTAAATCTGAGGTTGAACCACCAGCCAGTGTTCTCACCCAAGTTCCCCCTTCTTCTTCAGTACTGAGTCCCTCCATCAGTTATCATCCTTCTCCTGCATCTTAAGTTTTTCTCTGAGTTGACTTTCAAGTGTTTGCTTGTATGACCTTCTCTACAAACCCTTACTTATCATCTATCCATAAAGTCTCTTTTCATCACTTTCTTATCCCTCTTTTATTCCTGCTATCAAATGATTTGAAAGTCTAATGAAACCAATCACATACAGCTAGTTTTGTACCTACTCTTCTTGCTTAACTTTTTCCATGATGCAATGCCCCCCTCCCCTCCACTGAAACTCCTCTCAAGGTCATTGGTGATTTTCTGATTACCAAGCCTCCCAGCTAATTGCTATCCTGATCAGCTCTGCCCTGGTGCTGTCACAGCCTTGCCCTTCCCTTCACTCCCTGACACAGCACTATTTTCATCTCCAGTCACTTTGATCACTCTTTCCCCATCTCTGCCCCTGGTTCCACTGCTTCCTCTGCCCTCATGAATTTAGGTATCCTTACATCTCTTATCTCTTTTCCAAATAGCATCTACTTCCGTTATTTTAATTATCACTCTATAAGAACGACTATCAAATCTTCATTTCCAAACTATTGCCTCTTCTGAAGACTACATTTAAATTTCCAGATGACATACCATATCTGGAACACAAAATATACCAAATAAGATCCACGATCCATCATTTTTCTTCCCGAAGTCACCACTCCTGCTGTCTTCTCTGTAACTTGTGATGGCATAAAAATTTTCTCATCTGCCATGACTGAGTGACCTATCCTGCCTTGCTCTATGTCTGGTCACTTGCCAAATCCAATGTCATACCTTCCCATTTTCTCCAGAATCAGATGTCTCCCCTTCACGCTACCCCACATCAGTCTTCTTTCCTCTTACTACACCTACTGCAATCATTTCTCCTATTTTTCCTATTCCATGTCTCCAATTCTGCCAGATTAATTTTTCCAAAGCTGTTTTTTTTTATTACCTATTCACATGCTTTAAATCTCCAATGGCTCCCATCTGTCTATCAAACTAAGTCTAGGCTCCTTAACAATCATTAAAGACTATTTACTTAACTAACTTTTCCAGTGTTATCCACAACTATCTCCCTAAATGTGTCCATTGGCCAGATAAACTAAGTCATTCATTTCCCCATCTCAGGTCTGCAACTTTCCCACTTCTATGCTTTTGTTCATGTTGTTCTCCTGTCAGGGATGCCATACTTCTCAGTTCTTTTCTGTTGAAATCCTATCTTTGCTTCAGAAAGGTTTTTAATGCTCCTGCATCATGTACCTTTTACTGTTAGAGAGATAACCTATCTTTCATCTATTGATCCTCTATATCTTACTCTTAATCTGTTTTGTATCTTAACCATTTGTGAATGTGCTACCTTCTTTCTAATGATGTCTCATGCTCACTATAGATTATCTTTAAAACTATTTTCAAAGTATTTTGCTCATTTCTGCAGATTTAAAAGTGAATAAACATTTCCCTACAATCCCTAAGAAATATTGTACAAAACCTCATTATCCAAAGAAAGCCTGTATTTAGGTTTTTCTTCCTTATTCCCCAGTACAGGGTTCTCATTCACCCAGAAGGTGAGGGAATTCCTATTACAACTCCTTAAAGGATGGAGAACATAGAGAAAGTGAGGCTATTTTACTGTTCTGGTGAGAGAGAGTGTGTGTTCTTATATCCCTGTATTGGAACTCAGATTGCAAATCTTTGCCCCACAGGGAAGACTGTAGACTAGTGACAAAGACAGACTCCAAAGCACCCAGTTACAAATTTACTTGACCAAAGCTATGGTAGAAGCATGTGATGTGGGCACAGTGGGAGCCCAGGGAGTGGGGGCAGGGAAACATGAGTCTGAAGGCAGAAGGAACTTGGCAGCTACTCAGCTCTGTGAAGTTGTCTTGGCTTGACTTCATTAATTATTCTGAAACACAAATTTCCCAAACCCTTGACATAGTGACATTCTCTTGCAAGTACTTACAGAAGTGCCATCACTTTTAGAAGCTATGTCATTGTTCTGTGTGGTCTGGATACAGAGGCCCTTTCTGTTCCCCCTTCAAGTCCTGGAGCTGCTGTGTTGGGCTCTTCCTGGCCACACCTGGCTGATGGGGAAATCCAGGCGGTATGAGGAAATCTCACTCAGAGTGCTGAGTGAGGGGCGGCAGAGGATGAAAAACAAAGAACAGATGGTTCTGCCTCATAGCAGCTGTGTGATTAAGCTATTGAACTTCTCTTGAATTCAATTTGAAAAAAAAAAAAGAAGAAGAAGAAGATAATAATAGTGCCTAGTCCTTATTTATGAAGAAATCAGAAGAAAATAGCATTTATTAAGTTTATGCTAAGGGCCAGGCGTTGCACCATGTGACTTTTCTGTTTAATTTTTTAATTCTTATGAACAGCTACAAGGTAGGTAGTATTATTATTCTCATTTTAGGATGAAGACACTGAGGCTCAGAGGAATTCAATTACCTGCTCAAGGTTACAGAGGTAACAAGCAGAGGATCCAGAATAAACCTGTCTGATCCCAAAGACATTGCTGTTCTCCATCACTCCATTCAGCCACTCCAAACCACACCCTTCCTTAGAAGTGGCAGTGGCCTTCAGGACAAAGTGCCCCACATTAAGAACTGGAGAGTGACACCTGCCTCTACAAGTTGGGCCTCTCAAAACACCCATTGATCCCCAACCTTTCCTTTTCTTCAGGAAATTTCTCTTCTTTGGGAAATTCTATTCACCTTGTCAAGGTTGCACTCAAGTGTGACCCATTTCCAAGCTTTCCCAGCTGTCCCTCTCTCCACTAGCCCCTAAGCTTAACCTGTGACTCCATCTTCCAGGCCACTTGTATAAAATAGTCCTCACCACACAATTTTACAGTTTAAAGCCAGAGACTGGTAAGATACTTGGCAGAGAGTAAGCACTCAGTTAAAGTTTTCTGATTAAATGAATGAATAAATTAACTATAACAGTATACCCATTACTGAATCTCTTTAGCTATCAGTTTTTGTAATCTTTAAAATAGATGACTAGTCTTTCATATCTCACAGATATGTCTGGAGAATTTAATGAAATTTGTTGCATGTCTTAAAATAAAACCATTAGATGAGGCCAAGCAGATGTTTCTTTTACACACACAAAAAATAAGTGGAAAGGAAAAACAAAACAGTTTAACAGCAAGGAGGTTTTCATTCACATTAATCCATGCAAAAGAGAAATATCAATCAGTTGTCTTTCACAGGCCCTCAACTGGGGACTGGGCCCACAATCCAGGCATGTGCTCTGGCTGGGAATCAAACCAGTGACCTTTTGCTTTGTGGGTCATCACCCAACCCATTAAGCCATACCAGTCAGGGTGTATGCGTATTTTGATGGTTCAGATCTGTAAGAAGAAAACTCCTTAAGGCTTGTAGAAAAAGAGCCTTGAGTCTGAGAAATAGTCCCACCATATACAAGTTGAATGTTGGAAGGATTCAATGAGTTAATCCATACAAACTGCATAGCATTATTCTGGGGGCAAAGTATTCCCTCAAATATTATTATGATCATGATGTGGAAGAAGAAAATGATAATGGAGGTTACTATAAATCATGAAAAGCTGATTACTTCTCATCATGCTGAGCATATCCTGTAAAAATTAAAGAAATAATCTAAACAGGAGCCCACCATCCCTTGGTTTTATAGACTTCACAAAATCAAAAACATATCTACACAGCAGCACTGGGCCTGGGCATAGTCCGCTTTCTTGACCGTGGGCTGACAGGGGCCACATTTTGTGGTTTCTTTCTTCCTTCTTCCTCTTTGAGATAGAGGAAGAGAGGGAGAAAAACATCAATGTGCGGTTGCCTCTCATGTGCCCCCTCCAGGGAACCTGGCCTGAAATCCAGGCACTGTTGGGAACCACCCTGCCTCATTTCAGAAGCTGTAACCCCCTCACCGCCATGGCTAAGGCTGAGTGAGCGACCTTCAGACCATAAGCCACTAAGGAGACAAAGCTTATCTCCTCGGCAGGGTTACCGCCTCTACTCCTTTTACTTCACCCTGCCTGGTCCCCAATGCTCGATCAGTTAGCTAATGATGGGTAAGATTCCTCAAGGGAGGGATGACCTAAGACAGGCACAATCACGGGGGCCCAGGGAAGGACTTGGGGGGCTACAGAAAAAGGGGGTGATGGACCCTCACCCCTCAGCTTTGACATAGGCTGAGTCCTCATTCTGTCTGGAGAAGTCTCCTAATCTCTTGGCTGTCTTACTTCCCCTGCCTGACTTAAGCCTGAAACAATGCTGGAGGGTGGTGCAGCCCTGTGCTGGAAAGGGCAGGTTCCCTAGGGTGATCAGGCCTAAGAAAGAATGCATAAAATCCTGTGAAGCCTACTTTGCTAATACTCTCAATTTAAATAATAAGGGACCAAGCAGGAAGTGAGTTTGTTCCCCAAAGTTTTATGGCCCTTTAACTATCTGACCCTGACTCAGAATAAGCCCTCAGAGTTCTTTGAGTATTATCTATTGTTTAATCATTTGTGCCTGACAATGATTGGTGAGCTTTATTCTGGTGCAAATTTAACTCAATAAAAGCTTGTCAAGGCCAGGGTTGGGGCACTCTCCTCTTGAGAGAGTGGCCTCGCCATTCCTTTTCCTCCACAGGACTTGGTAGTCTGGGTGAATTTGTCTTGTATCTCATCCATAATACTGCGGACACTGCGGGCCAGTGTCCACATCAAGGAATGGGCCCTAACTGGAAATGGAACCAGTGACCCTTTGGTTAGCAGTCCGGCACTCAATCCACTGAGCAACACCAGCCAGGGATCTTTTTCTCCTTCAATAGTGTTTCTGATGAGCATCGAGGCAGGCAGGCCTCAGCTGTTCTTCCTGCCCCAAACCAAAAACAATGGTATTTAGATCAGCAGCAAAGGTAATAATGATACTTATTTCTCCAAGAGATGTTTTCATTTTGCCTAGACTAAGAGCTCCAGCTACATGAAGGCCAGAAATGTATTTTTTAAAAAAATTACCCATGCTAACAGAAAGAATTGAAACATATTATACTTTTTTCCTGAAGAGCTTGCAGTCCCTTGTCACCAGTTACATTTTTCTCTTATTCCCATTCAAATGTTTGATTGACAGAGCCACCTGTGACAGCGTTCTCACGGAAATGTAACAGGGGCTCCCTGGAGGTGGCTCAAGAGCAGTGTGACAGTGGCTTCTTCTGTCACACTTCTTCTGTGCACAGGGTGGTGGCAGTGGGCAAGGGTCCTCCTGGGTGGCAGGAAAGTTCTGCCTTCACCAGTTGTTCAGACAGAATTCAGTTCAACACATATTTTGGACCCCATTTACCTGCCAGGCCCTCTGTCTCATGCAGATCCAGGAAGAGACCACGTAATCTGGTCATCATGTCACTGTTTCCTCTTCTGACTCCGAACTTCCCTTGGCAGGTGATGGCAGTCCCATGCTGGCAGACAGGATTGGAGAACCATGTGGGGGAGCCCGCTATCTCTCAGTCCCACATGTGTTCTTTGGCTGCTGTTTTAAATAAATGTGTTTCTTCCCTCCCAGTGTCCCATAGGGCATGTGCCATTTTTCAAAATCCACTTAGAATAGCACAGGCAGGTCACCTGACTTGCCTGTGTGGGGCTCTGGTTTCTGCCTCTTGGCTCAGTGCCGGTGTCGGTTGATCTTGAAATGCTTCTCTTGGCATTTGTTCTCTGCATCAAGAAGGGGCCCACAGGGATTCCAGATCATCCCACTTGCCCTCATTCCCCTGCCCGCCCCAAGTCCCTGCTTTCAGTAATTTGGCTTCCTGCTTTACCAAGATCTACGTGTGTCTAAGGTTTTCATGTGTAATCTTTACTCACAGCACCGCTGCTGCTACAGCTGTCTCTATTCTTCTCACTCTTCCTAGTACAATGAATGCATTTCTCTGTAAAGGGAAACTAACTTCTCCCTGCCTATCTCAGGGGTTGTTCTCTCTTTTCTCATCAGAGTCATCCTCTTCCTCAAAATCTCTGAGTACCTCAGTCCCCAAACTCCCCATCCTGCTCTTGACCTCTGAGCATAATTAGCTGGAGTCTCCTCCATGCAGCAGTGCCCCCAAGTATAGAGGTTCTTCCTCCCTGTAAAGTGTGGCATCCCACTTTTCTGGATCTTCTCCCATTTCTCTATTCTTCTTCAGCTTCCCTCTTAATTGTGGCCTCAGCTCTTCACTTGTTGCACACTTTTCTCACTCACCGGCCGAGTCATTCAAGATTTACAGGTGACCTACTCTCTGCCTGGTCCCCATCCAAGATATAGGAGCACAACAGTGAACAGGACAAACAAAGCCACTTCATAGAACTTTCCTCTGAAGGGAGCAGACAGACAAGACACAAGGACATATATTGGAAGTAAAAATAATTTGGGATAGTAAGAGAAAATATGAACAAGAAACAAGGTAATGAGATAGAAAAGCTCCAGGTGGGGAAGGTGGGCGGAAACTGGTTTGGAAAGAGCCCCCAGGGAGTGCCACTCTAAGAAGTCATTTGAGGCAGGACCTGAATACAAGAAACCAGCCACAGCACAAAGAGCAGTCTGGGCAGGCAGGTGTTTGCTACAAAAGCTCTGTAATGGGGGGTGGGGACTTGGTAAGTTTGAGATGCATTTGAAAAAATCGAGTGTGGACTTCCGGCCAAGATGGAGGCGTAAGTGGACACACTGTGCCTCCTCTCACAACCAAGATTAAGGACAACAAAAATATAGAACCAAAAATAAAAAAAACAACTAGAACAGATAGAAAATTGAATTGTACGGAAGTCCAACAACGATTCACCCAGACTGGTAAGAGGGGCAGAGTTGGCGGCCAGCGGAGAGGGGTCGTGGCAGGAAAAAGCAGTGGCTGGTGGTTCGGGGCACACAGGGGTCGGTTGGCACACCCTAGGTGCACAGGCGGCAGTTACCAGGCACGGGGAGGCAACAAGCAGACCAAGCAAGGTGCACAAGGCAGCTGACCTCGGTCACACATTCATGAGCAGATAAACCAGGCAAAAATGGGCAGCAAGACAGACTGCGCAATGCAGGGCCCCAGCGCCAGGAAATAAAGCCTAAAAGCACCGATTGAAAACACTTGTGGGAGTTGAGGTGCTGGGAGAGAATCCCAGCCTCACAGAAGAGTTCGTTAGAGAGACCCACAGGGTCCTAGAACAGACACAAGCCCATCTACATGGAAATCAGCACCAGAAGAGCCCAATTTGCTTGGGGAAAGTGGTGGAGGGGGCTGGAGTTCAAGGGAGAGAGGAGCAGGTGCCACTGTTCCCTCTCGGACCCCACCCCAACATCCAGCATCGCAACCTAACAACTGGATTGCCTTGCCCTGGTGAATGCCTAAGGCTCTACCCCTCACTATGTAACAGCTGCAACCAGACCCCCCCCAAAAAAAAAATCAATAAACCAAAACCAAGGATGGCTCAAAAGGGAGAACAGACAGGGGCCCCACAGCTAATTCATCTAAGCGACCAAGAGGTAGCCAACCTATCAGATGCACAGCTCAAAGCACTGGTGATTAGGAAGCTCGCAGAATTGGTTGATTTTGGTCACAAATTAGATGAACAAATGGAGGCTACAATAAGTGAAATGAAGAAAAATGCACAGGGAACCAATAGTGATGGGAGGAAAACTGGTACTCAAATCAATGGAGTGGACCAGAAGGAAGAAACAAACAACCAAACAGAAAAGAATGAAGAAATAAGAATTCATAAAAATGAGGAGAGGCTTAGGAACCTCCAGGACATCTTTAAACATCCCAACATCCGAATTATAAGGGTAGCAGAAGGGGAAGAGGAAGAGCAACAAGTGGAAAACTTATTTGAACAAGTAACAAAGGAGAACTTCCCCAATCTGGCAAAGGAAATAGACTTCCAGGAAGTCCAGGAAGCTCAGAGAGTCCCAAAGAAGGTGGACCCAAGGAGGAACACACCAAGGCACAGCATAATTACATTAGCCAAGGTTAAAATGAAGGAGAGCATTCTAGAAGCAGCAAGGGATAAAGGCAGAGTCACCTACAAAGGACTTCCCATCAGACTGTTAGTGGATTTCTCAAAAGAGACCTTACAGGCAAGAAGGGGCTGAAAGAAGTATTCCAAGTCATGAAAGGCAAGGACCTACATCCAAGATTGCTCTATCCAGCAAAGCTGTCATTTAGAATGGAAGGGAAGATAAAGCACTTTTCAGATGAGGTCAAGTTAAAGGAGTTCATCATTACCAAGCCCTTATTATATGAAATGTTAAAGGGACTTATCTAAGAAAAAGAAGATAAAAAAATAGGACAGTAAAAAGACAACAAACTCACAGATATTAACAACCACACCTAAAACAAAAGAAAACTGAGCAAATGACTAGAACAGGAGCAGAAACACAGAAATGGAGATCACATGGAGGGTTAGCAACAGGGGAGTGGGAGGAGGAGAGAGCGGGGAAAAGGTACAGAGAATAAGCAGCATAGATGGTAGGTAGAAAATAGACAGGGGGAGGGCAAGAATAGTGTGGGAAAAGTAGAAGCTAAAGAACTTATGACACATTGACATGAACTAAAGGGGGGAATGTGGGTGGGGGGTGTGCAGGGTGGAGGGGAATGATGGGGGAGAAATGGGATAACTGTAATAGCATAATCAATAAAACATAATTTTTAAAAAATCGTGTGTGGCTGGAACATTGTGGACAAGGCAGGGAATGGCAGACACGAGTGTGAAGAGAGAGTCGGGGCTCAGGGGAGGCCTGGTCAGGCTGTGGTGATGAGCATAGATTTTATTTAAGTGCAGTAAGGTGCCATGGGAGGGCTTTAAGCGAGAAAGATGCATGATTTCACAGAGTGTTCTGGCTACTGTTTGGAGACTGAAATAGATGTTTTCACCCATCAACAGTAAGGAGAAGACAAACATCAAACTGGAAAAAGTAAAAATAAAACAAAACAGAACCAAAAAACAACAGCAAGGACTCAGGCCAAAGTGGCAGAAATAAAAGAGGAATAACAAAGAGTTTAAACAAGTTAAAAACTCTCCAAACAAGGCCAAATCTACTTCAAGGAACTTAAGGTGTTTGCAAAAGTGACAGAGCCACCGCTCACACTCAAGAGAAATGTCAGAAAACCAAAAAGACCAAGTGAGTCTATTTCCAATTGAAGAGAGGCAATTTCATTGTTCCTAAAACCTCCTGTAAATTCCTCAAAGTGACTATTAAAATTGGGGTCGGAAGATATTTATAAAAGAACACTTAAGCACAAATAGAAGTGAGAAGAAATTATGTAAAACTAAGCCAGCTGTCACTGCGGTGGTGGTGATGGCGGTTGTGATGGCGGTGGTGGTGGTGGTTGCTGGCTGGCGGTTGAAGTGATGGCTTATAGAATTATCAGACAGAAAATGTCTTGGCAATTCTATGTATTTGGGCAAGCCTTTTAATAAAATCATAGAATCTCAAATATGATTAGAAACTTATCAATAATCTGTTTCAAACTTATATCCTATAGAAGAGTTCCTATTTCTGCAATATCAGAGTAATTGTTTGGGTAACAATTGCTTGAATATAACAAGAGGTAATTCACTTCACATTGGAATCCTTTGAAATACATTGCCAAAAATCTATTTATATGTAAACCACAGATCCCACCTCTTTTCTCTGAATCATTGTAAAAGTAATTCCTGTCACATATGCTCTGTTTGAAATTTTCTGAATGTGCCATGCTATAAACACGGAAATAGGGAGATATGTTGGGTTTTTATTCAGGACTGAGCAACCGCACCACAGAAGTCTAACTCACAGCCCATTGTCAAGCTGGTGTGTGGTCTCTAAGATCACGCCAAAGAACTCTTCCTTTTGGTTCTACCTGTGTTTTAAAATCTGTGTTTGGATCCCATGATTGTGAAACCTAGAGATGAAACAAAGCTAAAGAAGATGTGTTAGATTATTTAATCTAGATTTTATAAAAGTATTAACAGGTGGTAATAACTGGTTGAAACTAATACATTTTCATAATCCTCACCTGAGGATATATGTTTACTGATTTTTGAGAAAGAGGAAGGAGTGGGAGGAGAGAGACAGACAGACAGACAGACAGACATTGATTGGTTGTCTCCCTTACTCGCCCCAGCCTGGGATGGAACACACAACCTAGGAGTGTGCCCTGACTGGAAATTAAACCTGCAACCTTTCGGTGTACAGGACAACACTCCAACCAACTGAGCCACCCAGCCAGGGCAAAACTAATAAATTTTAACAGCAGTAAATACAGAGTTTCATATTAACTTTTCTAAAATTCCCTGGAAAGTACAAAATAACTCTGTAGCCCAGATTAAGTAAAAAAAAAAATACTTAGGGATTTTAACTGACCATAAACTCATTATAAGTGAGATATGGCCGTAAAGGTATTTAAACAGACATGCCTTCTAAAGCAAACACGGCTATGATTCCCTTGGATTTATGAGGGTCACACCACACAGGGAGCAGTCAGTTCCTGCTGTGGACGTCACTTTGAGAATCATGCTGACAAACTAAACACCCTCCCGAGAAAATGAGAAAATGCGCGGGGTGGTGGTTAAGGGTTGGGAACTACCAGGAAGTCCACCCGAAGAAGCTGATGCTCAGCCTCAAACAAAAAAGCTGGGGTGGGGGGGGGACATGGGGAAACATTGCTCTTTCAAGGAAAACACACTGAGGACCACTTAACGGAGTTTGTGAGGGGAGGGGTGTATAGAATTTAACCAAATGTAGAGAAGAACTCCCTTAAACAATGAAAGGGACTGACCACCAAGCAGAAAGCTCTAGTCACTGAAAAAGGTCAAGCCCGTTCATCAGGAATGCTCTTGGGAAATTCTTAAATTGGAAAGAAGGTTGAATTAAATCAACTTCAACTTCTCATTTAAGTCTAACACACTGTGCTTCAAAGGCTGATCTTTGAAACAACGTACAGTTTATGGCCTGGTGGCTCTTGGTCCAAGAAGAAGATTCTATCTTGGGGACATTCTGTTGGTCTGTGATAAGTGAGGAGGGAGAATTTCCTGTGTGTGGCTCACTTACAGTCAGCTGTTACTCTGACGTGCTTTTTGGGGGCACCAGCTAAGCTGCCCCTTTTGGAAAGGGAGTTGGATGGAATGAGGGGTGGGGTGGGCTGTTCTTGAATTAATCTTTCACTTCAGTTCCAGGCATTCCTAACCTGTTACTCAATTTGGGTTCAGGTTTCCTTTCCAGAGGAAGCACTGGAGCAGCTGCTGGGACAAGGGAGTCGCTAATATTTGGAAGAAGCCAAACCACAATCTAGCTACTTTTAAACTGAATGAATGAACGAACGAACGAACACATGTGATTAGCACAAGAGGGCGTTGCCCCCACCCTCAACACCACTCTTGCACTGACTGTCTATCACCTCACCAGGTGAGGAGGTGAAAATGGGAACGCGTGCGCCTCATCCCTACCCCATGTCTCCTAAGGAGGAATTATCTTGCTGCGTTCAGTGTACTCGCAACCAATTAATCAAGGCTAGACAAAGGCTAGAAAGGAAGAATAGGAGGGGATGGGGCGCGGTTGGGGGAGGCAGGGAGCCAGGAACCCTGTGCCTGCAGATGACGTAATTGCCTGAAAGACATTTGTTCCTCCCCTTCCCGGAGAGGCAGGCAAATGTCTGTGCAGGAGCAGGAGTGGGGTTGCCCAGAGGGTGTGAACTGTGGGAGGAGGTGCCCGCGTGGGGAGAGATCTGGAAAGCGGTGCGGAGATACGAAAGGGAGGCCTAGAGACAGACGGCCCACAGGGAAATCGCCAGGGCTGAAGGTGTTTGCGCTGCTCCGAGCTCCGCCCCGCGCACAGCGCAGGGCTCGGCCCCGGGAGGGGCACGCCTGCTTGGGGGTGGGGAGTGTGTGCACCAGTGGGTGGGCCCAGGGTGGCGGTGGGAGTGGAGAGCTGCCTGCGCATGTCAAGACCAACTGACCGCACACAGTCAGGGGCTCCTGCAGAAGGGCAGCTGGTCACCCACCACCCAGGGTCGGGGCCCCAGCAGGATCCAGGGGCGAGCTCCGGGGAAGGGGCCACCCTCCTTTCAACCCCACCCCATCTCTGAGATCGCCGGCGAGACAGAAACAGCCACCTTCTTCCTGGTCCTTCCAGGCTTCCCAGGAGAGCCAAGGGAGGGTGTAGGCGGCACCGAGGGGAACAAATTTTGTAGCTCCGACGGCGCTGGTGGCTTCGGGTGTGGGGGCACGCCCAGGTAGAGCAGCAGATCAGGGCGGATGAAGCCGGAGCTTCCGCGTCTTGGTGGATCCTGGTCGGAGCGCAGCTGTTCCAAAGGGAGGTGAGGGGTGGATCAAGATGGTCCCCTTCGACAGCCGGACCGCCTAGAGCCAGCCCTGCTGAGTGAGCCTTCACCGAGGTGCGAAGCCGAGAAGCCGCCGCAACCGGGATTTGAAGTTCCAGGGTGGGCGGGGAAGGTGCTGTCCGCGGTGCTGAGCCGGGTGCCCGCGGCGCGCTCGCAGGGAGCGCGCGGGTACTGATTCTCGAGCGTGAATCGAGGCGGCCTACTAGGGCAGCTTCCAGCGGAAAGCGCGGCCCACTCGACAGCCCCGCCGAGCCTCCCTAGGCACCGGCGCGGGCCCTCCTTCGGTCCAGAAAGTCTCCCCTTGGGGCAGTTCGTCCCGAAGGGTTTCCTCGAAAGCATCTGAGAGGGCGCAGTTCTTGACCGAAGGAATCTCTGTGTTTAGCTCAGGAAGTCACCTGCCTAAGAAGATGCCTGCCTTCAACAGATTGTTTCTCCTGGCTTCCTTCGTGCTCGTCTTCTGGGGTAAGTAACGGCGCCCTGCCGTGCGCGATTATCCTTGCTACTCTGATGGCAGTAATAATGCTAACACTAATAACACTTACTGATGTCGTTGGTGACAAAAAGGATCCCGGGTTGGCTTCCTTCTGTGATGTCTGCCAGACGTGGAGCTGCATAGTGTTCCCTGATAGCTGGGATCCGGAGACTGGAAAAGCGCCTCCCCGACACCCCTACGCCATTGCTTCATTCCTGAACCTCCCTGGGTGGTTGATTCTTGCACCCCTCCTCCCGTTTGCTGATTATTCCAAAGTATTTTCCCCCTTTTACTAAAAGAGAATGCAGTCACAAAACATTTCTGGTATGTTTCTCAGTGAGGAGTGAATTAGGAAACATTATTGAATCTTCAAGTGAATTTCTATATATTAAAAATAACTGGATGCATGGATTTTGAGACTTAAAATACTTTAGTTGTTGATCCATCAGCTTAATCTTAAGGACTGCGAGGAAAACTGGTTTCAGTCATTTGCTGCTTGTGTGAAGTAAATCAGCGTCCAAGATTGCATCTTTCTCGCCCCCCCCACCCCCGCCCCCGCCCAAATGTGGGAGCTAAGGTGCTTTGGTATTTGGGGAGCTGGGTTTCTGCCTCCAAAGAGGAATACACTCTTGCTTGTCTGCTGTGAGGGACTGAGGTGACTTCCTCCCTCCAAGTAAAGGAGCCTAAGGGAGCCCTGCAGCTGTGGCAATGAGGTGAAGCAGAGTGGTACCAGACATGGGTTTGGAGTGGGGTGCCTGACTGTGCAGGGGGAGTTAATGAGGCTACATGATAGTAGCTGAATATGTAGTTGAGAGAATGCTTTACTGTGTATCAGTGTATCCCTCAGTGGCTGAGTGTGTGCGCTAGTGTGTTTCTGAGCATGTTAGTATGGATATCTGAATGGACTGGAGAAGATATAGTGGGGTGTGTGTGGATGTCTGTGTGTAAGTAGTTGTGTAATTCTGGGTCCATCTTGGTGTCTCTACTTAGATCCTCAGGGGAAAAATAGGTGCTTTTCAGTTGATGTATGGCTTGTACATGATCGGAGTTACCTTCCTCCACACTGCAAATTAATAGCCAGTAAAATTAGAAGTGATTGTGCCCATCAGCCCTATTGAAACTAGGCATGTGGAGTTACGCCCCCATGGTTGGCATGAAACCCACTGTGCCTGTGCAGGGTCAGATATGCTCATGGGACCTTCTTTGCTTTAACATCACTTCATTAAGCCTCTAAGACTAACTCTGCCAGCATTATCTGGCTGTTGCATGTGACCAGACAAGCAGAGGCAAGCTTCTTGTTGAACAAAAGGCCTGATAAGACTATCTGGAAAGAACCAGGGTTGGGGAGAAATGCCGGTCGCAAGGACAGACTCACCACACCTATCCCCAGTAGAAGAGGCTAGACCTGGAGATGAAGCAGGCACTGATCTCAGCTGCCTTAAAGATTAAGGCTAAGATTTTCTCAGGAGAAGTTAAGACGGGGGGCATGGGAGAGGAAGAGGTAGAGCAGGATTGGGCTGAGATTCTGTAAAGCCTTTCTTCCCAAATTATAATCTAAGTTTTAGGGTCCCTGCCTGAATTCCAGTGGATGGGAAAACAGTCCATAGACCAAAGAGCTTTTGACCAGGACTTGCAAAGTTTAGATTGGAGTCTCCGCTCTGCCAGTAGCTTGCTATGTGAAACCTTAGCGAATCTGGTTCCTCATGTGTGAAGTTTGGAAGATGATATCTAACATCCTTTTCAGCTCCACACTGAATGGTATGGAAATGCTTACAGAATATTACTAAAATTGGCAGAGTGCTCATTCCCCTCCCTACACTCACTCTCCCCCCACAAAACACCTGTAGAAGAAGTGTGCACATTTCACCCATTGTTGCTCATTCTCAGCTTATTTGTAATCTGAACATTGGTTCAACAAACAGGAAAGATGCAGAAGCAAAAGAGGGACAGTCCAAGAAACATGGTCATTAAATGTAAGACAAAGGGCCTGCCTTCACACATGAAATTTTGTTTTATTTGCATGTAATTTCAGTATTGGAAAGTACACACCTCAGATAGAGTTTCCTTGCCCAAGCTGATTTTTCATATGATGCAAATATGAATACAAAGAATCTTTTCCATTCTTTTACTGTCTGCATATATTGAAAAAGTTTCCCTTATTTCTTTTAATAACTAATAATAATAATAATAATAATAGTAATAAAAGAAACAATCCTACACATGCCTGGGGCTTTATAATTTACAAAACACCATTACTTTTTTTGGTCCCCATATCAACCCTGTGGGGTAGTCAGGAGAAGTAGTGTTATTTCTAATTCAGAGATGAGAACATGAGCTCAGGAAGGGGAAAGGACTTGCTAGAGAAGTCTTGTGTCCTGATTTGAGTCTTCCAGTGCTTGTTCTAGCACTTCTCATGAACACATTGCTGCTGTGCAAAATTGCCAGGTGTTCATCTACCCTCTCATTTCTTTTCTGAACCATCCTTTCTTCCCTCCCCCATGCCATTGCCTTTTCTAGGGCCTCACTCATCCTTCAGCTTCTTGTTCCTTCTCTACTCCGCCTCTCCTGCCTCTCCTGGTCTACTGTCCCAGATGTACACTGATAGGGAGTGTTTTCCTTGCACCACCCCCCCATAACCCACCTTGCATCCTGTTCTTTCAAGGCTCTGCTAAGTGACTACCTAATCTGACAGACCAAGTCATTACAGGGTATTAATGTCTGCAAGTAACTTTATTTGTTACTCCTTTCAGGAAGTATTTATATTCCAAACAAAGCATTTATTATCTTAGTGCAAGTGGGAAGCATTATAGAGCAAGCTCAGGAGGGGCAATATAGTAGTCCCAGAGAAGAGAAAGATTCAGGGGTGTTAGAGGAGTTTGTTCAATATTTATTACTATCTACCTCATAATAGATGGATGGTATTCCTCAGTTAAATACAATCATCATAGATATGCCAGTCTTCCTTCTCATAAGTTTCCTTATTGTTTAATGCTATGGAAATTGAAAAGGAGACCAAAGGTCAAATAATTCACCCAGATTATTCCAGGATCTTGTTATTTACAGCGAGCAATGTGGGAGGAACACTCACCATTCCCACACTGCACCATGCACAGCCTTTTCTTGGACACCTAGAGCAGTTCAAAGAAAGAGAAGCAGCCGTGTCCTGGAGACTCATGGGCTGGAGAACCAGATTCTCCTCTTGATGGAAGGGGCAGCCAGTCACAGTGCAAAGGGCAGGCGAACAGGGTGAGAGGACTTTGAGGCCGCTTTGCAGAATACTGCCCTGGGCTTCGTGAGTGGCGTCTCTGGGCTGCCAACCTGCAGAGAGCAGGGATCGGCCGGGCTTGCTCTCTGAAGGAAGCTGGGATAACTGCTCCCTCAGGGGCAACACAGGGAAAAGTGGGGCCGCCACGCCATGTTCTGTACCCCGGCTGCCCATGTTCTGCCTTCCTCCTTTAACTTTAAAGGAACTAACTGTGCTCCTGTTTAGGGCCAATTTATCTTCTTATCCACTAGAGCACTTCACCTCTCACATATTCAAGGATGTTAATACAGCAGATTATTCCTTTTCAAACCCCAGCAGCCCCAAAACCACCTTTATCCAAGCAAGACCATTGAACGTCTCTCAGGCTGATCTCTGTACCAGCCTCTTAACTGTTATTTTTGCTCTTACCCTTCACTTCCTTGCCTCTTTAGCTTATTCTCAACATAGCAGTCATATCATGCAATTTTCTGTAAATCAGATCAGTCATCCTTCCACTCAGAGCCCTCTAGTCTCCCCCTGTCACTCCAAGCAAAAGCCTAAGTTCTAACCATGGTCTGCAAGCCCCGCCATGATCTGGCCCTGGCTTACGTCTCCTGCCCTGTCTCCTTCTAGTCTCACCTTGCTCCCTGCACTTTATTGTGCTCTTCGCTTTCCACAAACACACCCCCACCTAGGCCCCGGAGCCGCTCTGTCCTCTGTTCAGCAAACCTTCACACAGGTAGTCACACACCTTGCTCCCTCGTTTCTTGCCCTCAGCACCTGCTTGCTCTGCTCTTCTCAGTGAGGCGCTCTCCGATAATCTTACAAACTCTCTCCTCTGTTCTGTTTTGTTTCATCTCACAGCACTTACTACAATTTGAAGTAGCTTATTCTCTCTCTGTCTCCACTCCAATGTTGGCTCCGTGAGAGAAGAGATGGCTTCTGTGCTGTTCGTTCCCTGCTGTATTCTCAGTGCCGGCACACAGTAAGCATTCAATATACCTGCTGAGTAGTGACTGAATTAATGAAGGGTAAAATGACATTAACAAGTGATATTGGTATAAAGCACACTTGTATAAATCATTCCATAGAATTCTCATGACAAATCTATTAGATAAATATTATGTTCAAACCCAGTGCTTCAGTTGTGAAATACCATCTTCATCTTGCCTCTGTAGTTCTGACCAGACAATCCTTGGGATGTTTTTCTATTCTGCTTTTCAAGCCATCATAATTGAACTAACTTATCTTCACCACATCTCATTAAATATGAGTACACACTCTTTACATCTCTATCCACTCCCAAACTTATGAATACACACCTCCTTTTTCCTTCTTCCCTTTTTTTCACTAAGTTTACTTTTTTAAATTATATTTTATTGATTATGCTATTACAGTTGTCCCATTTCTCCCCCATCATTCCCCTCCACCCTGCACACCCCCTCCCACCCACATTCCCCCCCTTTAGTTCATGTCCATGTGTCATAAGTTCTTTAGCTTCTACTTTTCTCACACTATTCTTGCCTTCCCCCTGTCTGTTTTCTACCCACCATCTATGCTACTTATTCTCTATACCTTTTCCCCCTCTTTCCTCCTCCCACTCCCCTGTTGCTAACCCTCCACATGATCTCCATTTCTGTGTTTCTGTTCCTGTTTTAGCTGTTTGCTTAGTTTGCTTTTGTTTTAGGTGTGGTTGTTAATATCTGTGAGTTTGCTGTCTTTTTACTGTCATATTTTCTATCTTTTTCTTAGATAAGTCCCTCTAACATTTCATATAATAAGGGCTTGGTGATGATGAACTCCTTTAACTTGACCTCATCTGAAAAGTGCTTTATCTTCCCTTCCATTCTAAATGACAGCTTTGCTGGATAGGGCAATCTTGGATGTAGGTCCTTGCCTTTCAAGACTTCAAATATTTCTTTCCAGCCCCTTCTTGCCTGTAAGGTTTCTTTTGAGAAATCAGCTGACAGTCTGATGGGAACTCCTTTGTAGGTGACTGTGTCCTTATCCCTTGCTGCTTCTGCAATTCTCTCCTTCATTTTAACCTTGGCTAATGTAATTCTGATGTGCCTTGGTGTGTTCCTCCTTGGGTCCACCTTCTTTGGGACTCTCTGAGCTTCCTGGACTTCCTAGAAGTCTATTTCCTTTGCCAGATTGGGGAAGTTCTCCTTTGTTACTTGTTCAAATAAGTTTTCCACTTGTTGCTCTTCCTCTTCCCCTTCTGCTACCCCTATAATTCAGATGTTGGGACGTTTAAAGTTGTCCTGGAGGTTCCTAACCCTCTCCTCATTTTTATGAATTCTTGTTTCTTCCTTGTTTTCTGTTTTGTTGTTTGTTTCTTCCTTCTGGTCCACTCCATTGATTTGAGTCCCAGTTTTCCTCCCATCACTATTGGTTCCCTGTGCATTTTTCTTCATTTCACTTATTGTAGCTTCCATTTGTTCATCTAATTTGTGACCAAAATCAACCAATTCTGTGAGCTTCCTAATCACCAGTGCTTTGAGCTATGCATCTGATAGATTGGCTACCTCTTGGTCGCTTAGATGAATTAGCTCTGGGGCCCCCATCTGTTCTCTTGTTTGAGCAATCTTTGTTTATTTTGTTTTTGTTTTTGTTTTTGTTTTTGTTTGGTCTGGTCGCGGCTGTTATGTAGTAAGGGGCGGAGCCTTAGGCGTTCACCAGGGCAGGGCAACCCAGTTGCTAGGTTGTGATACTATATGGGGGTGGGGTCTGAGAGGGAGCAATGGCGCCTGCTCTGCTCTCCCGCGGACTCCCGTCCCCTCCACCACTCTCCCCAAGCAAGTTGGGCCCCTCTGGCGCTGATTTCTGTGTAGGCGGGCTCGTGCATGTTGTAGAACCCGGTGGGTCTCTCCAACAAACTCTCCCGTGAGGCTGGGATTCTCTCCCGGCACCTCAACTCCCGCAAGTGTTCTCAATCAGTGCTTTTTAGGCTTTATTCCCGGCACTGGGGCCCTGCGCTGCAGTCTGTCTTGCTGCTTGTTTTCACCTGGCTTATCTGTGCACAAATGTGTGACCGAGTGCGCCTTGCTTGGTCTGCTCATTGCCTCCCTGCACCGGGTAACCGCCGCCTGTGCACCCTGGACCACCAGCTACTGCTTCTTCCCTCCACGACCCCTCTGGCCGGCTGCCCACTCCGCCCCTCTTACCAGTCCGGGTGAATCATTGTCGGACTTCTGTACAATTCAATCCTCTATCTGTTCTGGTTGGGTTTTTTTTTTTTTTGGTTCTATAGTCTTGTTGTCCTTAATCCTGATTGTGAGAGGAAGCACAGTGTGTCTGCCTACGCCTCCATCTTGGCCAGAAGTCTTTCTTCCCTTTTTTTAACCAGGCCTGTAATCACGACTTCAAGCTCATCACAGACCAGTTCTCCAGAGACATGTGCCCATTGAAGGGAGGACCCACACACAGAAGCAGGAGAGCCTCTTACCGACTGTTTTAGACTTTATGTCAGGGTCATTAGTTTATGGACTCCGTGTTTAAAAGTGAAACTTGTTGCCTTCTTAGTCAGTGAAATATGATATTTCATTTTTTATTCAAAGTTAATTGATCAGTCTCATTTTAAGCTCTAAATAAAGCTTTCCTGTCCTTTTAATTTTGTTTATTTATTTATTTATTTATAGGGGAAGAGAGAGAAACATGGACATGAGAATGAAACACTAACTGGCTGCCTCTCACGTGCGCCTCTCACACATACCATGACCAGGGACCAAACCCACAGCCTAGGCTTTTGCCCTGACCGGGAATTGAACCTATGATGCTTCACTTTGCAGGACAACACCCAACTAAGCCACAGTGGTCAGGGAGCTTTCCTCTGCTTTTAGAAATAACTGTCTGCCATAGAGGAGCAGACTAACTATTTACAGTGGACTAGTTTTCAAATATCAAGGATGTGTGTTGTTTTACAGTTTTAGGGCCTCTGTCTTTATCATGAATTCATGAGAAGGTAGCATCAGATAGGGCCTCAGAGGTCTTGATACAGGAATCCTTGGTGGTCCCCTCACTTGTGAATCTTCTGTGCAATGAAGTACAAACTCTCTTACAAATAGTTTTTTGCATTGGTGAACAGCTTCAGCTCCAGAAAAGTCTTTTTTTTTTTTTTTTAATTGAGCTAAACTTAATTTCTTGTAATACTTGGACAGAACCTATTTTATCTTCCACAGAGGAGCCTTCAAATATTTGAAGACAAATAAGTCCCGTGTCTAAGCTGAGTACCCCATGTCCTCCTACCTGCTCCTCACCAGACTGGGGCGCCAGGCCCTCTCCACCCTGCTGCCCTCTGGGTGTGCCCTCGCTGACCACCTGCTTTTGTAATGGCAGACACCCTGGACTGGTTCTAAAGGTCTGATGTGCTCTGCGCAGGGCGGAGGAATGGCTTCCTCTTCTTTCTCACATTTTACCTGCTCATGCAGCCACCTGTGCACTGTCCTTGCTGCCAGCTGCAGCCCACAGTGGACTAGCTCTGGATCTGCAGTCTCATGTACTGGCCTTTTCCTTTGGGCTATGCATTTCTAGAGGCAGAAACTGTGAGTCCACACCTCCACGTGGTATGCAAGTGTCCCCAAGTCCTCCAAATGTTTAAATTTGTCTCTCTCTACCTCTGCTTAAAGCTGTTCTCCAGCCTCGTGGCCAGTCAGCTCACCACTTTCCTCCTTGCTGTCCCATCTGCCACCATGCATAAGAATTACCCACACTTTTCTTAACATACAGGTATCATTACACCTCTCCACGGCTTTGAAACACTTGACCCCTCACACTGCAAAGCACATGCAGTGGTCTGTGCAACATGAGTCCTTTCCTCCTCAGGTCCCAGCATCCTTCCCTTTCTCTCTCCCCAGCCTCAGCAGGAATCACTTCCCCTCCACTGGGACAAGCAGCCACTAGTCTGCCACTCACTCGGGCCTGGTTTAGGGACACTTAGAAGTATGTGTCCCCTGCTGGATCACAGCTGTCTGTAGGGCATGGCTAGTGTTTGCTCCTCTCTGTATCTCAGCCAAGCACCAGCCAGGCACAGAGCAGATTCAGTCAGTGGTGCTGGCTGGATGACGAGTGCGTGGCTGGTCAGCGGAAGGAGGGATGCAGCCCTGTCTCCCACCCAGATCAGACGCCTTCGAGGGCAGGGCTCAGTGTGCGCTGCATCTCATCCCCACTGCTTCCTGGGAGACATCACCCGGGCCTCCTCCATCCCCCTCGTTGCTGGTTGTGAGCACACACACTCTGGGAGCACAGGGACAGGTATACACCCCTGTACGCGGTAATTTCAAGCTTATCTCACGATCCTTCCTCCTCTGTCCCTTCTCTCCCTCTTGTTCTCCAATGCACCCCTCCCGGTGTCCCTTCCCTGCCACCCGGCCTCTCTGCAGCCAGTGTGTGCTTTCCCGTGTGTGTGGAGGTACCCTCAGAGACCGAGGCCGTCCAGGGCAACCCCATGAAGCTGCGCTGCATCTCCTGCATGAAGCGGGAGGAGGTGGAGGCCACCACGGTGGTGGAGTGGTTCTACAGGCCCGAGGGCGGCAAAGACTTCCTGGTATGTCTCACTGCGACTCTGGCCTCTGTGCTGTGGGTGCGGTTCCCCTGAGAGGCTAGGAACCAATGATTGGACAAATGCCGCAGCCTTTGCTCGCCTCAGCCTCTGAGAAAGGACTCGTGGCCTGCTGCTCGCAGTCCTGGTCACAGTCCTGGGCACGGCAGGAGAGGTAGAAAGAAACAAATCATACTCAAAGCCTACTGTGTGCTAGTCACTTGACTAGGCACTTTGCAGGGTTTTCATTTAATCTTCTACACTGTCTTATTAGATGGATTAAACTAGTAGAAAAACTGAATGCTGTGACCTGGCCCATACCACCCATGAACCCTCAGAGGGGACCAGCTCTGACTGTCAAGTCCGAGGCCAGGGCTTTCAGATGTCCTCATGACTGATGAGCCTGCCTCTTCCTCTCTGCTCCTTGGCCTCTCGCCTGCTACCCCCATGGCACTAAGCATGATTGTATAAGAGAGCACAGGTTAGCTCACTTAACTCCCTGCCCCAGTGAAATGAGAACTACAGGAATGTCCAAGGCTAGTCGTCAGCTGGTACATGCAGTGCAGCCACGTCGGCAGGCAAAATATTTACATAATTCTGTGGTGGGTGCCGCCTGTGCCAAACTGCCCAGGTGCCCCCCCCCTCCCATCAGGGGCTCCCAAGCCTCCTCGTGACCTGGGAATGACAGCAGTGCCTGACAGAACTGGGAGCCTCCCAGACTCTGCTCCTGTGCTGGCCAAAGTCAGTTCTGACTGGTTGGGGCCAGTGCCAAAATAATTGTGGTAATTGTGGACTGCCACCCGGTGGACGACCATTATTCACACTTCTACTTTCTGTGGAGCCAGGATGCCTGGGCACACAACCATTAGCTTTGGATGTCCTTGGACAAATTGTTTAAGCTCTCTGTGACTCAGTTTACGCATCTCTAAAATGGGGCTACGACCCACAGCTACATGATAAAGTTGTTACCAGGAATCATGAGCTTTAATTTTTAGTGCATTTAGGATAGTTCTAGAGTATAGGAAGCACTATATAAGTGTCTGCTAAAGAAAAATATATGTATCGATGAGGCAACTGGGGCTCAAAAAAGTTAAGGCAGGAAGAGAGCTTCTAGTTGAGCCCGGATGTCGGACAGCTGACACGAACCCTTAGTTACTGCAGGATCCCACGTTCCTGGAGGCAAGCTCCCTCCACGAGTCTTTTCATGGGAACAGCAGCAGGTGAAGCTGGATTTCACATGCTCTTTTGCCTAGCTTCCCCCAAGTGCAAGTCACAGCTGCCAGTAGGCTGTATGTGCCACCCGATGTAGGTTTGCTCCAATCAGGCACCAAAAGTGGGACAAGCAGACCTCCCAGCGCTTGGCTCAGGGTTGGCTGACTGAGGCCGGTGCCCAGGTTTTGGGAACCTGGATGTCTTGGTTAGATGCAAAGGGGCCCCTGGGACTCAGGCCTGGCCATAGGCCAGCTGCCTATTCTGCTTCCAGGCCTGCCCAATCTGAGGAGAAAAAGGCTCCCAAGGAGGAGGGGAAACGTTTAAAATAGTGCTGCAAACACTGAGTAATGCTAATAGAAATTTTGTGATGATGGCGATGTTCCATACTCCTGCTGTCCAGTAGCCCCTAGCTGCATGTGGCTATTAAGCACTTAAAATGTGGATAGTGCAACTGAGAAACCGAATTTTAAATTTTATTAACTTTCTAGTAATTTAAAAGTTAATATAAGTAGCCACACGTGGCAGGTGGACACTAGAATAGATAGCACAGCCATACAGAAAAAAAGGTGCGTCGGAAGATGGAAGTGTTTGAAAAAAGAATTTTAGAGACCACATTGCACTTACAATTCAGCTCAAAGCAAAAACCCTGATGTGTGCCAATCAGCCGGTAGCTCTCTGCTTCCCCGGGGCATTTTAGTGCCCTAGACACCCATCTGCGGCCTGGCCCAGACTGGCCACATCCTCTCAGTGGGGTCTAGCTCAGAGTGTCAAGCTCGAGGCCGGGGCTTTCAGATGTCTTCATGACTAATGAGACTGCCTGTCTCGGTCTTGACACCTTGTCCTCTCGCTAGCTGCCCTCATGAGACAACTCACTCTCTTGTTCTTTCTATCTCCTCCCAGTCCTTTGTCTCTCTCAGTCCACCGCCCCCCTCCCCACCCTGGTCTCCTGTATGCTTCTCTCACTTCCTGTGCTTTCTCTCCTTGCTCTGACCTTATGTCCTGACACCTGTTTGCCTTTGCCCAACTTCCCTGTCTTTGCTCTCGCCCTCCTCTTTCTGAGAGCCCTCATCCTACCCCCACATTCTGGAGCTCCTTGTGACATCGTCCCCTTTCCTCCTGTGCTGCACAGGCATGCTTCTCTCCTCCAACCTCGCCCCAGCCCTGCTCTCCTGCCCCATCTTCCCTCGGGGCCTTACCCTTCGCTTCTCTCCCTGCAGATCTATGAGTATCGGAATGGCCACCAGGAGGTGGAGAGCCCCTTCCTAGGGCGCCTGCAGTGGAACGGGAGCAAGGACTTGCAGGACGTGTCCATCACTGTGCTCAATGTCACCCTGAATGACTCGGGTCTCTACACCTGCAATGTGTCCCGGGAGTTTGAGTTTGAGGGTCATCGCCCCTTTGTGAAGACCACACGGCTAATCCCCCTCCGAGTCACCGAAGAGGGTGAGGCTGGGGTATGGGGTATCTAGGGTCCCTTGCTCCTGGGGGAGGGTGAGCAGTGGGTTTCCACATAGACAAGACCCTTGTACAGTACAACACCCATGTATTTTGGAGTGGTGATTTTTAAAAATGTCACCATTGACTTGTCTTCCTTTAGTGGCCAGGATGCAGACTGCCCAAGCAGCCTTTCCTCAAAGGAGAAAGGCTTGGCGATGTAGCAGATGACAAATGACCTCATCCTAGTCCCCTGACTCTCCTCCCTAGAGACAGAGGACAGCCTCCAAGAAGCCTGAATCTGCCAAATCAGCTCCAGCATCTTCTCTGGCCTGACTCAGTGGGCTCAGAGAAATGCGCCCTCCCATGCGTAAGCCGTGTATACGCACCTCCAAACCAGCAGTGCTCCGACTTCAGCGAGCCTCAACATCCCCACAGGGCTTCTACAGCCCAGCCTTTCTGACTCCGCAGGTGGAGCCTGAGAGTGTGGTGTCTAGCAGGCTGCCAGAGGGTGCTGCCACCTCGGAGACCACACTGCGAGAACCCCTGCTCTAGCCAGAGGCTGACGGTTTTTGTCAGCAGTCTCTCTGCACAGTGATGGCACCGGCAGCCCCGTTCCCATTGTGGCATCTCTCATACATAGCCTCATTCTCCGCTGGGAGGAGAAGAAACATCGACAGCTCTCTAGTTTGTAATTTAAAATCTTCAGCTTTCCTCCAGCAAGTTCCTGGTTAGGGTGGGAAGTCCTTTCGCCAACCTAACTCCCAGGGCTCTGTTGTGACCACCTGTCCAGAAAAGGGGGAG
The DNA here is from genome assembly GCA_004027475.1 of Anoura caudifer. Classification (NCBI taxonomy): domain Eukaryota; kingdom Metazoa; phylum Chordata; class Mammalia; order Chiroptera; family Phyllostomidae; genus Anoura; species Anoura caudifer. Next base: position 136,498 of record PVKU01001308.1, read on the forward strand.
GGGGGGTTGGACTTAGATGCCCCTATGCACTGTTTTTCTCTGCTCTCCACTGGGCTTCGAGCCCCTTGCAAACGTGCCTTTCACATGTCAGAGCAGCGATAAGTGCATCATCCGTTAGCCGATTCCCTTTCACTTAGCCTCTCTCAATCTATTTCCAGCATGTTCTCAGCATTACTGCAACCCCAAGATGCAGTGTGGTGAGCAGGCAAAAGGTGTGGGGTGTGAAAGAAAGAAGAGGTCAAATTAAAGATAGGCCTCTTCCTAGGAAGGGGTCCCCGGAACCCCAGCTTCTGGGCCGCACATTTAGTTTTTGTCATGCTTTGTGATAAAATTCACGCAGCAAGCCTGGATGTGAATGACAGAAGTCATGATTTAGGCGAGATGACTAAAACACAAAGTAGGTCAATATGGAAAGTGCAGAAGGACTCTCAGGCCACTTGAAGCTAGACGTGAGCAGCCACTCCCTGCTCCCCCCCCCCCCCCCTGCCTCCGTCTGGTCTCCTCTTGGGTAAAATGAAGAGGCTGGACTGCAAGCTCTCTAAGGCATTTTTCTGTTCGCAAGTTCCATTACCCTCTTCTGTTTACACACCGGTCGTCCCCCAGGGGACGCCCTCTGGCGCCCTCTATTGTCACCATCAGGAACTGTTGGCTGGTGACTGCCAGACACTAGGAAGGGTCCTGTCTCCACCTCTTGCTCTCTCAGGATTTTGCCTCCCGAGACCCTTGTGCGGCCCATGGAAAGTATGGCAAAGCTGAGCCAACACACGCCAGGCACCAGAGCAAGGTTGGAGTAAAAATAGAAGGAAAACAAGTTTGCTATCAGCCACATTGCCTCTCAGGATGTTTGGGCTGGAAGGAAGCATGACCCTCCACTGAATCCAGCAGTTGTGGGGCTTTCTCTCTGCACCACTCTTAGAGGCTGGGGTACATCTGGTGAAAGCAAGTTGAAATGACTCCTTAGCTGATTGCAGGGCGCTGTGCCATTGCAGCTGGGAGAACAGAGCACTGGACGAGGGGCCTCGCTGAAGGACAGGAAGTGAATCTGCACCAGAAGCAATCCAGATCCCTCACCTATCAGGCTAGCCCTGTCTCCACTGCATCTTTTCCTGCCATTGCCCGCCTAGCTCCTGCCACTTGCGCTTGCCTCCTCCTTTTTCCTCTGTGACCACCAGGCCAGGCAGCCCTCCGACCCCATGCTGACCCTCACTGCTCTCATGGCTCAGAGCTCTGCCCCCTCTCCTCGTGCCTGTGCCTGACAGTCTTCCTGGCGCTCCCTGTTCAAGCTGGCTTCATCCTGCTCCAGGTTCCCGCCCCTTAACTGTAAGACTGAAATCTGAGGCCCCTGCACCTAGAGGTGACTGAAAATACTGAGGACAGCTTCCTGTGGCACTACTTCTGGGCTCCTGCATTTACAAAGGGCCATGTGCCTCCAGCTGAGCACACCACCACCTGGCCACCCCAGGCCTGTGAGAAGACTTTGGTGTCCGCTGCATTGTCCTGGGCCTCCTGGGCTGCAGGCTGCGTCTATGGCCTCTGGCTCCAGTTAAGGAACTTGGAGGGCCCTGGAGCTAAAGGTCATGACTGGCTGCCTGTGCTTTTAAAGAGCAGAGTGTCGCCAGTGACCTGGGCTGTATGAATGAGGAGGACCAGGAATCTAATTAGCTGGTGGGAGGTGGGGGGGGGAAGGCTTGGCTGCAGCCCTCCTTCCCAAGAGGAAGGAGTATGTGTCAGGACATTTGCCACGCATCATGTTTTAATTCTCATTTCTATTGGTCATGAAACAAAAAAGAGCAATATTTATATTCATTCAACAAACATTTATGGAATATTTTGAATATTCTAGGATTAGACAACATGCTGATAGTTCAGAAATGAGATGTCCTCAGGAAGCATGCAGTCTCTAGAGAAGAGAGATCAACACATCACAATAGAGCCCAAGAAACGTTACAGTGGATGGATGTGTGAGGTACCTGAGGACAGATGTGAACAACTGCGTGAGGCGCCGAGGAAGGTTTCCCAACAGCGGGAGCTTCCATGAAGTCTAAAAGAGTGATCAGGAGACCAAAAAGCAGGAGGGAATGTTGGGATGGAGGTAGCACTGGGATGTGAGGTACAGTATAGGAAGAGGGAAGAGGAAGAAGAAATGTCCACGGATTCCAAGAGACTGCAATGTGTACAAGGAAAGAAGTTTTGCTGGGCAACTGAATGGAAATTAGACAAGAAAGGCTGGATTGTGCGTGGCCTTGCAAGCTGTGTTAGTAGAAACTGGGCTTTGTTCTGAGGGCGGGATGGAACACTGAAGGTTTTAAGCAGGGAACCGTAGGCTCAGATCTGTGCTTCACAGGCAGAACTTTGAGGGCGGTCTGGTTCCCACATGGAACCCTCCAGTACTCACTTCTGTTCGGCTTTATGAGCTGGGGAGGCCCGCATTTCCAGTCCAGGCTTGTAGAGAGCACGTCCGTGTCAGGGGGTGGGCGGACTGCATGGGCCCTGGACACGTGTCCATCACTCTCTTCCTAGAGACACCACCTCCTCCACCCGGAGCTCAGACGACACACCAGGTTGAACTGAGTGAGACATACTCCTTACATCTGCGTAGACATTTAAATTTCACAAAATAGTCTTCAGTCCATCAGGTAATGTAATAGTGTAAATTATTCCTGTTATCTTGTAAATTAAGAAACTGAGTCTCAAATAAAGGAGATGACTATTCACAGACCTCTGTGAATAGTAAGCAGCAAACTGGGGCCTTGCTCTAGATATCTCCCTTGATTCTAGGATTCCTTCCATGCTCTGCAACTTCTTCCACCCCCCCCCCACTCGATCACCCCTCCCTTCAAACTCCTGATGAAAGATGATAGGAAAGCCAGCAGACAGGATAGTCAGAGGGTATGAAATTCCTTTGACATCCTCTTGAGGTCCTTTAGACCCAGTGCTCGTTGAAGACACACTCCAAACAGGTTCCACATAACTCTTACCTCAGTGACAGCCCTGGGTGTACTGGACATGCACATTCTGAGCCTCCTCCCCACTCTTGCAGCTGGAGAGGACTTCACCTCCGTCGTCTCAGAAATCATGATGTACATCCTGCTGGTCTTCCTCACCTTGTGGCTGCTCATCGAGATGGTATACTGCTACCGGAAGGTCTCAAAGGCTGAAGAGGCAGCTCAAGAGAATGCGTAAGTCCAAAGGTGCCAGGATAACAATGGGGAGCACCTTTCTCATGCTTGCTCTCACAGGCAAAATGCTAGCTAAGCAACTTACATGATCATCTACTTTCCTCACAACAACCTTTGAGGTGTCAGCATCAACATACTCATTTTACAGGTGAGAAAACCAAGCTTGGGAGGGTTTGCCCAAGGCCAGGGTAAGGAGAATGAGGATTGAATTCAGGCCTGCTAGTTCTTGGCCTGCACCCTTAACCACTAATGTAAAGCTCATCAGCTGCTACCAGTCCCCATGAATTGAGCACTGTTACGACCGTTATACAGATGCTGGAGCAGACCTCTCAAGGGTAAGGGACTCACAGAGGCCGCACAGGTGATGAGAGGGATTTGAGCCTTAGCCTCTCCATCCCTGATGACCATGCTCTCAGGCCACCTGCGCCGCTCCGAACAACAGGTTCTTCCCCCAGACCCTGGCAGCTCCCAGGCATGCAGAGGAGGGGTCTCATTCCCCAGTGTGCAGAGGACACCTCGGCCGCTTCTGTCGAGGCCCTCGTCACTGAGGAGTGAGCCTTGTGGGCAGTAATAGTGTCTGAGGGGTTAGGAGACCATGCTGGCCTGACATTGGGGGAGAGGAAAGACAAGTAAGAACCCTCACAGATTTGCAAGGCTAGCAACTTTGCTGAGGTAATAACCTATATCCCCACAAGCTACTACCACCTAGAGATGTTGGATAAAATAAAGCATAATTTGTATGATATCTGTGATCTTAATGAAGAAAAAAATGACAGCTGACCAGATATGGGGACAGAAAGAATTGCTCTGCTGGGGGAGGCTGTCGCCCCTGGTGACGGGGGAGGTTGGATTTTAGTGCTTGGACAGGAAGTGCCCACACGTGGACAGGGAGTCCCCAGGCTCAGGCAGAAAGTGCCTACAGCCAGGCCTGCACAGGAAACAGAGCTCCGGCTGGGGCCCTGAGGAGATCGGCGATCCTCAGAGGGCAAGGGCTCACACCAAGGATAAATTGGAAAATAATCAGTCCACCAACCCAGGGAAAAAACAAAGAAACTTACGTATCTTGGCCTAAGTCCAAGTAGAAAAAAATAAATGATTCTTGAGAATTAGTAACCACAAGCCTGCTCTCACAATGTTTGGGATTTAAATTTATACGACCCAGATGATCCAGCAACCTCAAAGCTGAGGAATTCAATCACTTTTTAAAAAAAGAGTCCCCAGCCAATGATAGCCAGGTAGAAGTGAAGAACCGTTCTGCAGGGCCCACCCTGACCTGAGGTTGAACAGGACTCCCCAGGCAAAGCAACGATGAGTCTGATTTCCCAGTCTGATCCAAACTAAAAGACAGAGCAGGAAATCAAGCAACAGGAGCATGAGGCAGGATTAAACCTAAGAAACTTCAGGCACAAAAAGGACCTAATAGAATACAGAAAGTAAGTTTGTTTAAAAGAGCTGAAGCAATCAAAGAAGGAACCAAAAGCATAAGAATAGAGTGAGTTGCTAAGAAAACAGAACAGGCAGATTTGAATAGAAAGTAAAAAACATTGGAAATGGAAAATACAGGCGGGAGGTACAAGAAGGCCCTGCAGAGAAGGCTGTACTGAACCCGCCCCTCCCTAGGCAGCAGTTACTCCTGGGAGACAACTGAGGGCTGAATCTCTGCTTCTGAACAACAAACAAAAGAAAGACCCAGCAGGGAAGGTTGGGAATGGGAGGGAGGAGGGAGCCCTGTGGGGACTTTCTAGGCTGAAGGAGCAGGGAGTGAGGCCATTGTCTACATACCCCTCCACTTCCTTTGAGCAGGTAGGAGCTCTGTGGCCCACCTTCAAGACCCCCTACATTTCTGGGAGCAAGTGGAAACAACAGGGCTTCCCACAAGCATCTGGCCTCCCTTTGGGGAGCCGCTCCAACCATGTAGGCCAGTGCTCCAGGCAATGGAAGCTCAGCCTGGCTCCAACGGGCTTCCAAAACCCACCGGGCACACACAAAGCCACTGTCTGTGCAACAAACAAGAGAGAACTTGTATAGAGAAGGCCGGGAGCTGCAGGAGCTTGGGCACTGCAGGAGTGCTCTGGGGCCAGGTGCCCCTGAGTGCCATGGTTTACTCCCCCCACCTCTGTAGAGGGTTTGCGGGGCTCTATCCAAGTGCTCTGGCCACCTGCAAGGTTGCTGCAGTGCATACTGGCACCCATCACTGGAGCCCATTTGGGCCCGAGCAAAGGGAGCAACTAGAATCAACAAGAGGATACTACGTGCACCTGGCCTCCCCACCGGGACACCTTAAGCACCCAAAGGGCCCCAACCAGCCTGGCAGAACTGCCTGGCACACACAGCCTACACAGAGGCTGCTTTTCCAAGGCTTGGAGAGATACCTGTTTTTGTCTAATTCATATAAAACAAACAGAAAGTCAAACCAAATGATAAGATGGAAGAATATCTCTCAAATGAAGAAACAAGAAAAATTTCCAGAAAGAAACCCTAAGAAAATTGGAGATAAGTAATTTGCCTGATAAAGAACTAAAATAAACTTGAGTGTGGACTAGAAGAATTTAGGGAGAACTTCAACAAAGAGTTAGAAAGCATAATAAAGAACTGAGCAGAGCTGAATGAGAGAAGATATTCACCAATGATACATCCAATAAGGGGTTAACGTCCAACATACATGGTGGGGCAAACATAGGTTTAAAGTTGCTTGAGTGGAAAATAATACAATAATTACTAAATAATAATGCAAGAATAAACTGCTTTTGCATACTTACAACTGTAAACCTACTTTTGCCCCACCCTGTGTATAAAGAACCTCATACAACTTAACACCAAAAAAAGAAACTATTCAATTTAAAAATGAGCAAAGGACATGGATAGATATTTCTCCAAAGAGGACACACAGATGGCCCATAGACATATGAAAAGATGCTCGACATCACTAATTGTCAGAGAAATGCAAATTAAAATCACAATTAGATATCACCTCTCACCTGTCAGAATAGCTATCATCAATATATCAAGAAACAACAAGTGCTGGTGAGGATGTGGAGAAAAGGGAATCTCATGTACTGTTGGGATTGCAAATCATTGCAGCCACAACAGAGAGTCTTCAAAAAATTAAAAATTATAGGTGCCATCCAAACCAGCAATTCCATTTCTGGGTATTTATAAAAAACAACCCCCAAATCCACTAACTCAAAGAGATATGCACCCTATGTTCATTGCAGCATTACTAGTAATAGCCAAGACATGGAAGGAGCCTGGATGAGCATCAACAGATGAATGGATAAAGAAATTATATCATATATAATGGAATATATTCAGCAATAAAAAACAATTAAATCTTGCCATTTGTGACAATATGGATAGACCTAGAGAGTAATACATTAAGTGAAATAAATCAGACTGATTGTCAAATATCATATGATTTCACTTATGGTATATGTGGAATATAAAAAAACAAATGAATAAACAAAACAGAAAAGACCCATACCTATAGATATATATAGATATGTATTTTTGTCAAAGGGGATGGTGGCGGGGGAATGGGAATAAAAATAAATAAAATTAAAACAAGTAGTGACAACATTGAATGCTGGCGAAAAGAAGGATAAAAATAAGAGAAGATCTTGCTGGTGTGGCTCAGTGAATTGAGTGCCAACCTGCGAACCAAAGGGTCATAGGTTCAATTCCCAGTCAGAGCACATGCCTGGGTTGCAGGCCAGATCCCCAGTTGGTGGCACTGGAGAGACAACCATGCATTGATGCTTCTCCCCCACTCTTTCTCTCTCCCTTTCTTTAAAAATAAATAAATAAAATCTTTTTAAAAAAAGAAAAATAAATTGGAGTTAAGTGAGGGCAAGTGACATTGCCAAGGTCACCATGAACTGGAGCATGGTCCATCTCCTGGTCAGGTTCTCCTGGCTTCACACGGCCCCTGCAGGGGATTTAAAGCAGCAGGTTTTCATGGATAGTGATTGATGGTGGTGACTCATCAGCACAGGAAAGCTAGTCAGACCTGGCCTTACTCTGTCTTCCTCCTAAATCACACCCAGCCCTGGGGCTTTTCTACCCCACCTGCTCTGATCTACCAAGTTGTCTGGAATCCTCAGCCTTAAAAAAAAATATTTATTTGCACCTAAAGTCCCCAGGGCCTGAGAGGCCAGTGTCTGTCTCTCCACAGAGACAGAGCATAGTGGGTGGTCAGTAAGAGCTCAGTGTTGGGAAGCAGTAAGAAAAAATGCAGCAGCCTGGAGAGCAGTGAAGCCTTGGGCCTCCGGGTCTGGCAGGAAGTGCCAAAAAAGTATATTTATATGTATTTTTATATACAGTCAATAAAATTTAGGACTCAATGGATTGGCTCACCAGATACTGATAACCAGGAGATTCTGTGTAAAGGTGTTACACAGAATGAAGACTAGAGATATAAAAAGATGAAATATCACAAAGAAACATGAAGGAAAAAATGAGAAAAATCCATTCAAACAGAACAGGGAAAAAGGAGAAGCACTGCTCAGACATGGCTAAGGCAAAGCAGGACTCTTCAGACTTGGGAAGCACAGCCTTTCCTGAGCAGGTAAACATACATCTAGACTTAAACGGCAAGCATCTTTAAACTGATAAATGGCAGCTACCAATCCAACCTGTAGCAAGTATCATATGTGGGTTACAGCTTCAGAAGAATTGCCTATAATATCAAAAATATGTCAAGGATATTCTCTCTCTCTGCTTCTCTTCAATATTATATTGGAGATCCTAGGCCATGGGCCAAAAAAAAAAAAAAAAAAAAAAAAAAAAAAAAAAAAAAAAAAAAAAAAAAAAAAAAAAAAAAAAAAAAAAAAAAAAAAAAAAAAAAAAAAAAAGTAAGAATTGGAAAGAAACAAACTAGATTATCATTATTCGTACCCACTATGATTCCTTACATAAAAAATCTAAGGGGATATAGAGTTGGAAAACTATTAGAACTAGCAAGAACATTCCACAAGTTTATTGATATAAATAAAAATATAAAAATCACCCATATTCCAGCCAGAAAAATTTTGAAAAGCATTGACATATTTAAAGCATTAAAATTTGTTCAATTATTTTTCATACATTCCTCTTTTTTTAAAAAAGATTTTTATTTATTTATTTGTTAGAGAAAGGGGAAGGGAACAAGAGAGGGAGAGAAACATCAATGTGTGGTTGCTCCTTGCATGCCCCCAAATGGGGACCCAGCCTGCAACACAGGCATGTGCCCTGACTAGGAATCGACTTTGGTTCTCAGACCCATGCTCATTCCACTGAGCCACACCAGCAAGGTGTTCAATTATAACAGCAGCAAATACTTTCCAGAACCTGGGGATAAATTTGATAAAAATGTGCAAGACCTTTAAGGACAAAATTACAAAATTTTACTGAAGGACTTAAAAGACTTAAATGGAGAATAAAATGTTACTGTTACAAACAGCAGTTCTCTCCAAAATTAATCTGAAAATTTAATTAAATTGCAATCAAAATATTTATTGAATGGTTCAAGGAACTAGATAAGCTGATAATAAAAGTCACATGGAAGGCCAAAGGGCCAAAATTAGTCCATACCAAGGGGCAGCCAGATATTTTAGGCTACACAGAGTCTCCTGAATATTATTCTTTGGTTTTGCTTCTTTGCTTGCAACCTTTTAAACAAATAACAACCATTCTTAGCCCATGGGCCATAGTTTGCTGATTTCAAAGAAAGAACAGTAAGTTTGGAGAAAGTGGCTGGTAGGACTTTTTCCTATCGGATGTGAAGATTCCTGATAGCACCATCAGAGTAAGGGGTCTGTGATACAGACACAGGCAGATGACACAGGCAAACAGAATAGAACAGAGAGCCCTCAAACATGTTAATACGTATATAAACCAGCATGTGGCAGACATGGCAGTGCAGACACTGAAAGATGGATGAATTGTCTGGTCAATGGTATGGGGACAGTTCCCTACCCATATGGAAAAGCAATCACATCCTCCCTCTCTCGCACCACCCAGCATACGTAGTGAGTAGACTTAAAACAAGGTAAAATGCACAACTTAAAAGTTCTATTAAGGGAATATAAGAGAATATCTTTATCCCCTCAGAATCAAGAGGCCTTCTTCAAACACAAAGCAAAAGAGGAAAAATGGTAATTGTGATTATACTATACACAAGGGTGGGCAAAAGTAGGTAAATAGTAATAATACAATAATAATTAATAATGCAAGAATTGTGTTTTGCATACTCACAACTATGAACCTACTTATGCCAATCCCTGTATGTCAAAATTAATTTTTCATTAGAAGATCCCTAAGCAAAGTTTAGAGATAAACATACCGGAAGAAGATATTTTCAAGATACGAATCAAGGAGAAAAAGGCTATCTAAGAAGAAAAAAATAGTAAAGCAAATGAAAAAATTATAGAAGTAGAAACCAAAATAGCCTGTAAACTTATAAAAAGATGTTCAACTTCACCAGTAATCAAGGAAGTGAACATTAAGGCAACTATAAAATATAATTTTACCTATTAGGTAGGCCAACATTTTAATCTAGCAATACTAAGTCCTGAGAACAATGTGGATAAATGAGCAGACTGCTGGTGGAAGTAAAACACAAATAAACGCACAAACAAAAAACTCCTGTTTTTCTAGTCCCCTGAAAGGGCCAATGTAGTTTCCTGTTGGGAAGTCCAGCCGGAAGGAAATGCAGAGCTGACCCATAGATATCCTTGCTCCTCTGCCCTTGCTCCTTCCCTTTCCTGCGCCCCTACCTCTGGGTACAAAGGTACTGATTCTCTTCCCCATTTGTCCTCCCGCAGGTCTGACTACCTTGCCATCCCATCAGAGAACAAAGAGAACTCTGTGGTGCCAGTAGAAGAATAGAAGGGGTGTGACTCGAGGTGATGTACAGGAAAGGGGAGGGGAAGATGGATAAGGATGGCAGGTTGTGCAAGTGACAAGTCACCCATTATCAAGTGACTTTAAATTTAGCCCCTTAGATTAATTTCTACCCTACCCAAGTCCCCATCCTCAGGACCCTTCTTTAAGTTGATGCCAAATTGCAAGCTCTGTGTGATGTCAAGCCTTCAGAAGGTGAATTGCTTTGGCCTGAGTGTGGGGCAACTTGAACTCCTTACCCGTAGTGACAAAGGCATAGTAATCCCCCCTGCCCTTTGTAAGGATCGTGGATTTGGTCAGAGTCTTTGGCTCGGCTGGACTGGATTGGAAGTTCTCAGTGAGTTGTTTTATCATTGACAGGTGACTGGAGCCCTGAGGGACCGGACACCCCAGGTGTGGTGATGTCCACAGCCTCAGGAGGCACCACAGAGGCCACGTTGCTCCCCTTCGTGCATCCACCCTTTAGTTTACACATCACACATCCACTCACCACTGTCCCCCTAACTCCATCCGACCTCGACACACCTGAGGACTTTGCCAGAATGGAGGAACCAACATTTCTACACAGACTCAACCTCTCCTCATCTTAGCTTCTGAGCAAGCGGCACCCATGCCCACTGGACTTCTCCCCTGTGCTCCAAATGACTTTGCACAAGTGCTGAAGGTGACACGCTCCTCTGTCCATTGCTGTCTGGAACTGGCTCATTCTCTGCTGCTGCAAGCGAATGGATATTTTTAGTGGAAGGAAGCAGGAGTGATTAGGTTAAACCAAAAGAGTGTCATGAGGTGGAATGTTTTGACGTCAGTTTTTCCAAGGCCTTGAAAACCTTACTAGAGTATCAGAGCAAAATATGCTTTTCTAGGTTCTCTACTGATAGAAAGTTCATTCAGCATGGACTAAAATGTTCTCTGGAGCTTGGTACTCCAGGGCTAGAACCCATTAGGTCTCTAAGGACTGGGTAAGTCTCAGTCCTTCAAGAAGCCAAGGACAAGAGACTCGGGAGATTTAGCAATTTAAGTGGCTTTTGAAAGTCACACAACACATTCATGATCCTACTGGTATGTATCCTCCCCCACCCAAAGTGCACACAGCACTTGAGATGGCTGGGAAGCATTATTTTCCTGAGGGCACTGGAACTGAAATTCCTAAGTTCCTTCTCGCAGAATCTTGTGGGGATTATTACTCATGTCAAGGGAGTCAGCTGAGGCTCAGAGCTCAACTGGACTTCAGAGGATAAACTAGAGCAGATACAAACCATAGGTGTTGCCCAGGTTAAACTTCCCAAGATGGATAATTTTGGTTTTGAAGACTTTGAAATTAAGATTGGCTCTGGCCATGCCTCTTCCACAAGCATACACTGAGTGGATTGCCTGGTTGAGGTTAACTCTGATTCTGGTAGCTAGAAGTTGGCTGAAAAGGCAGAGAGAAAGACCTGAAGTAAACTTGAAGACTTCCTCAATGAAAGGATTTGTGAGGCCGGAACATCCTGCAGAAGAAAGCATCTTGGAATGATATTTATGAAACAGGGCTGATAAGCAAATGAATGAAGTAATAGGGGAGGGGTGGGCTAGGTAGCTTCAAAATAGTTCACCTGTGAACCCATAATGTCCAAGGTTTGTTTGTTTGTTTGTTTGTTTGTTTGTTTGTTTTTACTAGATTTTAGGAGAGCAGATGAACACGGGATAAATTTTAGTCAAAATCTTGTTTCATTTTGATTGACTGATTGGGCCAAGCATGACATCTTCCAGCACCTGGTGATGAGATGGGGAAGGGTGCTTTAGGAAATGTATGATGAAAGGGACTGGGATTTGATGAAGGAGAGGTCCCTTAGATCTAGAAGAATTTACGGGGGAACACCATACTCCACTGGCTTTGGGCCTCATCTGACAAACTCATTTTTCATCTCTTCCATCCCTGGGGAAGTACTTAAAATATGTCCTTGTTCACATCTTGAAGAAAATACTCTCAATAAATTCAAGGCCCTTCTTTGTAATTTCCCAAAGAATCTCTCAGGGGACAGAAGATAGAGGTTTCTAACTCTATTGTTGGAAAGATAGGCCTGACTAACTGAGGTCTTCCTGGTCCTGGGGCAGGTTAACAACAGAGCTGGTGGCAGAAGCAAGCTCTTGACTTACAACACTGTTTTCCTCTTGGTTCCAGTGGACCATGCATCTAACTTGTTCTCAAGAAATAGGCACGACTGATTTACTTCTAAAAAAAAAAAAAAAGACTCAGATGCTTCCTGGGTGCTCTTAATGAAGCTAAATGATACCTATCATTTTTTTAAAAATTCATCCTTTATAATTTTTATTTTCATTTTTCATTTTTTCTAATTTTCATTTTTCATTTTTTCTAATTTCTTGATTCTTTTCATCCTTAATACTTTCATTAGAGCTATGTGGTTTACAAAGCATTTTCATTTCAAGTATCTTATTTCTTCCCCACAACTAGCCCTGTGAGGTAGATATTACTGATATTCATGTTATAAATGAAGAAACAGAGGCAAAGGAGCTTTATCATACTGTAAAGTCATGCCGTTGGCAACTGGAGAGCTTGAATCCAGGCCTTCTTACTCCTAGCCCACTTCTCTTTCCTCTTAGATCATAGTTGCTTCCTTTCCTCTCATTTTTTAACTTGTGTCTTTGTCTCTCTTGCTGTCCTTAGATATTCAGCATCTCCTCTCACCCCAAATCCCACTTAACTGCTTCTCTACCACTTTGCTTCTTGGCAGATTCTAGAAATGTGCTTTTAGAGTCCATCTCATTTTGATTTTACCTTTCTAGTTGGTGCGCATGTCACTATTTCTCCTGAATTAAACTTCCTGGGAGACTTGATCTTGACTATAAATCTGCAAGGTACTGTGATCACCAGCCTACTTCAAATCCTCCCCCACTCCATTTCTCCTCATATAGTATTCCCACAGGGAATCCAGACTCAATGTGCATTGTTCTGGAAGCTTTATCTGCATGCTCTTCTTATTAAAGGGCTTAGAAATGTTCTCAAGGGCTATTATCACTTTAGGAGCCCAATCTGTTGCCTTGGTGCTGGATATTTCCCATGACTGATCCTCAACAACGCAGTGCTCTCTCTAAAGGTCAAGCTAGAGTGGGTCTCATTGTCTCTTTCCTACCGCTTAACAGCCATGAACTTGATTGCTCAACTCAGTTGACCCCATAAGCACTCTGACCTAGTGACCTCTACTGTTATCCCAGTCTGGTATATTACAACCCCACCCCTGTGTGGAAACACCTTGACAGTCAGTGCCTGTCCCCACCCCAACCTCCATTTCCAGTCTGCTTAAAAGCATTGTCCTTTATAGTTTTTCTATCCCCACTTACACACCCAGATTTCTGTTTCTCTGAGGTTCTGGTTTCTCCTTAGCCACACTAGAAATGCTAATAGGAAAGGAAGTTTTCAAAGCAGGAATATGCTGGAAATATGTGCAGAGAAGTACATGGTTCAGAGACAGTAGTCCCACCCCCCAAACTACTGGATCCAATAGGAAAACACACCATCCAGTTTGTGAACCCACCTGATGTACACCAGAGGGCAAGGCTACGTGCTGTAAATTGCTTCTTTGTGGGAAGAAGCAGCAAGAGCTAGACACACTTCAGATACACCTACCTTGGTTCCCCTTTCTCAAGTTAACACAGAAATGAAAGAATAGAACAAACAAAAAAAGCCTTCCTCTCACATTTTATAAATGAAAGATCTTTAATGCCGTATATTCATCTAGTCCCTGCAAACATATGTGAATAGTGTCTGCTGTGGTCATCACTCTGGTCACCCATTCACCCACATTGCAGCACCCACTGCATCTAGCACCCATTTAGACCCTCAGCGTGCCCACGGTTTTGAGTCTGAAAAATATCCTCATGCAAGACTTTCCTAATTTCTGAAACTCTACTCTGGTGAGTAACTCATATTCAGTTTCCCCCTTACTGAGTTTATAGTAGGGCCCAGTAGACAAGCATTTGAAACAAGTCTGAGCTACAGATCAGACTCCAGCACCATCACAGGCCAGCTAAGCCTCAAAGCCTGTAACTCAGGGGAGTCACAAATACATGTGATGGGGGAGACTACTGAGGAACGAGAGTTCAGTTTGTGAAACTCCATCAAACACAAGTAGCAAACTTAGTTTGTCAGCTGGTGGGACTCGTATCCACACCGTCACCTTCACAGCGCTTTTTCTTGATGTTGCACAGCCAATATTTTTCTGAACTCTGGAAATGTTGCTAACCACTCAAGTTCTCAATAATTCCGCACTGGTTATGTAGTGTTTTCCAGAAAACTCCCTGTTCATGTCAATAAAGTGTCCTGAACACCGGCTGCTCTGGCTTCCCTCTACTAGCATCCAGCGTATGCGTGTTAAGTATGCTCTGGCCCTTCAGACCTCCCAGCCACATCGATTCCTCAGCTCACAGCCAGTGCATTTATGCCCACAGGATAAACAACACAGTTAGTGACCTAGAATTAACTATGTGATAAACATGTGACCTGGCCTCTTGTGTCCCCTTTTCTTTCCTGCCCCAATACAAAGGAATCCAAGAATCACTTGTGTTCCCACCTGCCTGACACCAGGTAAGTTTCCTACCCAGTGGCAAAGGGCTGACTGCAAGGGACGCCTAAGGACGGGAGGGGCTGCACACCCTTACCCGTTTCTGAAAATGGCTGTAAAGCAAGGCTGGCTCCCCATGCCCATTTTCTGGAAGTGCCAAGGTCCCAAGGGGGAATGTTCAAGGAACTGTCATCGGGATTCACCCACAGCCCACTGTGCTCTCCTACGATGTCAAAAGTACTGATTAACAATGAAGTAAAAAATGACCTTAGTGTGGTACCGGCCACTATACTAACAAATACACACACACACACACACACACACACACACACACACACACACACACACATTCTGTATTATCTCTAAAAAACTCAGGTTTGGAGTGATGAATGGGTGACACACTTGGTAAATACTGACAATGCAATTAGTACTTAGGTCTGATTCCAAAACTTCTTACCCATCCCACTTTACCAAACTGCCTCCCTGCCCTGCATGCTCTTCTTATTAAAGGGCTTAGAAATGTTCTCTGCCCTGGGCAGAAATCCTCGAAGTTGGGAGGATCTTGATGCCAGGTGGACAGTTGTGCAGATGGGTGTAAGGGAGCCTCCCCACATAGGCTGCCACAGCTGGGGAGACCACACATGTGAGACAACGAGCACTAATGAATCAAGCAATAAACATACACACACGCAGTTTATTATTTCAAGTTCAATACTTTTTCTTTTAATTCATACTGTCCTTCCGTGGCTCTAGCTACTTTACATTAAGATTTGCTGGGAAGCCGTGTATGTTTCTAGGTACTAGCAGGAAGGTTTCAGACCCTGCGCACAGCGCGAGGTAAGTACAGTTACAGAGCCAGATCCAGGTGGTCAGACAACTCAGCTGCTATCAACCTGTGTCCTTCCCCATACAACGGCCAGTGCAGGAGGTGGGGGCTGCTCCCTCAGCCTCACCCCATTCACCCCACGTCAGAGTCATCCAGGGGCTGTGCCGCCTCTGACCCAGGCCTCCCCACCGTGAGGTCTAGGCTGAAGGGTGGTGGGCAGCAGCACCATGGGTTTGGGAAGAAGCTCTGGTCCATGCAAAGAGTGGTCTGGCCCCAGAGTGTAGCACAGGGAAATGTTCAGACACACACACTATTGTTGGCAAAAACGGTTGCTTGTACTATGCAATCTCAGCACATGGCACCCCAGCCCAGGACAAGCTCCCAGACATAGCCAGCTGTCTTGCCCAGAGCAGAGGCCACAAGTTGCTTCTGCAGGTCTCACTGTCTTGAAGAGAAGACAATGCTCTTGATGCCTTCCTGTGTCAGACAGACCAGGCAGATGGTTCTTAGCTCCTCCAAGCAGACAGGCAGGCTCGTGCTTCTCACCAGCAGCTGTGGCTATGGTCGGCCCCCAGGCTTGTTGAGGACCTCAAGTCACAGCAGAAAACAATGCCCAAGGCCTCTGGGCTGTCTCACAGAACAAAACAGGGAGCTGGCCAGGCCCCTTCCTGCCGAGGCTGGGGTAGGAGAGAGGTAACAAGGTTGGGCAGAGAGGGAAGGGCAGCTCTCTACAGCCTGTGCAAATTCCTGCTCCACACCAGGGAAGCAGGGCCATTACAAGATGGCCTTCCAGGAAAATGCTCCTCTCAGACCCAAAACGCCTCTTCCGGAAGAAAACGTAGAGGTGGAGAAGAGTGGGACCAGCCTGCTGTAGGTCGGGAATGAGGGTCAAAGATATCAAGTGGTGGATGGGATCATTGTCCCACAGCCTACAGACGAGGGTGGGAGTAGGAAGGACAGGTTTTCCAGTTTTGTACTGGAACAGGCAGGTAGAGCCAGGAGGGGTGCACAGCCCTTCCGTCTGGGGGTGGAGAGAGGAGTGCTCTTTCTTCTGGGGGTGGGGCAGGGAAGAAGGGCTGGCTTTTTGCTGCCCTGTAGAGCTAAAGAAGCAGCCCAGTATGGCACAGAAAGAATCCTTCTCAGACCACACACAGTCCACAGAGGCTCTTCCCCTAGTCCTTTCTCCAAGACTCCACCCGAGCAGTGCTGCCAGTGACCACAGAAGACTCGGTCCAAGTGTGGTCGGGGATGGCGCATGGAGAGCATCGCCTTCTAACAAAGCATTCCTCTCGAGGTTTCTCGGTTCTCTTCCCCTACCCCCTTGTCATCCAGGTTCTTAGTGTGAGTGCTCTAAGGCAGCCCAAAGGGTTTCACCTAAACTTCACACTTAATCTGAACCCCGCAAGGTTAGAGTTGAGCCAAAAGAGAAGTGCTAGAACCAGAAGTGACTTCTCTCCACTGTTTCCTCTAGCAAGAAGGAAGGATGGCAAATGAAAGGCTTCACAGCCTAGGAACGGAAGACATGGTGCCCTTCTTGCCGTTATCCTTTTCCTCCCAGCTTAGAGAGTACCCAAAGGGAGGTCCCTTCCCAGTCTAAGACTAGGCCAACAAAGGAAGAAACACCATCTTGGGTTACCATTGAGCAATACAGCAAGCCTAATCTCTCTGCCTCCCCCCTCCCCTACACCAGCCTCTTTACCACCCTCCACCCTGCATCTTACTGGGTCTCCCTAACCCTCCTAGCTCAAAAAAAAAAAAAAAAAAAAAAAAAAAAAAAAAAAAAAAAAAAAAAAAAAAAAAAAAAAAAAAAAAAAGAAAAGAAAAGAAAAGAAAGGAAAAGAAAGTTTAACTACCCTTAATTTCCTGGGAACCCAGACCCTGTCCTTCCACTCACCTAAACACCAGGGAAGCTCTAGCCCCGAAGGGAACCTTTAAGTCTAAGAAAGCCCAGCCTTGTAGTGTGTGGTGTAGCCTCCAAGACAATGACAAAGCTGGAACCTACATTAGAGAGAGTCTAGACCAGCCCCATCCTGCTGCAGATGCAGATACCGAAGCTCAGGGAGCAGCAGGGACTTGTCCAACATCAGAGCAGGCACTCAGGTTCCGGTCTCTCAGTTCCACGCTCTTACAAAGAGCTTCAAGTTGCTGTGGATGTTCTCCCCAGTACCAGGAGGGTGGAGGTGGGAAAGGGGAGGAGCTACAGACTGATCTTGTTCATTTCTCCACAGTAAGCAGGAGGGGAAGTGTAGACCCTAACGCTGTTCTTCACTTGGTTAGAAACTGCAAAATCTTTGAAACTGAGGACAAGCTCTCAAGCGTAAGCCATGTGAATCCTCACAGAAAGATTACAAGTTTTTACATGAACAGAACCAGGAAGCAGTGGCTGGAAGAAATAACGTAAGAGGAGATGGTTTTGATGTGCCCTTGCAGACAGCTACTTGCCCCGCCGCTGCCACGAGCTACAATGTTGTTTAGGGGTTTCACTCCCTGACTTCTCGGCAGGCCAAGTGCCCTTGACAGGTTACTGAATGAGGGAGCTAAGCTTTGTTTGGGAGTGAATAGAGTTATTTCTTGAAAATGAGAAAATTGTTAGAACAGCTGACTCCCACAGGAGATCCGTGATGCTTACAAATGAGGCGGGCCAAGGGGCGTTTCCGATGGGCACACATTGTCTCTGGGTTTGAAGCCCCAGAAATCAGGAGTATTCCCTGTGCAAACTAAGTACCGCCCTCCCTGTCACCTGCTCTTCCCTGGAATGGGCCTGATAAGTCGGGAGAAAGCACAACTACTGTGGAGCCAGGGCAGCTCACACACTTCACTCCCAGGAAAGAATGCTTCAGTCACACCAAAGGCCCCACCTAGGCCCTTTAATAAGTGCATGATTCAGATAAATAAATAAATAAATAAATAAATAAGTGTGGAAAAAGTTAGAGAATTTACCATTTTTGTCTTTAAAGGTTTCTGGGGATAATGTTGGCTTCTGGTTACTCCAATAGGAAAGTTTCTAGCAGTCTGCACTGCTCCCCCTTCTCTGGCTCAGGGCCCAGGAGCCTGCACCTCCCAGGTCTCCCATTCCACATCCTGGGCAGGGGTGAGTAGCAGCCCACTGGCCAAGGGGCATTTGCACCTTTCAACTCCTCCAAAGCCTTCCTCCCCCAAGAGTAGAGTGATAACATTCAAGCCCTGTCCTAGGGAGGGATACACACCCCAGGTGCTCCCACAAGGCCTCCCCATGCCATTCCCCAAGGCACACCCTGGGCAGGGACAACTTTATCTTCTCATCCCACCTCTATGGCAATAATAAGGCTGCATTCTCAGAGAGACTGAAAAGTCAAAAGCGTGTAATTGTCAAAGAGGGATGCTCAGGCCACTCCAAGGGAATATGAATGGCTCTTCCTTTGGGCTCGATCACTACTAGAATCTTCCTTTCCTCTGTGCCTTCCATCGGGGTCCGACGAGGAGAGCAAGTGATCGGGAAGACCCCTCCTCACCAAGCAGGTGTGGCCCCGTCCCGATTGAGAGAAGCCCTGTGAGCTCCACCTGTGGCGGGCAGGAGTCCTTTGGTCACTAGATGGAGAAACAGCAGTCAGTGTATGAAGGATGGTGAGCGTGCCCAGAAGGGTCCCACAAAGTCAGATAAACGCATGGGTTCCAGGGAGCCAGCCCTGGAAGGGCCCTGGATGACATACGCTCCCAACCTAAAGTCTTCTTTCTGCTCCTCGGTGATATCCAAGCACTCTGGTACAGACACTAAAGGTCTTGCTCCCTCTGCCAGAACCCCATGGCTGAGGAACTGAGGATCTGGGATGGCCCCCTTGGAGCAAAGACTCCATCAGGCTTCTCCAGGCCCAAATACACATGCTTTGCCAAAGCATTCCCTCCAAGGGCTGAGGTCTTCTGAGATCTTCTTCCACGTGCCAAGTGCCTCAGACAGTCTCCTCCCTTGACTGATGTTGGTTCTTCTCCGAGAGTAAAGGATGCTGGCAGCCAAGCTAGTGCTTGGGGACTGGAGTCCACTGCTCACACAGCCTTCTCCGTTAGACCCCACAGTCCTGCTCTGCGAGGGCATTCGCTCTCAAACCCTGGAGCTCCTACAACACCCTGACTCACCCCGGAAACCAGGCTGACAGCTCAAAGTGCAGGAATCAGAGCCATAGACCTGACTACTTCTGACCACTACAATAGTTTAACAAGATCAAAAATGCTTCTCCTGGGCTAAGAAACAACGTGCTCTTAGGGCACAGAGAAAAAATAGGGCTTTAGGCACTAGAAAGTGATGCCTCCTCCAGATCCAGCCTGGGGGAAGACCAGAGAGAAGGGGGCGGGGGTGGGAAGGTAAGAATCCCCAGCCCTTATTGGGTCCACACCCCACACAGGGTAGAGGAAGGTGAGGGGCTGATCGAAAACACCCTTCATGCACAAGTCCTCGGGAGTCTGTGGCTGCAGAGCCCAGACCTGCATGGGCGGCCTCCCGAGCTGCCCAGCAGTTCTCCCTGCCTGCCTCCCGACTCGCGGGCCCTGGAAGGGGTGGCCTCACAGGAAGAGTTTGGACTGGGCTCCTGCCCTTGCTGCTTCCTTGTTCCCAAGAGAACCCCTGTGGAAGTGTGGGGTGAGGAAGAAGAACTTCTCTTTTATTTTGGAAACAAATCCAAAGGGGATTCGGGAATGAAGCACCTTAAGCAATGCCCCCCCCAGAGACTTCTTTTCAAGACTCCGGAGCCTTCACAGGCATGACTTTGGCTCAACGACATTCCCCTTCTTGGAGCCAAGCGCGGCCAGGGGAAGGGAGGGGACTGGAGGAAGGGAGGCAGCGGGTCGGGGAGGGTGGTGCTGAGAGGCGGTCCCTGCCCTCCTCGGCCCTCCGCCGGCCTGCACGGGAGGCGGTCCAGCTCCTTCTCCCTGGTACATAGGCATGATTTCTTTTTAAAATCTGTATATAATATATATATTTATATTCTGTATATATATATATTTATATATATATATTTATATGGTCTATGTACATGTATTGCACAGGCCTCTTGCCACCGCCCTGTTCCTGCCTGGTCAGTGGTAGCGGCTCCTCTTCTCTTCACTTTCTGTTGTGTAGTCACGGGACCTGATGCCGTTCTGAAGATCAATGAGTGAGTCCTTCATCTGTAAGACAGGGGATCCACCCCGCCCAGAAGTGCGCCCTCAGTGGGCTTCTCCAGGAAGCAGCACCTGCCTGTGGCAGGCCCCCCTGTGCCAGGGAGCTCCTAGCCCAGGGGAATTCTCCAGGGACTCGGTCTTGGGCAGAGAGGCACAGCCAATCGAGCACGGAGGGCTCCTAGTGCAAGTCTCTCTGTGTCCTAATGATTTGTGGCCCTTGTAGCACTGAATTTTAAGAAGTCTCTCAAAGCGCTCCATTGCTACAAGGAGCCACATCAGACGGCCATGTACTTGTTCTTGTAACTCATTCCACGAGGTTTCTCCTCGAATCCCTACTGGACTGGACTCCCTGTACTCCTGCCTTTGTGCATTTTGCAGCAGTGTCCCCCCAGCCTGGGACTCGTCCCTCTTGCCTATCCCAATCTCGCCTGCCCAGTAAGGCCCAGAGCAAGCCCAAGCTTCCTCTGCCTTCCAGTCATCCTTCTCTTCCTGGCCTGCCATACACACTACTCACTGAAACCTGGGACTGAAATGCAGCGTGTTCTTGTATGCCCTGGGTACTGAGCAGAGAATTGAGTAGGCTTCTAGCTATGTCTACACCACTGACTTAACCTTAACGAATTTCTTAACCTCCTCTAAGAAACAGACACATCAACATTGTCAGGTTATGGGACAGAGTCTAAACGGGGCAGTTCCAGCAGAAGAATCCTAAATGGGCTGCCAAACCGCACCACACCTAAATACTGTCTCTAAGGAAGCCGCTCCGCTACAGCTCTACAGGGTGAACACTTCATGGGTGACGGCCGTTGACTCCGAGAACCTCTGGTTTCTCTGCCCAAGACACCACTTTCTTCTCCGGTTCTTCTATATCCTTTGCTTCATAGAGAAGAGGGGCCCATTACTGTTCTTTATAAGTTACTTTCAAAGGTAAGGAAACAAAACACCTGTCTGAATCTGACAGCCCCAACCTAGGGGGACCTGCCCTGAACCAGAATTGAACCAGGTCACCCCGTCCAAGCACCCCTCCCACCCCCATTTAATTCATAAGTTCCTTCCTGTCACTTCCTAAAGGGTTTTCGGGGATGGACTCTCAGGCCTTCAGAGCAGCCAGTCCATGGCTGAGCAGCTCTGACCATAAGTAGCCTGCTTTTATCCGACAACTGGAAAATCCAATTCCCCCTAATGTCCAGCCCCCGTCCAGCCCTCTGGAGTTTCACAAGCAGGCTAGCCTGTTGCAGCTCAATGTCTACGGTGGTCCTGGCCCCCTGGGCCAGGCCTTCCCCTCTCCTGAACCCATCTTCAGTCCCATCAGCTCCTCCTGATGGGACAGGGCTCCCACCCTCCTCACTGTGCTGTTTTACCTGCTTTTGGTTAAAAACATCCCTCCCTAAATGTGGCCCCAAAGCTAAATGTGACACTCTAAACACATTGTATGAGATCCTGAGGGCAGCATTGAAACACTGTCTCCTTAATTTAGAGCTAAGGCCAAACTATGAAGGGAAAACAAAACTTAGTGCGAATGAGCACCTCCCAGCTGCCATCAAATCCTGACAGCAATTTCATAAAGCAATGATTGGAGTTCCATTTTATAAGTAAGGAAGCTGAAGGTCACTACTATCAAATCCCTTGCTCAAGGTCACAACTCCTCAGGGGCAAGGTTAGGGTTCCATCTCCGGCCTGGCTGACCACGAACATCAGAAAGAGACCCCTCACGAACAGCACTCCCACCGCAACAGAACAAACCCCCGGGCTCCCGTGCTTCTCCTCCGCATCCAACAGTCCCTTCCACCGCCTGGCAACCACATGCGAGCTATTCACAGACATTCAATTCTTCCAGGGAAGGAAGAAGTTCCCTCCCCTGACAAAACTCAGCTAATTACTAATTTTGCCCCAGAACGATCTTCGCTGATAGATGCACCTACGTTTTAGAAAGGCACAGGCAATGGTGCTGGGAGAAGACACTGAGAAGGACAGCACAGCCTGGGAAGGTGCCCCTTGGAGGCGGTTGCTTGTGTGCGGCTGGGAGCACTGGGCAGCGGTGGCACGCATCACACAGGATTAGAAAACGTGCTCCCTGGGAAGAGAGCTCTCTGCAAAAAGGGATTCTCTCTTCAAATGTCTTCCAGATGGCACTGGGTGGGCCACCAAATTAATTCTTCTTTCCATCTAACCTATAGCTTTCCTGCTGCAAACCCAGGGTGTTGTTTTATTATTGGGAAGAACATGCCTGTGTCTCCAACAGCTCCCTCAAGGATGGCTTTAAAATTAGAACAATGGGTGGCCTAAGGACAGAATGAATGGAGGACGAGGTCCGGTGGGTGGTGATGGCAAGCTCTCCCAGGGTACTAGGAAAGAGTTCCAGCTCCAGAAGACCAGGACAAGGAGAGAAGGGGGTGTCTCACCTGGTCAAGAAGCATCACGGAGGATTTGATGATCTCCCTCCATTTCTGGAGTTCAGTATCATGGTACTTTTGCTGGGACTCCAGGAGCTGGGCCCATTCTGTGTGAGACTGGGGCAACCTGTGGGGTGGAAGAAAGGGAGACCGGCAGCTGCAGTTACGCTGGGTAGACTGCCCTGTGCTCCCGGACCCCTAAAGGACAAAGAATCACATCAGATTTCTGTGTCTTCTGTGCACCACCCCCTGCTGGCCTGTGTCCTGAATTAAAAGCACACTAAAACGATACGTACAGTCCTCAGAGCTTGCTTACAGACTTGTCACAAAGGGTTACGCCCTGGCCAAGGGCAGTGGGGCTGTTGCCCAGATGACCAGGACGCAGGAGCAAGGGCTCAGTATGAGGGGAGTGAGGGTGGTGGCAGGTGGGGAAAGAGGCCAGGATTACCTTTCTTGGAGCCTCAGGCCCTGCCAAGCAGTGAGGGTCTGGGTAGTGTATTCCAGCATCCAGAGTTTGTAGAAGAGCATCACGTTGAGGAGGACCAGCAGCACCAGGCTAGGGGGAGATGGGGGCGGGGAGGCAACAGCATTGAGAGGCCACTTGAGAAAGCAGGCTCCCTCTGGGAGCCAGAGATGCCCCCACCCCAGAGGCTGCTGTCCTTGACCAGTGGGTCATGGGAAACATTGCAATGAGCAAGTGAGCGGAGGGATGCAGCAAGCGGGGGAGAGAAGCACTCTAATCTGCAGGGGTCGGACCAGGATAGGAGGGCCGTGGACAAGGGTTGGGGCGAGTGCACTAGAAAGGAGAGACACACAGAAGTCACCCAGACTCTGCGTGCCTGGGGGAGCGAGGTTAAGATGGAGAGGAAACGAGATGAGAGGGCAAAAGAGCCAGTACCTGAAACAGATCCTAATGGGAGCAGGGAGGAAAAGGGGGAGGAGGCAGGTTAGAAACAGACTTGTGAGGAGAGGGGAAAGAAAGGAGCACCGGAGCCAAGACACACGAGTGGCATCCAGCTCAGGAGCAGGAGAGACAGCTGCACGTGGATTCTTAGATCTCAAGGATGATCAACTGAGGTCAGATTCCCTCACCAACCTTGGCCCTGGTCGGAGAGGCTCAGCTGGTGGGAGCATCGTCCCATAAACCAAAAGGTCGCTGGTTTGATTCCCAGTCAGAGCACGTGCCTGGGTTGAGGGTTCAGTCCCCAGTTGGGGCGTGTACAAGAGGCAACCCATTGATGTTTCTCTCCCTCTCTCTCTCCCTTCCTTCCCCTGTAAGCATGTCCTCAGGTGAGGATTAAAAAAAAAAAGATTCCTTTAGCAACCAAACATGAGACACAACTGGAGGATAAGTCTGTAAGAGGAACTTGGAAGGATTCCCAGCTCTGCCCTGGTGAGCCTGCCAGATGCTGGCAGGACTGCCCCAAAGTGGCAGGCTCCTCCTTGCACCTGCTGCTGGCCTACAGGGGCCACCAGGACCACTTCCAGTTTCCCAGAGGGGCCAGAACTGGTGGGCATGAGGGAGGAGGCCAGAACAACCCAGGGGTCAGAGGACCCGGTGGGGAATGGAAAGACCCCAAGAGACAGGAAAGTCTCTGTTCTCAGCCTCAATAGCTGCCTAAAGATCATTTTGTGACATTTCTGGGATGAGGCAATGAAAACTCAGGTAAAGAGAGGCTGTTACAGCTCCTGGCTCACCACTTAGAAGTTTCACTTTTGATCAGATTTGCTAGCTTCTCTGAAACCCAGACCACTCCACTGGACCATGAGAGGTAGCCTGAGAGAGCTGGGGCTGTTCCATGGGTCAAAGGGCTGCGTGTGACGTGCCCTGCACACAGCAGGCCCTCTGCAACAGGTGGTTACCTTCGCCAAAGCAGAAGGCTCAGGTGCACATCAGGGAAAAAAACACAAAATGGGAAGATAAAAGGAATAGCTGGAAAAAGACCAACAGAGAAGGAAAACCTTATGCGTACCTTCAACCTAACAAAGTGCATGTAGTGTGTGTGTGTATGATGCCGAATCTCTCACCTGTGCTTCTAACTGGCCCCTGAAAGGCCCTGATGCTACTCAGCTTTGGTCTCAGCATGCTCAGTTCTCCACAAGAATCTGCAAATTTTGCGCTGAATGTCAACAATTCTTTCTGCAACCCTATCAGCACACACCGCATCATCAGAATGCCCATGTTTTCGGTGTCAGCTGCACACTCTTAGCAGCTGCTTGTGGGTCTGTTAACAGTCCTGCCTGTGCTCTGTGAAGGTCTCGGGACTCCTTGCCTGCTGTTTGAGTGGAGGCTCAGAAGTGGTCGACCAGAGAAAAGGTGGTCATGGGCAGGCATATGGTGGCTCACACTGGCCAGACAAGGGGCAACAACCCTTACCGGCCACCCACATGTATGTGTCAGCAGACCCCTCTGAGCCCGCTGGAGCTGACCAACGAGGCCTGATCACCATACGGTAGCAAAGCCCCGAAGTTCATTAATACCACGCTATGTAATTACTCAGGTGAGCAGGCTTCCTCTACTCACATGACTGAAAATGCAGAGAGAGGCTAACACAGAACTAGCCCGAGGTTAGTCTTCTATCTACCTGACCCAACATCAGAGATTTAGTTTTAGACAACTTGAAAGTGATGATGCTAAAGTGAATTTTACTGGTTTTGCAGTTGTCTTTATATTTAATGTAAAAATAGTTTGGCTTTTTATGCCATATACAGCAGAATTTTACATCTACTTTCTTGTTATATGGGTGCGCAAAGTAGGTTTACAGCTGTCTATGTGGAAGACAGGCAGTTAGGATTATTACAAGGGCTTTATGAACCCAAAGAACGTCACAGTACAGCTGTAAGCCTACTTTTGCCCAACCTGAACATGAAGTTGGGTAAATCAGCAAGGTGCCTGTGTTCCTCATGCGCTCCCGTCCTCCAGCGGTCCCAGGTTTGCCCTCTGCCATGCTGTCTTCTCACCTGTGTCCCCCTCTGGCCACCTCACTCATGCCCACAGCTTCCGTGCTACCTGCAATTAACTCCACACCTGCAGCCTGAACTCTCCTCAGCCCCAGGTCCACACCAAGAACTGTCTACCAGTCACCTTCATTTGGGTAACCTATGGCAACCTAGAGACACCCGGAACTGACAGCAACCTCTCTGACAACTTCTCACTGAGGTCCAGATTTCTGTGCATGACACAAACCACCTGCAGACATGGGAACCAGGAAGTCCTCTTCCTTCCCCATGTAACCAGACATCAGCAGCCTCTGAGTGAAGGTCCCTCATCGCAGTCTGGCAGCTGTTCTCACCCGAATTATCAACTGTTTACGATGAAATAAGCATATACTTTTCCTGGACGGTACTCATGGATTTGTCTGGCTACCCTGCAAGTGGGGGCCCATGAAGGCACGGTCCTCATTCCTGGAACAGAGCAGACTCCCAGAACACCTTTCACAAACAAATACATGGGCTCCTAAAATGCTCTGGAACGTTTCTAGGCTGGTATCTGCGCAACGGTGTAGTAATTTTTAATTTCCCATCTGTATTACCCACTGAAAACTGAGTTCCCGAAGGGCCTGGATGCTGTGTGCAGCATTTTCTTTTTTTTAAATGTTTTTAAAGAATTTTTATTTTAATTGTTGTTCTTGTACAGTTTTCTGTCTTTGTGTGCAGCACTTTCTTCTGAATCCTGGACCCCTAGCACAGAGTAACTGCTGAATAAAACACAGGAGATGAAGCGAAGAGGTGAGACGTGACAGACAGAGCACTGATCTGGAAAGGACTAGGGAAGGCAGTGAGGGCACTTGTGCGCCCTAAGAGACCAGGAGGTAGGTGGCAGGCAGGAGTGGAAGGTAGGGGACAGGGGGAGGGGAGCAGGGTACAGTCTCTTACACACAGCTGATGACCAGCAGCAGCTTAGACACGCTCTGCAGGTGAAAGCCATTGGCGGTGTCCTCGGGGACATGCCGGGTCTGTGTGGAACCTGCATGAAAATACAGAGGCTGTTACTACCAATGGTTGATGTGACACTGGTCATGCACAGAACTTCAGGGAATGACAGAGAACCAGCCACAATGCTGTCATGGCAACAGTGTCATACCCAGTCTTCCAAAAGTAAAAGGCAAGATCCTCAAGGCAAGGTCATAGGTTGGGTCAGGCAAGGTGAATACTGAAGTCACTGAACAAGTAAGAAATCAGTAGAGCTCCACAGCTAGGACACACAGGTGCAGGACAAAGGGGAGACTGCACTGTGTTGGGACCAGACACAGCTTCAGCTCTGGCTCTCTCCACACGGGCTCCATGACCGCCCTGAGAGTCAGTTTATTAAAGTGCAGTGCCATCAGGAATCCTCTGGGGGGAGCTGCGGGAGGAACACTGAGGCCAGCACTTCCTGCTCTCCTATCCCACCCAGCTCAGATGGGCACCCAGGTGTAGGTACAGCATGGTGAAAAACCTGGACTGGCTAGTCCCTAAGGCCTTGTACCACTGCAGGTTCCCATGACTGAGGAAAGGTGTGAGGTGGAGAATGGCTGGATGGGGAGAGGGAGACATAACAAGGGAACCCACCGCCAGGAGGGCCCATGGAGGCCGAGGGAGGGGGGCTGCTTTGGACCCCCCCTGCCCCTGATCTTTGTATGCCAAGGACATCTCTGGGGTCCGAGCTCCAGGTTCTCCCTGTAGCATTTCCCAAGAACTCGGAAGGTGCCCACATGAGCCTATCTGGGTGAACCTGGAGCACAGGCAGCATGGGGCCATGAAATCCCCCAGGCAAGGTCTGTTTAGCACAGCAGCGGCAGGGACTGAGGAACTTAAAAGGCAAGTGGAAACAGGAAGAGCATCCAGAGCCTCAGGTTTAATGAGCTATGTGCAAATCCCATACATCTGTATTGGAGAGTGCACACTGGCATAGGCTGCAGCTCCAGCCCAAAGCCCGGACACACCCGTTATCCCCACCTGGCACACACCTGCCACGTGCTTGATCCTGCGGCCCACATCTTCATCGGTGGGTGTGGTGACGGGGCTCATCACCTCCTCTAGGTGAGGCCCCCGCAAGTGGGTATGGGGACGTTTCCTCCTCCGCACTGCTGGGGGCTTGCTGGCCTTCTCTTTGGGAGACTGCCTGTGCATCTCAGCCAGGTAGGTGCTCTCCACCTTGGTCAGCTCGCTCTCTGTCAGAGACAGAAGGGCCACATTGAGGCTACCTGCCTACGCCTCCAACCCAGCACCCTGGCCTCCAGGAGCCACTCCGTGAACTCCCAGCTGGGTCCTCCATAGGGAGAGCATCCTCTCTACTGTGCTCAGGGAGGGTGACAGGGACAGCAGGGTCCCTCAGGGATGCCCATAAGTCTCAGCCCATACCCCTCTTGAGGCTGTTCACCATTGTGTAGTAACCTGCGTTCCTGACACCAGCATCCACATACACACAACATGGGACACATCCCATTTCTTGCAGCACGTGTTCACAAGTTGTGTCCTTTCCACAACACTTATCATCACCCACCAGCACAACGAGACCTGAGGTTCACTACAAGGGGAGGACAGGGGAGCCATAGATCCCTTAACATTCTCATGAAAGTTATAGGTAACCATCTCTGGAAAAAAATGCATGTGTTTACACACATGCCAAATTTTGTCTCCATTCCTGGGGCCGACTTAGGGGCCCCTTTGTCTCAGCCTCCCCCCACTCATTCTCCACGGTCCCACAGCCTGCCAGCAGTGAGGCTGACGCTCACCTAAGTGCCGGAAGTAGTCCTCCAGCCCACTCCAGAAGTTCTTCTCAATGAAGGTCTTCACCAAGCCCCAGGGCTGTTTGCGATAGCGCAGCTCTGTGGAGACCCTGAGAAACAGGCCAGAGGCAAGGTCAGCCAGGCAAACCCTCCTCTGCTGGGGAAAGGTAAATTCAGGTTCCAGTCCACAGCAGCTTCTTATCCATGCTGCACTTCAGGAGGTAAGAAGTCCTGTCACACCCACCTTATCACCACCTCACATCCAGGGCCACCCTTTGAGGTCTGAGCAGCTAGCGGATTTATCCTCATTTTTACACATAAAAACCTGAGTTTTAGGATATTTAAGCAGACCAAAGGCTAATGACAAGGGCCCAGAGTTATTTCATGACCCCCCACTGCCTCCTCCCAGGGGGCTCCTGATGGTGCCAGAGGCCTGCCTACCACAGGGCCTTTCTCTCCTCCTCCAGAGACTTCCACGTCCAAGTCAAGCTCTGGGTCCCATCAAGCCAACCTTTCAGAGCATCATCTGCTCCTGGTCCTGGCTCTTGCCTCTCCCTGTCCCCATTCTACTCCCCAGGTCCTGCCTGTTCCAGGCCTCCTCTCATAGTCATGAGTCTTTCTCCTGCCCCAGGTTTCAGCCCTTCCTCTCCCACCAGCACCTCTACACTCTGCCTCTCCTCAGCTTCATCCTTGACTGTCATTCTTCAAGTTTGTGCTCTGCACATTTAAGGCTGGCTACCTTACCCTCACCTCCTTCCCCAGGGATGCCACCCTGGGGGGAGGATGCGGATGTTGGGAACCGCCCTGTCTGGTTTCAGAAGCTGCAACCCCCCCATGGCTAAGGCTGAGTGAGCGACCTTCGGACCATAAGCCACTAAGGAGACAAGGCTTATCTCCCTGGCAGGGGCGCTGCTTCTGATCCTTTTACTTCATCCATAACTGGCTCCCAATGCTTGATTGGTTAGCCAATGACAGGTAAGATTCCCCAAGTGGGGAACAACCTAAGACAGGCACGATCACATGGAGGCCCCAAGGAAGGACTTGGCGGGGGGTGGGGCTACAGCAAAAGGGGGTGATAGACCCTGCCCCTAGCTTTGACATAGCCTGAGTCCTCATTCTGTCTGGAAGAAATCTCCTAATCTCTTGGCTGCCTTACTTCCCCTGCCTGACTTAAGCCTGAAACAATGCCTTAAGCCTGAAATGATGCTGGTGGTGGGACTGCCCTGTGCTGGAAAGGGCAGGTTCCCTAGGGCATCAGGCCTAAGAAAGAATATGTAAAATCCTGTGAAACCTGCTTTGTTTACAATGCTCTCATTT
This sequence comes from Anoura caudifer, assembly GCA_004027475.1. Classification (NCBI taxonomy): domain Eukaryota; kingdom Metazoa; phylum Chordata; class Mammalia; order Chiroptera; family Phyllostomidae; genus Anoura; species Anoura caudifer. Next base: position 166,492 of record PVKU01001308.1, read on the forward strand.
AAATAAGGGTCCAAGCAAGAAGTGAATTTGTTCCTGAAAGTTTTATAGCTCTTTAGCTATCTGACCCTGACTCAAAATAGGCCCTCAGAGTTCTCTGTATGTTATCTATTGTTTGATCCATACTGCCTGATAATGATTAATGAGCTTTACCTATTCCTGAGCAAAATGAACCCAATAAAAGCTCCTCAAGGAAAAGGCTCTTGGTCCTTCTCCTTTGAGAAACTGGCCACCTTTTCTCCCCAAGCAGATCCTATCTTGGTAGACTTATTCTCATCTGTGGCGGATGGGGGGCTCTGTGGGCAAAGCTCCCCCACACGCCTCTACTTGCAGTCACCTCACCCCACACCCACCACCCCACCCCATTTCCCACCCAACAACTGTGTACTTAGTTGAGGGTAGGCACCCTCTGTCAGGGTCGATCTGAGATAACAGGCCACCTCTGTGTGAACTGGACAGAAGGGACATCCCCGCACAAGCTCCTCCAGGGGAGCTGGAAATGGGATATCCCAACACTGTGGGAGGAAGAATGTGAGGGCAGGAGGGCAAAGAAAAGGGAGGAAGAGAGAGTAACCAAGGAAAAAAATTATTTTAAGATGATGAGAAAGATGAAGGCCTTCTTTGAGGTGTGAGTATTCAGATCTTCCTGACTCCCAAGAGACCTCTCTGCAGCCTTTCACAAAACACTTATTTATTTTAACTACATGTATGAAGTTATGCTCCGTACCACCAAAAGAACTTGGTCTAAGACACTGGTATTCACACCAATTCTTTTCAAATGGGTGGGATGTCTGGTGGATGTCTCGACTTTCCAGATTACAAGCTTTTTTTGTTTTTGTTTTTTCACTGATTTTAGAGAGAGAGAGGAAGAGAGGGAGGAACATGGACTTGTTGTTCCACTTATTTGTGCATCCACTTGCATGTGCCCTGACCAGGGGTTGAACCCACAACCTTGGCCTATTGGGATGACACTCTAACCAACTGAGCTACCTGGCCAGGGCTCAGATTACAAGCGTCTTAAATTTCAGGGTCTAAATTTCTCCCTTTGTTGAATGTGCATTGGAGTGCCCAGGACAGGACTCTACCCACAAACAGAATCTAATTATTCCCTTGCTCATTTGGACATTTCTGCATGCTGATATGTGCAGGCTTGTGCTGAGTGGTGAAAATAAAGTGGTGAGTGGGCTGGGCTTCCTGCGTGCCTCGAGCTCACTAACAGGGGGATGGGCAGTGTGGTGCTGAGAGCCCGGGTTTGTGTTTCTAGACCTGGGTTTCACCACTCAGTGGACATGACTCTTGGCAGTGTTACTTAGCCTATATGACCCTCAGCTTTCTTACCTGAAAAATGAGAATTAATCCACCACCTTTGGTCAGTCTAAAGAATGGACTTTAAACACAGGACCTTATAAACTGGTAAGGGCAGTAGTTATAAGAGTGGTACCAAAGGGACATGCAGAGCAGGAAAGAGAACCCATGGCAGAGACTGTCAGGATACAATGGAAGGGAGAAGAAAGAATGAGTAGGCGGGCCAATTTCCCAAGCCCCTCCTCCTTCCTCAGGAGCAAGCGAATGTTCCCAAACGTAAGGGCCCCATGTGCTTCCTGCCAGAAATGGCCTACGAGCCCATCCAGCCCCGAGACACTGCACCTGAGCCGGCTCTTGTTCCGGGCCACGCGAGTGAGCGTGTAGCGGTTGATGGTGTAGAAGTAGTCATGGTATGGCACGTCATGGGTGAGCACCTCTGCGTCGATCACGTAGCACTCACTCTCCTGGCTTGCCTTGTACATAGTCTGTGGGAAGGAAGGCTGCTGGACACAGCTGGACAGAAGATGGACAGGAAAAGAACCTCCTTTCCCACTCTCCCCACCCAACCCCCAGCTTTGGAACGAAGGACCCAGAACAACGTGAGATGCTACCATTTCAGGGCTGAACTACTCTTGCACCCAGAAGCTTCCTCCCAGTGTTGGCCCTGCTTCCTGCACCCTAGAACAGAGGCCTGTCCAGCCTGCACTGTGCACCTCACCCTCGCCTCACCTGTGTCTCCCTGACAGTGGCAGTTTTGGGAGCCAGAGGGTTGGTAAGGGTGATGGTGTAAAGGATCACACGGCTCTGGTTTCCATTCTCTTCCTTTTTCCATGGATGGAAGATGATATCTGAGGGTAGCAGAGAGCCCTGGAATGAGGAGGGAAAGAGGCATGCCCTCCCCACGCTGAGTGTCCCCTCTGAGTGAACTTCTCTGGGCTGCACTGCATGCCCACTGGCCTCCAAAAGGAAGCGAAGGGGGCTGAGGGCCAGGGAGGAGGGCCGGGGGTGGGGAGCTGAGGCAGAAAGAGCCTCATTGTGGCAGCACTGTGCATCTATGCAGGGCTCCTGAACTCTGATTGCTCCTGGCCAGGGCCGGAGGCCTCGGGGCCACCTACAGGGTGCTGGCAACACTGGAGCCACTGTGATGAGGGCCTGGGAGCCTGAGAACAAGGACTGCCCTCTGAGGCTGACCGCCCTGTGCCCTCGGCCAGCCTGCTCCTCCTGGGAGCAGGGTCCGCTGATGCCCCGTCACTCTTTCACAGACTCAGATGCTTAGCTGGCGGGGCTGAGCCGCAGGGCCCGCTGCGTGGTGAATAGGGGCAGAGGGATGAGGTGTGAGTACCAAGATACAGAGCATGGACTCTGAGACCCCTAGACCCGAATCCTGGCTCAGCCCCTTCTCAGTGGCACGACCTCGGGCAGTCTGAGGTCCAGCTTCCTCTTGGGTCACAGTGCTCGCACACAGCACAGATTTGAGGATTAAATGAGATGATGTCATGTGCTTCACTTAAAGCAGGTGCCTAACCAGTAAGCAGTGGCTGCTACTCTGTATGAGATGGTAAGCCCTGTAGGGCCCTGACTCTCTGAGGCCTGGGGGGCCCAGCACCACATGCCTGGGCACAATGGGAGAGCATTACGCTGTGGCACTGGGGAAAGGAGTAGCTCACAGGGTCCTAAGGGAGCTCTGGCACGGAGTAAGGCCAGAGAGAGGGTGCCCTGAGCCATTGGGTGGCCTGGAAAAGGAGGGCGCTTAGGAAGAGAGGGGAGGAGGGTGAGAGGCACCAGCTGGGGGAAGAGCAAACCTGAGAAGCGTCGCTGTTCCATGAAGTCCCGCTGGAAGGGTGAGTCGGTGAACAGGAGGTCATAGAGCTTGTCCACACTGAAGTTGAAAATTTCATTCACATATTGCCGGCCACTCAGGTCCTCATAGAAGGCCTGGACCTCCCCTGCACAGAGGATGAGGAATAGGCAGTGAAGGGAGGGGTAGGGGGACCTGGGGAAATCCCCTGAGCTCTGTGTCTATGTGGTTAATGTGGGAAGGGTCCCCCAAGGTCCAGGGACACCAGGGAGCTGGGCCACTGAGCTCTGTCCGTCCTTCTGACAGGAAGGACTACACCATTGACTCCAGAGGCAAGCCATTCATGCAGCCTTTACAGAGTTTGGGGATGCACTATTTCCGGTGCACTTTCAAGCCTCCCTAATTAAGTGATCTTGGACAAATTTAAATAAATGACCACTTCTTAAGCTTGCCCAAACCCAGAGGGTCAGTTATCTAGAGTCTCTAAGTTGACCACAAGTGACAACAAAGAGCATGTAACTCATGGCAAAAGTCTGTTAGAGCAATAGTGATCAATCTGCAATGATCTGTGTATGTAAACATTTCTCAGAGCCCTGGCTGGTGTGGCTCAGTGGACTGAGCACCGGCCTGGGAACTCAAAGATCACCAGTTTGATTCCCAGTCAGGACACATGCCTGGGTTGTGGGCTGGGTCTCCAGTTGGAGGTGTACAAGAGGCAACTGATTGATGTATTGCTGTATCTCTCACACATTGATGTTTCTCTCCGTCTCTTTCTCCCTCCCTTCCCCTCTCTCTAAAAATAAATAAATAAATAAATAAATAAATAAAACTAAAAAAATGTTTCTCAGGCTGGATTACTCCGCAGGACCATGATCTCTAGGTCTACCCTCCTGTAGAGCATCCAATTCTCCCGAGGTGTCAATAACCTCGCATTTTTGGAAGTTCCCATCTGCTGCAGGAGAACGTGTCTGAGGGTGCAGGTGACCAGAGACCCAGTGCTTCTCCCAAGTCCTCAGAGCCCCTCGTCCCCAATCACTGTACCTGCCTGGGCTGCTGTGTGATTGCAACAGGAGGCTGACATTTCGGCCCCCATGAGCCCAGAGGATGCCAGGGAGGACCTCAGGAGCATCCTGCAAGGTCCTGCCCACTGCTGCCTAGGACGGGCAGGGTGGGGGATACTCAGTCCTCAGTTCACATGAATGGCATGCCTGATATCATGTGGGACCCACCCTGCACAGTCGTTGCACTGGCCCGGCATGCCGGATGGAAACCAGCCAATGGTGAGACCACTGCCACAGGGGACCCTCGAGGGGCCTGCCCGCAGCCGGGAGGAGCACTGTCTGCACCGGCTCACTAGATTGGAACCTGCCACCCACTCGGTGGAAGTGTTCCTGAGTGAGGTCCTAGGAGCTAACCCTCTGCGGGAGGCAGGAAAGAAACTCTTCTCTTAGAAACACTGCAAAGAATGGGGAGTCTCCGGAGTCTGCCTGAGCTCTCTTCTCCCCTGGTCTGACATCCCTGTGCTGGAGTCTCTAAAGCAAGTTCCTGTCACAATCTAATTGTTTCCAGGTTGAAGCTAGCAGGCTGGCCCTGTCCAGTGGCAGGTAAACATTGCCTGGCCTGGCCTTTGTGTGTGGGGCAGAGTGGCAAGGCCAGCCACTGTCCATGGGTGGGGGGCATTTAGTGACTGGACTGGACAGCAGGAACAGGCATTACGTGTTGAGAAAAAAAGACACACATAGAATATGAGGTTCATGCAAGTACGTTCCTGAAAAAGGGATGTGTATGTTAATAACAAATACACTTTTTTCAAAAAAGAAAAGCTCTGCTACCCACCCAGCCTTCCACCAGGAACCCGGAGACTGACTCCAGTGTCCACACAGGGACACCCCTCCAGCCTCCCCTCACTCTCAGAGCCCCACCTTCATCGTGAGTGTCGGAAGAGTCGCTGAGCTCGGTGGGGATGCCATCACTGTCATGGAAGTCCAGGGACGGAGAGCTCACGGGTGCCACGAGCTCCATCTTCTCCTCGGGGATGCTGTCCACGGCGAGCTCCTTCTCGAGGGACCCGGTGCCCTCCAGCACCTCCTCCTCCAGGGGCAGGCCATCGAACTGGGGTGGGGACAGCGTGGTCACCTGACAGGGAAGGTAGGGACCTGGCCCCGGGAGCCCTTGCAGCCGCAGGGAGCTGGGCTCGAGTCCCACTCTGGGAGTCCTACCACAGAGGCAAGGGCCCTGTGCAAGTCCTGACCTCATCCGGCTCACCCTCAGAGAGCACATCGAGCCCCGGGGCAGACTCAGCCCCTGCAACCGCAGGTCCCAGAGCCGCACCTCCGCTGTCATTCATCAGCCTGCATCTCACTACCACCTTGTTTACTAAGGGGCTCAAAAGGTTTCATGAGCATTTTGGATTCATTTTCCCATTAGCCCTGGAAGGGAACAGATACAATTCCTGACATTTTAAAGATAATCCCAGAGGCGGAAAATGGAGACTTGGCACGAAATGAACGACGATCGAATTACAAGGCCAGGTAGACAGACCCCGGAGCCCCTGTAACACACGACTGCCTTTCCTGGGAACCCCACCCACTCCACCACCTGCCAGCTCACCCCAGCCTCTCTGCCTCTATCCAGCCTCGGATCCCTCTGTAACCAAGCCCCAGAGGACACAAAGCCTTCTTACACACTTTTCTTTCTTTCATTAAGTCTAGCACAGTGGGAAACAGATCAGTGTACATACTAGGGACTCGAAACCATCCTGATGGACTAACTGAATATACAGGCAGCAGTCCCATAGTCTTATATTCACGTACAACACTGCCGATGGATCAGCACAGTGAAGGCAGGGCCCGAAAGAGCTCTCCCAGGAGGCTCATCTGGAGCAATGCACTTGGCCAGTTTTCACTGCTCACAGCCAAAGTCGTTACCCAAGACACGGATAGCCCAGCCTGGGGTCTGAGACTGCACCTTCAGAATGGAGCGGGCCCATCTGCTGCATAATACCTCCCTCCACCCACTCCCCAGGTTACAGTCCCACAGGGCCAACCCAGCTAGGCCACGCCAGCCACTGGGTAAGGGGTGCAAGCAAAGGGCTCATGGCCCATACCGAGACGGGGGCTTCGCTGCTCCCCGTGGATGTCAGCGTGCTGTTGGTGATGGACTTCTTGGGCAGCTGCGGACTGGCATCCGGCTTGGTCTCGATGCTGCTTTTGGATGAGCTGTCGTTCACTTCATTCTCTTCCACAGGGATCTCCTCACAGTAGCTAGAAACAGACACCATGAGCCCAGGTCAGCCCCAGTGCACACAGCTGTCCTGAGGACCTCAGACCCATCTATGCATCCCAAACTGTGGCTTTCCTGCACCTCAGCTTTGTACCTGATCTTACGCAACTACCCACCCCTCCCCGCCATTGCTCTCCTAAAACCTTCTTCTCACCTTACACCCCAGCCCCCACATAAAATGTCTGGCTCCAAACTCACCTTTTCTAGACAGCCTCCTTTGACCTATCCTTGCTAAAATAGGACCGTCATTTGACAAACTATTTTCTCCCACGGGCGTCCCATCCCATCCCAACCTGACCACTTGAATGAAGCACCTGGGTGCTGAGCCCACATTTTCTTTCCCACAGTGTCCCACTCTAGGACAGTACTCCAGACGTGAGTTCTTTTCAGGGGCCTGTCCAGCTTCTGCATCATTCTAGCCAACTTCTCAGCATTGTACACCCAAGGGGAACGCTCCTTGAGCTAGAGGCAGGTGCCCTTCTAGGGACACTTCGGGGATGTCACCGCACCCTCTACTAAGGGAGAAGTCAGCATCATCATACCATCATCAACATCTGACTTACACTTTACGTATTACCACATCTGGAGGCATCTGAATAAGTCGTTACACGCGTCCGAGAGATCACCAAATGACATCCACAGAAGTTAAGTGATACCGCCATTCAGTGTCAGAATTCGTCCCTGAGGTCAGGGCTGTATACTACACATTCGATGCTCCTTCCTCGCGCTCTGTTCCTCTGTGCCTCTCCCACTACCACCAAGCCTCCCCCTGCCTTCTAGCCTCACGCCTGCTGGTGTGACGTTGCAGTCCCCTCTTTCTCGACTGCCGATAGTGATACACCTTCTCCTTAGAATATCCTTCTCTTGGCTTCTAGGATACAAAACTCCCCGTGCTCCTCCTGCCTCACTGAACATTCTTTCATGATTTCTTTCACTGTTTCTTCCTCTTGTTGAGTATTCTCAGGACCAGCTCTTGGTGGCTGTAGCCAGTCCCATGATAGCCATCCACTGAAATCCCCAAGCGCTTATCCCCAGCCCAGACTCCCTGGTGAGCTCTGCCCTCACCTCACACACAGATACCCACACAACGTCTCCCCCTGAAGAACAGTCATCTCAAACTCAAGTGGCCAAAACCAACCTCCTGTCTCTCCCCCCAGATTTGCGCTATCATATATTATCATGTGTGTCAGTTTGGAACGACTGTCCTTCCAGGTGGTAAATCTAAGAAAACCTCAAATCCACCTTTGGTTCCTTTTTGATCCATCAGAAAATCCTTCAACATACTTCTCTGGTTCTACCTTCAAAATATATTCAGAAACTACACACTCATTGTCATTTCTTCTTCTTTGTTTGAAATCTTTAACAAATTTTTCAGTCTTTTTTTTTTTTTTTTTTTTTTTTTAGAGAGAGGAAAAGGGTGGGAGAGAGAGAGGGAGAGAAATATCGATGTGCGAGTAAAACATTGATCAATTGCTTCTTGCTCACCTACCACTGGGGACCCAGCCTGCAGCCTAGGCACGTGCCCTGGGAATCGAACTGGCAAGCTTTCGGCTCACAGGCCAGCACTGAGTCCACTAAGCCTCATCAGACAGGGCTCGTTGCCCTTTCTGCTGTTATCCTCCTGGTCCAAACCACTATCACCTCTCATCTACATGATCTGAATTATTCAGTAGCCTCTTAGCCAGTCTGCCTGTGCTCCCCTTCAGTACACTGGCAATCCAGGAGCCAGAGTGATCCTGTTAAAATGTTAAGTCAGATATTATCAGTTATGTACTCAAAGCCTTCCCACGGCTTCTCCACCTGCTCTAAGTAAAAGCCAGTCATCACATTGGCCTAGAGGCCCTTAGGGTCTGCCTCCTGACCTCCCCGCTTCCCACCTGCCCCTTTTCCCAGTGGCTGGGCTCACGGTCCTCTCTGCCTGGAAGTATCCTTGTGGCTTCCTCCCCCCCGACCTACCCGCTCAGGCCTTCACTCAGTGTCGCTCCCCAGCAGCCTTCACTGCTGACCCAGCCCCCCTGGGAAAGGCCTCCAGGCAGCCTGCTCCACCCCTCTCACCCCATTGTGTTGAAGTCATCGTCGGGGGGCACGTAGTCCTCATCGTCACTGGTCAGGCCCAACTCATTCCCGTAGCACTGGTGGACGAAGTGCCAGAGCTCCTTGGGGCACAGGGGCTGCAGGTGACAACAGAGATGATGACCCTGCCTTCCTCGGGACCCTGCTGTCTACATGGGGGTCAGAAGAGCCACACTGCACTCTCCCTGCTGAACCGAGCGGGACCAAGGCCTCTGTGATGGCCTCGGTGCCCCCGCCCTCCTCTCAGGGTTTCCACAAGACACCAAACCTCTGCCTGAGAATATGTCTTTCAGCAAAGCCAGAAACCTGGCCTGTGCACACAGCTCAGGTCTCCATGTGGACCACCCTGCCCCAGGGACAGTAACTGTTGCTTTTTGCTGGTGTGGATGCGGGCCAGCATGAAGTGGCGTGAAGAGGTGCTACTGTGGAGCGGGTGATCACAGAGCTTCTGACCAGGATGCGGAACGAGCACCAGAGAGCCTCTGAGCCAGCCTAGTGGACACTGCAGAAATCTCTCCAAACTAACCGAGGCCAGGCAAATCCTGCCTAGTCGCATCCCAGAATGAGGCACGGCCCCACAGGTGGCCCGTTCTGCGTAGCTAGGCAGTCCCTGTGCTTAGAGAGAGGCCTGCATTCTCATGGTTTAGGGGGCCTCACAGGTCACTGCCCGGAGCCTCTCTCAACTACCTAAATGCTTCCTTCTTATCCTTTATCCAGTTTGCTGACAGCTCCATGTATCAGTCCCAGTTTTTCTTATTTCACTGGGTGTCTACATATCCTGCTCAAAAGCACCGTCCTAACAAAAGTTAGCTCCCATGAAGTTCAAAGTGTTCGGAAAGAGGCAACAGAATGTCAAAGAACTAAGAGGTAGAGACCATGAGCATGTCTTGGCTTGGGAGAAGAGTAGAAGGTGGCAGGGGTAAGTATGTGAAAAAGAAGGGCAAGAGCATTAGGAAACACAAAAGCAGTCAGTATTGTTAAAAAATTATTCAAACTAGCCAATCTATGCGGCTTAGCCTGCCTACCCTGCCTCACCCCCACCCCCTTCCTGGAAAAACTGCACCAGAGGCTCTTGCCCAATCTTTCCCCAGGCTCCCTGTGCCTCCCAGCCGACCCTGGTATTTCCCCTCGGGGACCTGTGTGGTGTGATGGGGACCTGTGTGGTGTGACATGACCCTGCGTGGCAGGGTATTGTGGGCTTGCTCCCAAAGGCAAATTTAAAGAATGTTTCCCACCAACGGATTTGATAAAGAACTCGAGTGCTCTCTGAGCCCATCCTTTGACGGCACAGTTTAAGAAGCAGGCGCTATCAGGATGCCGTGGGCCAGGGTTCCAGAATGACACAGGCAGGGCTCTCTCTACACAGGCAGGGCTGGGGATGGCCGTGCTGTGCTGGCCCTCACAGTGCCAGCGGCAGGTGCTTCTTCTCTTTTATCTGGACCTTTCCTCCTGTCTCACATACCCCCTGCCTGGGCCACATCTGCCTCTCTGCCAGACCATCTCTTCCCTCCGTAACAATCCACCTTCTCCAAGGAGCCTTCCCCGACTGGTCCCATCTGGCTCAGTGTGTCTGACCACAGGCAGGGGAAGCACTGTCAGCAGGTTGCCCTGACCGTCAGGCAGAATTCTTTCAGGGACCTTGTTTGAACTTTTGTGAACAACATGGGCAACGCTGTCTCACGTAGAAATGACAGTAGTTGTGAGCTGAGAATTCAAACCTGCAGTGAGTGGAGACTCCAACGCAGTGTCACTTCCCCTCTGTCGTGGCTGATAAAGGCAGAAGAGCGCAGCCCAAAGAAGTCACCAGGACTTATGCTGGGGCTATATAGACGTTCAGTTTGGCAAAACACTCTTCCTAATAAACCTACTTAATTTTATTTGGAGAGTCACAAGTTTGGACTAGAATCAAGGTAGAGACACTCATGAATAATGTAATTGTACTATATTATTTAATTTTTTTTCTCATGTCTCTTTCTCTGGCCTGGAGGCTGTTCTCAGCACCTCACGGCCTCTTAGTGGGACCCTCTAAGGGCTGCAGCTGTGACATCCGCTTCACTAACACCTCTTCACCGTGTCCTTCAAACTGCGAGCAGCCATGCAGCTGTGTTACCTCTGTTTTCCTGGGTTCTCTACCCCTGATGCTCTGGCAGCAGAGGCCTTGCTGACTGGGAGCACCTGCAGCTCCCAGGGTCAGCTAGTCCCCGGGGATGGAAAACTTGCCGAAGAGCACACCTTTCGTGCACAACCGGCCAATCCAGAGCCCATACCCAACCTCCTTTTTATCTTGTCTCACACTCCAGGCCAACATTTCCCTGCCCTCATTGCCCCAGGGACAGGTGCCAGGCAACCAGAGACAGTGTCTATACTCCAAAGCCCTACTCAGTTGCTCAAACTAGCCAGTCCTAAGTCTGCTTGGACTGCCTACCCTGCCTCACACCTCCTCTGCCCCTGGAAAAACCACACTGGAGGCTCTTGCCCAAGCTTTCCCCAGGCTCTCTGTGCTTCCCCACGGGGCCCTGTGTGGCCTATCTGTAAGTTCAAAACATACAGAGTCACTGCCCCATCAGCATGTCTCATTGCACCCCATTAAAACAAGTCCTGGTACATTTGAAATGGTGAGCTGAGCACCTGGAGCCAGTGAGCTGAGCACCTGGAGCCGATGGGGACCCTGCTCCGGGCCATAGGAAGGCTGTTCCCATGGAGACAGACTCCTCCCAGGACTCAGGTCAACCCCACTGGTGAGAGGGCTGAGAGGACTTCAAAGCCCCTGAGACTGGCCCATGCCCCAGGAAAGCGCAGCCCTCCCCCAACCCAGGGCCCACGCCCAGGGGAAAGAACACCCAGGCTGGACATGCCTCCTCCTCAGGCTGAAGAAGTAGCAGGGCAGCACCCACCTTCTCAAGGAGCGCGTTCTGCCACAGCCGGAACATCATCATGTACGTCCTGTCCCGCGCCCCAAATGACGTGAAGAAGTGCTGCATCAGAAGGGAAAAACACAACAGGTGTCAATTAAGACTTACAATGTAATGAATGAAGTCGAGCTGCACCTCCCACTACTGATGTCACTGGCACATCTGGCTGACTCTCAGTCACCCGTGACCGCGGCACAGGTGTGTCAGCAGCGAGGACCACGGACGTGCCATGGCCTCGAGTCCCCACTGGGTCTACATCCTTCCATAGTTACCCACTTTCCTCTCCATGTTTGAGGTTTTCATGGCCACAAAACACTTCCTTCTCTACCTGCTGGGACTGGGCTCCTGGGGGCTGAGAGCCAGTACAAGGGGGGAGAAGACCACCCTCACCCACTCGCCACTTCATTCAACAATGCAACAACATTGGCACGTGCTAGGCACTATTCTCCACGTTTGGGCTGCAGCGCAAACCGAATGGAAGGCGATCCTGTCTCTCACCCCAGTCCGATGCCTCCCCCCTCCATTAATGCAATTGAAGGGCAGAAATAACAGGTTGGAGGCCTGGGGTTTGGGGGAGGGGGAGCAAGGTCCAAGACAAGACTCTACTTACCTTCTCTGAATCGGTGCAAACTTGGATGGCATTGGGAATGAGGCGAGCTGTTTTTTCTTTTGTCATGGAGCAGATGTCCTTTAAGCGGACAGTCAGCTGGCATTGCCACGGGGACAGAGAGGGGATCAGAAGCAAGAAGAGGCATTAACAGAGTCAGGTGAAGAGTGTTCACGCGAACCAGTCCAGACAGAGGAATCCAGTGTGTCTACGTGTCTCAAACCTCCTGAGACACCCCCTAGTTCACCCCTGATCTCGGAGACCACAGAGAGGTGGGGCCCAAGCCTTGTCTGGAGCCCATAGGCACCTCAATTCGCGGTCCAGGAGCCCCCTGCTCACTTCTGCACCGTCTGATAAAGGTGCAGAGGTCCTGTGTCACTTACAGCAACACAGGGCAGTAGCCCTGGATGGGACCATAAAAGTCACCTAGTTTATCTTTTCCCACTGTATTTTATCAGATGAGGAAACAGAGGCAAAGAATACAGGATGAGCCTCTAATCACCCAGCTAATTATTAGTAGCAGGATCCAGAAAGCATGCAATCCAGGTCCTCTGAGTGCCGAGTTCCTCTACTGTTCCTGTTCCTCTACTATCCTGCCTTCTGCGGTGACTCCTGCCAAGTCTTTGCTTTCAGCAAGTGCTCTCCACACCCTTTTCTACACCCAGGTGGGTGGGAGGGGAAGACATGGTAGAGGGGGCATCTAGCCTCCCAGACTCAGGCACGTGCTTTTGCTAATTATGCAAAGGCTGGGTGGAGCATGAAGTCAACCATGGGCTGAGAGTGGGAGGCCGCAGCCCAGGGGACAGCCCACAGAGGCTGCCCCTGGTGTTTACCAGGGTTTCCCAGCGGAAGATGTTGCTGTAGAAGCAGATCCAATTTTCAGAGAGGTAGAGTCGGCCCTGAAGAAGAATGTCTCTTTGGAGTGCACATGAGTAATCTGTGGGACGGGGAGGGGGACAGAGCTCAGACGCAGGAAACACTCGCCGTGCACCTCCACGAATCAGGCCTGCTGTCCTGCCCACCACCACGGCCTGGGACTCCCTAGCATCTCATCATCAGGAAAGTGAAGGGTGTGAAATGCATGGCTGCCTACAGGTGGAGGAACGGCTGAGAGAGCAGAGGAGCCGCAAAAGCGTCTAGAACCATAGACCACCCCTCCCCAGCCCACAGCTGCCCCAGCCCGTCACTGCTGAGCCATCTGCAGAGAAGGGTGGGAGTGACGCCCGCCACGAGGGGCTCTCTCGAAGCCACCACGCACGTGGTGCTTGGCCCTGAGCCCCAGCCACTGGGTCAGTGCTGTGGACAGCCTCTCTCCCTGTTCCCAGACGGACTTTCTTGAGGAACCTCTAGGGAGAGGAGGTCTGAATGATACCCCAGAACTCCCAAACTTCCTCCCGGGCCCCAACTCTCAACCACCCGGCTCACCAACAATGAGGCGCTCCGTGTCTGGAAGCTGTTTAAAGAGCTTTCTGAAGTCTTCGTTTCTCTGTTTGTAAGTGGGGCTTAACACCTGTGTGACAATGGATAAGGTCAGCGGGCATTCCCTGTTCTGGGCGGTGGGGAGGTAGGGGCAGGAGGAGCGCCTGCCTACATTTTAAAAGGCAGAGATGGGGCTCATTATCCCACAGACCCTCAGAGGCCCAGGGAGGCCACTGTGCAGAGAGCGTGATACTGAAGCAAGCTGTGTAGCCACTGCCCGTAAGTGAGAAAAGGTCAAACTGCTACTTAGTGGGCCCATGTGAAAGCCCAAGAAGACAGAGGAAGGGGGTCACGCCCAGGGAGCCTCCTGGCACCCCCCATGTCAGCTGTAGCTGCTCTGCCTTCCACTGGCAGGAGCACTACCTTGACAGCGAAGCAGGGGCCCAAGGGGGCCGCCCGCCCCCCAGCAGGACTCAGAACATCATGGTGCCCAGCACACTCCCCGGAAGGTATCATGACAAACATTATACACTTGCTGTGTGTGAAGTTCACGAGGGAAAAAAACAATACAACATAAGACTAGTACAATGTTATATACGTCAATCACATTGCAGGTAGGAATCCTACTTTCCCAAAGACTGTACTAAACAAAGTCACGAAACCAGTACAAGCATAAGCACCCAGCAGGGAATTTAAAAGTACATCTGGCAAGGAGAGGCACCCAAACTCATTCCCTCACCATCCTTTGTAAGATTATCTAATCCAGCCCTTATCACTGAGGAAACCAAGGCCAGGCAGAAGTCTCCCCTTGCCCAGGGTCCCCCAGCTGGTCAACGGCAGATCTCTCGATCACTGGTCCTGTGCTCACCTCCTCCTACCACCTATGCCTCCAGATGCCCTATGTCAGCCTCACTTTTGGGGTGCCTCAGTGCAGACTGACACACGTAAATTGTCCTGGCAAATCCTCCTTGGAAATACTGGGTTGGCCAAAAAGTCCATTTAGTTTTCTCCGCAAAATAAAAGACACATTTTTCATTTTCACTAGTAACTTTATTGATTTGGATTTTTTGAGTATGTTGGCTATCTCCCACATGGTATAACAACTGTTCTCAATTAACGTCTCCATTTGATTGCTATCAACGTCAACTGGTCCACCTGACCATGGAGCAGCATCCAGCAAGAAATCTTCAGCACAAAACTTTGCAAACCACTTTTGACACATTCGATCGGTCACAGCACCTTTTCCGTACACTGCACAAATCTTTTTTTGTGTTTCAGTTGCATTTTTACCGTTCTTGAAATAATAAAGCACAATACACAAAAAAATTTGTGTATTTTTCCATCTTCAGTAGTAAAATGGATGCACAGAAATTCACCAATTTTGATAAATTATTTTAAATGCACGCTGATATGACAGATGTCACAATACAATCTAACAAAATTGTTTCAAATGAAGTTCAAGGCAAGTTAAGTGCTACCAGAGAGCCATCATACAGCAAAAACGCTAAACAAAATTTTGGCCAACCTAACACCATGAGCCGGTTGGATACATGAAAATCTTGCTCCTTCCAAGCTCACAATCTTAAAAAAAAAACAAAAAACAAAAACCCAAACCAAAACAAAAAAAAGCAGCGCCCTGCAGCTGAAAGGCACCAACAACGATAACGGTGCAGGAAGAGCTGTTCCAGCAGAGGTGCCTGCACTCTGTCGGGCAGACGGCTGACCTGCTTCTCCCAGGGGCAACCAGCCATCCCGGTGACAGGGGCAGACAAGTCGTGGCCATTTACACCTTCTCACCCACTGTCCCAGGGACCCCCGGCCTACAGCTATACGACAACGGAATGGGCTTTCAAACGTCCAGTTTTGTTTTCTGCAAAGCGAACAGGGCCACAGGGAAGCAGAGGCTGCGGCCGACCGCACTCGCAGCGCACACTGACAGCCTGAGCTGAGTGGCCGACGAACTCCTATGCGGGCACAGGAACATCCCAGGAGCTTGGAAGAGGGAAAGTGAGTGATGTGCCTCCCTTGTGGAGATGCTTTCCAGAAGTGAGGGAAGAGAATGCTTTAACTGCTTTCCCTTGAGTTGATTTGAATTTTAAACTTTTGTTTTGGCTTGCTTATAAAAGGTTTTACTTGCCACCGTGGATGCCTGGTTACTACCCCAAAGCAGTGCTGTGTTGCAGAATCGTAAACTTTGAATATCACCTGCCATGTGTTTGAACCAAGTATTAGGGGGTGACTGTCTGAAAGCCAGCCAATCCTACGATTTCAGTGGCCACAAAGACCCCAGAATACATGTGTCTGGCCCCTATTTTACTTCCACAGTGACCCTGATTTAGCCACTCTCAATGGCTGTCTGGCCTCGAAGGATGGAGACCACACGCTGAAGAGCCTGGCTGGACACTCGCTCCATTCCCATCTAGTCTGCATGACCTCTGGAGCTGCAACCAGCTGCCGGGGATGAGTCACTGCCATACACCTCCTTCTGCCTTGCAGGCAGCGCTCCACCTGCCTGCAGGGTGTGGGTTACCACCGCCCCCCCCCAACACACACACACACACACACACACACACACACACACACACACACACACACACGGAAGCTGAGGTACAAAGGAGTGGAGCAACTTGCCCAAAGCACCGTTGTCACCAAGTGGGAGAGGAGATTACGACACCAGGCAGTCCCACCCATCACTCCACCTGGCCTCAGGGTCACTGGGCGGGGCAAGGGTGGAACAACAGAGGTGCCCCATCCAAAAGCGCTCTCTTGCGGATGAGACATGAGACATTTACCTGCTTGGGGCTGCCCACAGCCTCCCCTGACCAGAGGCAGGTCTTTTGATGGGGGGTGGATGGGAGACAATTTAATCCAACCCTTACATTACTGACGAGGGAACGAAGTCAGTCTGGAGCCCTCCGGTAGCCAGGCTGAGTGGGGAGTGACAGGGTGCACGGGCCTGTCACCTAGACACAGAGAACTGAGGGTGCACACTCACAGCTGGGACGTCCTCAGGTCCACACCAGCAGCGGAGCTCCGCCTCAGCAGGGACCTCGGCAGCCTTCCTTGGGCACCACTGAGGAAGCCGGTCGTCCCGCTCCAGCAGGAGGCTCGAGAGCACCCCAGACTTCGCCAGAGATTCCATCACTCCCTGGAGCTACACCTCTCACCGGAGGCCAGCAGCTGGAGCTCTGTTTCCCCGCTGCCCCCTCGGGAGGCAAACAGGCACCCTGGGCGGAACGCAGGTGGGCAGCCCCGGCCCGCGGCAGAGGGTCTGCATGCCCCTGGGAAGTCTCCTGTTGTCTCTTAGAGCTCTGCTCCCAGCAGTTTCACAGGTGGGAGGGTGTGGTCAGCATGGTTCTTGGGATGGACTTGCTGGCCAGGCTCCCACGGCTGGGTTTTGCTTCACCCCGCTCAGCCCCCACAGTGCGTCCGGTCTTCGAGCCAAGAGTGACCCAGAGGGGGATGGAGGGGAGCCCCTCCTGGCTGGTGGGCACAGCCACTCCAAGATGCCAGCAGAGGCCAGAGGAGGAGTTGACACAGCAGGTGCACAGGGCTAGCTGAGGACTCTGAACGGCTGGCCCCAGGTAGACAGGCAAACAGCACAGGAGAGTGTGACCCCACAGCCACGTGCAGAGGTCCACCCCACAGGTTACTCACATACGGCCGAATAGCTCATAGCTGCTCTGAAACTCCAGGGAGAGAACCAGCGCTCAGCCCTGCAGCTCTGTCTGGCCTGTCCCATACGCAGTCCATTCGGTGTGCAATCTCTACTCTGGGTGGACACGGGTCACTGTGACTCACTGCCCTCACCCGGCAGAACAGCCACCAGTGCCTCTGGCAACAGAGCCTGCGCTCAACCCCACCCTTGCACACACCCCTTTCCTCCAGGACCTGATTCCTCTTGGCTGACCAGCAAACAACTTCTTTGTTAGACTCTCTGTGGGGGTTGGGGGGGGGAGTGGAGGCAGGACGGGTGGGCCGGCAGGGCCAGAGCCCTACACATGCTTCACGTTACAGAATCTGGTGAGGGTGCTGGCCAACGTCCTACAGTAACCCTGGCCTGGCCTGGCCTCCAGCAGATGTTTCCTGCAATGGAAAGTAGCTGGTCTCCGTGCCAAGTCGGGGAGGCGGGGTGAGAAGGTGCCGGGGTGCTGCTGTTGTGATGAAATCTGAAGTCTGAGACTCAAAGAGCCAGGGACTCCTTAGGGACACACTCCCCTTGCTGACCCATCCATTCACTAAATTCCCAGCAGCAGCAGCAGCAGATTTGGAACTTTAATTCCTCTTACTGCAGATGTGCTGCTGGGAGAAGGTGAGGTCCACCACCCCTGAGGCATCTCCTTTTTTTGCAGAGGCCCTGCCCTGCCTCCAGCACTAGCAGTGGGGGACCAAGGCCAGGAGGATTCCTAGGCAGCTCACAACCCGAGGGCCAAGTAGCAATGCTAAGAACAGAGAATTTGGCCCCAGGTCAAAAGGAGAGAGCCCAATGCAGAGAAGCTGAGATGTCCCAGAGAGGAATGGAGCTGGGCCAACGAGGGCAACAGGAGCTCCAGACAGAGAAGCGGGGACGGAGTCTGCAGCATGGGCTGGGAGGACTTTTGCTCCCTGGAAGGGCCGGACCTTTGAAAGTAACGGGCCCCTCCCATGCCCTAACCTAGCGCTACCCACTGTGCCAGGAGGGTCTCACACCTGCCCAGGATGACGGATGGTGCTTTTGTCCCAGGAGCATCAGTGATTTGACACACAGCACTCAGACCCTCCACCCTTGTGTGCTTAAAGATGACCCATGAATGCACTGAAAGAGAGGATTCCTGACTCCCAAACCCAAAGACTGGAGCTCAGAGGAACCAGAGGTCTCCCAGGGAGCAGTGCTGGAGAAAACAGAGGAGAAGTCTGAGTCCTTCCTAGACTCCTGTACTGCTCTCTCAGCATACAACCCCCTGGGCCCAGCCAGGGCCTCCCTCTATCCCCCCACCACCTTCTCCGGGGAGGGTTGATGCCCAAATGGCTTTGAAGCACCTATAGCACTCAGCGTGGTTTAGTTTCAACTGTCAGCTGCTCAGAAACACTGCACCAAATGAGTGCACTCCTCAGCCGCCTCTAACACCGTTCCTGCTGACCCGGCGCCTCACATGCACCTGCCCTCAGGGCTCCCTGACGCACAGGCATGGGCTCGGGGTGCCCAGTCCCCACCATGCCCCCCAGTCACACACTGGAGCTGCTCCCTGCCCTGCATGGGTCAGCCCTGTCCTTGTGGTCCAAAGAGAGATTCGGGAGCTCCATTTTCCAGGGGACCAGGCGCTTCTATCCTGGGCCATACAGACCCCAAGACCTAGTCCCACAAGGGCTCATTCTACAGTACTTCCTTGGAAACATCTATTGCTGTGGCCAAACATGGAGATGACTGTCAGGATTGCCATGGGGTGAAGCAGGTGCAGGATGAGTCTCAGCGTGTCAGCCCCCTTCCACAGTCAGCCGAGCAGGGCCAGGCTGGGCTGGGCAGGGCTGGGCAGCAGCGGGCCAGGTCTGAGGAGAGGGAACTGGCCCTGAGGTAAATATTAACTCTATGGCAAACACTGGGCGCTGGGGCCAAGTGGGCACAGCATTGGGAAGAGGGGTGGGAAGGAGCCCAGGAGAGAAACAGGCGGATTCTGGCGGAGAACTGGCCTCATCTAGGAAGACACTAGTTAAGACCCTCAAAGGAAACCCTGGCCCTTCAACTCAACCGAATCGGGGCAGGGAGGAGCCAGATGGGAGACAAAGAGACAGGGGTGGGGGAGTGACTGGGCCCTGAGAGGAGCCACAGGGTGGGTATGGTGCGATGCAGGAGGGCACAGCAGAATGGGGCGGGTGTGGTCTCCCTGGAGACGAGACCACCCTGCGGAAAATTAAGAACAGCTGAAGGGGGACAGGAAGCCTCTTCAAAACAATGGATATATAACAGAGGGGAGGCAAACAGAGGTGGAGGAAACAGAGTCAGTCCCCAGAAAACAACAGCAGGTGACCAAGGTTGGCAGCAGCAGGGTGCTCACTCCCACTCCGCAATCCCCAAGGGTGCCCATTTCGTTCCTGCAAAGCTCTCTTCCACTGGCTCTCAATCCCAGGCCCACCAGACACCTTAGCCTGAGCGCAGGACGGGCATCACCCCTTCCCTGCTGTGAGAGCCAGCTTCTGACCCCAGGCCAGGGCGTCAGGCGGCTGGGTGCTGGTCCAGGGCAGCTGCCAGGGTCTGGGCGCTCATCCTCTGAGCATAGCAGTGCTCCTTCCTCAGGTGGCTGTGGAGGGGCTGGACCCCAGGAGGGAGAGGTGAGGGGGGTGAGGATGGTGCCTCCACCCACCTGAGGTACCAGGGAGATGACCTCTGCCATCATCTGCCTTCTGCTCCTCAACTCCAGCCCACTTCGCCCCACAGGGCCATCTTCAGGGACAGCCTGCAGCCCTTTGGCCTCCAGCTCTGCCCTTGGACCCCTGCTGAAGCCAAAGCCCCCTTTCTGCTTATCCCTCCATTGCAGGTGCGTTGGGGCTGTGCCCCCCAAGCTGGGGGCCATGATGACTGAAACTGGGATGGTCAAGTGAGGGACGTAGTTGTGATCAGGCCTGGAAGGGATGTGGCCAGCTGCAGAGAACACCACCTTCAAACCTCACCCTTCACCTAACAGCCCTGCCTCAGTCTCTCCCCGTGCTCCTGGGGTCCGGCCACTTCCCGTGGTGGGATCCTCTCTCTAAGCCGAGGTGCTTTCTCATCATGAGCAGATAAAATGCAGAGACAGACAGATGAAGGAGGGGGCTGTGAGTGGGCAGGGAGGTGCTGGGCGGCTTCTTCTCTCATCAGACCCGTCCTGTCTACCTAGTGGGCCGGCCACCCTGCCCTGACTCCCGCTGGCTAGAGTCTGGCCGGAGTCTGGCCGGGGCATCTCCGTGTGTCCCTCGGGCTGGGGCTGCAAAGCCTTGACCTATCTGCAGGACTTCCGGTGCAAGGATGGGGCCTCCTGCTGAGCAGGAGCTGCCGCCCCTCCACTAGTGTCAGGAGGGAGACTGTAAAGAGGACCATCGGCGGCACTGAGGACAGGAGACAGGTCAGGGCCAACCGTCCAGGCGATGCAGAGGCTGGTA
The DNA here is from genome assembly GCA_004027475.1 of Anoura caudifer. Lineage (NCBI taxonomy): Eukaryota > Metazoa > Chordata > Mammalia > Chiroptera > Phyllostomidae > Anoura > Anoura caudifer. Next base: position 186,998 of record PVKU01001308.1, read on the forward strand.
CAAGGGACCGGGCAGACGAAGGGAAAACGGAGCCACAGGGTCAGGGAAAGGGCCTCCTAAAACCCATGGAGAGATTCCTGGGAGGCAGTTCTGCAGCCTGGGGCAGGGGGCGGGGCAGGGTTCAGCTGAAGTTTCCTGGTGGGGCATTTGCACACCAGAACAGACACACACACGCTGCACTGAAGGAGCAAGGTAGCCACCCGAGGGCACCCGCACCCACGTGCAGGGACCCAGGTGGCTCTGAGATAACACCCAGGTCATACCTTCCTGATGAAACCAGGCAATCACGTGAGGAGAAGTGCCACACTCCAGCCCAGGGTCCCATCAGACTGGGCACACCTGGGGGTGATGCTTGTCACATGGGGCAGAGGCCTCGAAGAGACGAGCCCAGGGCCAGAGCCAAAAGCCCTGGTCTGGGCTCTAGGAGGGCAAGGGTTTCGCTGGGCAGGGGAGGGGCCCGATGTTACTTGCAGCGTCCTCTCCAGGACTCTAACCACTGTGGCAGGTGCTGACTCCTCTTTGTATATAAAGGCACATGATAGTCCTGGCTGGTGTGGCTGGCCTGCAAACTGAAAAGTCGCCAGTTTGATTCCCACTCAGCACACATGCCTGCGTTGCAGGCCAGGTCCCCAGTAGGGGGCGCATGAGAGGCAACCACACATTGATGTTCCTCCCCCTCTCTTTCTCTCTCCCTTCCCTTCTCTCTAAAAATAAACACATAAAATCTTTAAAAAAGATAAAAACACATGACAAAGGAATGAAAAGGTAAACTGGACACAGCTGACATCCGTAGCTCAGGCCAGCTGGAGGTCCCTTGTCATTTCTCGGCTTTGGCCTCAGGGGAAGATTAGCACAACCAAGAAGAGGGCAGCAGCCAGCAGTGGAGAGCAGACATGGGAGCCACATCTGCCTGGTGAACCTAAATCGGGGAGCAGAGGAGGAGGGAGCAGCAGGAGGACATTTCCAGCTGGGTCCTGGGACACCGGACACCACTGAGAATGTGGAAGGACCCCCCAGTGTGGCAGCCTGAGGTCCCCGTGCACTCGGCCGCTGTGCGTGAGGATCTGTGATGGATGGGGGGGCCAGTGACTCGCCTGATACTCACTCGGGGTGAGGGTGGAGGGTGAAAACGGGGCGAGAGGCAGGGAAGGCCTGGGAGCCACGTGTGTTCTGCGGATGGTTTTGTAAGCCTGGCAAAGTTAGTCAGGGCTGACTGCCTCCACGCGTCTCCAGTGGCTGCGGGAATCAGCCAGGAAGCAGGCCCCCAGCCCTGCCTGGCTCCTCTGCTCTCCCTCACATATCTGTTATCAACACCCTTGACTTCGGGGCCCTTCAATGGCAGCTCGCCCTGCAGCCAAGAGGCTGCATGGACTTCTAGCTGCCCCTTTTCTGAGTGCTCAGATGCCGACTCGTACATGTGGGGCTGAGGGAGAGGAAATCAGAGGTTAAGGGACAGGAGAAAGACAGGACAGAGCAAAGCCTGCAAGAATCACAGAGAGAGAGGGCCAGCCAGGAGACTGGAAACCAGAGGGAAGAGATAAAATAGAGGTGGGGAAGGAAAATGGAAGTCAGAGTGGAAAAGGCAGGGAAGGAATCAAGGAAAGGGAAGGTGAGACCAAGCGAGCCTGGTGCAAAGCGGCGAGGAGGGAGGAGAACGCAGAGTGTAGCCACCAGGATGGGCCTGCAGGTCAGGCTGCGAGCGTTTCCCCTGTCTAACATCAGTGGCCAAGTGTCTCCAGTCCCCTTGGGCACTGATTTTGCAAGACGGCTCAGGAGGGTGGAAGGTTTCATGGGGTCCAATGATGTGAAATCCCTGCTCAGCTCTCTGGAAAGCACATCCTGCTCCTCCGCTGCTTCCCCACTACCCTGAAGGACCTGTGCTCTATGCAGCCGGGAGGCCATGAGACCAGGGAAGGCCTCGGGGGCCAAGGTGGCAGGATGGGAAGGAAGAGTTGAAGCTGCCTGCTCCCCCCACACCCCCGCAGGCCACCTGAGCCCTCACCTCCCCCCATCGGCACAGCCCCCGTGCCGGTGCTGCGTTGGCCTAAGTCAGGCAGATCGATCAATGCATGGAGCCGCATGGAGCTGCCTGGGGAAGGCCGCTGCTGAGCAGGCGGGAAGCCTCGGGCCACCCACTGGCATGTGGGGAACATTTGGGGAATCACGGAGCTGAGTAGAGAACATCCCTGTGCCCCATGACCCAAGTGATTCTGACCCAAGTCCCTGCCTTAAACCCAAGCGTCTCCCTATCCCGTCCCCAGAGTGTCTTCAACTTCTGTCACCCACAGCCACCCTGCCCTACTCCTTGTCCAAGCCCACGTGACCTGCTGGAGCAGAGCCTGGGGCCTGGGAACAGGGGAAGATGGTGACTGCATGACCCCTCAGGATCAAGTGAGAGCAGTGGTGCCAGGGGCCTGGCAGGAGGTGAGGCCAGACTGAGGCGCAAAAGGCCAGCCCCTCCACTGTGCAGTCCCAGGGGGGAGCCCACCCTGCCGGGTTAGCAGAGACGTCGGTCCCCTGCTCCTCCGGGGACATTTCAATGTCCTGTGGCCCCCTCTGCGTGGTGAGGGGAGGCGGCCCCACCATGCAGTTCCCAGGCATGGGGCAGTGGGCCGAACCACCCCACGGATGACCCCAGGCTTCAGCTCCACCACAGACCCAAGTGTGGGGGTGTCCCTAGAAGGGGCTTCTGAGGTGCACCCGGAGGGTGGGGGCCCAAATGCCACTACATGGGACAGTCTCTCTGTACTACTGGGGGAAATTCTTCTGCCTGCATCTCTCCCAGATGTCCTGGTTAAAGACACCAGGCCCTCAGCTCTGTCCAGGGCTGTCTCCATGGCAGAACTCTGTAGGTCTTCCCTGGCTGGTCTCTTCCTGGCATGGCCAGGAGTCCAGGGCAGGATGAGGTGCGTCTAGCCCCCTTGGGCATCCTGAATCAAACCCACCCTGCCAGCAGTCCTGTCCCATGGCAGAAGAGCACTGCGGTGTCTGGTGTTTGATGGAGGGCTAGTCGGGGCAGAGGCCCACCCGCCTGGGCCCCTGTGTCTGCTCAGACCACAGACAGCGCCCCCTGCACGCCACACTTCTCCACCCCCAACCACATCCTCATCCCTCCCGCTCACGCACACCCACAAGAAGAGAAATGGGATACTTACATTATACCAGCTCTGGCTTTTCTGAAAGGACAAAATAAAAGAGGAAGTGACATTAGTCAGGGAAGAGATGGTGGGCACAGCCAGGCTCTCCTGGCTCCAGAGGGCAGGTGACACAGACAGCAGGGCGGCAGCGAGGAGTCCAAATGCAGCTGAACACTCCCCCAGAGCCGCTTGGGAGAGCCCTCCTTTCTCAAGGCAGCTCGGAAGGAAGGCCGGGGGCAGCCCATGCTGGCAGCTCTGCCGCGCTGGGGGGACAGGCAGTGGCAGCACCAGCCAGAGCTCAACCGTAAAGGAGTCGGAGCCCCATCACAAGGTTCTTCTGATGGGGGGCAGGATGCGGGGCAGGCATCCGAGACCCAGTCCCCAATGGGCCCTGACCAGAAGCAAAGTGAGGAGGGAGACTACCGGCCTCCGGCTGCTGTCAGCCCCTCTGCAGAAGGCGGGCAGGACGCCTGGGGGCGAGGGGGGAAGGGACTGCCTGGAGCCCTTCCAACCCCGTTGTCAGCGAGCAGCTGAGCCTGTTCCCACTCCTGCTCAGCAACTGACTGTGTCCTCAGCAGTACCGGCACTGGCGGGGGGGGGGGGGGGTGTTCTGCACCAGGAGGAAGGCTAGAGCACATAACCGCTAACCGTCCCCACAAAGTGGGGCGCCATAATTCAATCAGCAAAACCAGACTCCACCCCAGCTCCAGAACACCAGTGTTCTCCAATCCCAGCCCAGGTAACTGAAAGGTGTTTAGGGGAAGGAGGGAGGGCTAAGGCTATGCCTTGTCTCTCTGTGATCTCGTGGGCCTGGGGGCCTTCACGCACATGCCACCGGGAAGGCAGATGGCACTGAGGAATAGATGTGCGCACACATGTGCAAACACTCACCTAGGCCCCATCCTTCCAGGAGAGGATCCAACACATTCAGATAGGGGCTGGAGTATTGCCCGTTTTAAAAAGCTGGCCAAGGGCGTAACCCAGGTGGAGAGTCACTAGGGAGAGGGGATCGCTGCCTGCAGCTCGACACCATAACTGTGGGCAGAGCTGCGGATCTTGGGCATAGTTAACTGCCCCATCCCCTCCCTCTGGTCTTAAGGGCCCACTGTCTCAGGATGTCCGCTGTGCACCGCTGGCGCGGGGTGTAGGGCTGGTGGGCGTGTCCGTGGTGAGGAAGGCGTGGCCATGCGACCTCCTCTCCCCAGCTCCCCCATTCCAGCAGCAGCTCCACGGAGACTCCTCCCCTCAACCCCGTCACCGCAAGGGGGGCAGTGTGAGCGAGGTGCACAGGCATGGGCTCCGCTGCCTCTGACTGCCTTTGTTTCAACCTCACATCTGAACTCAGTGGCGAGCACAGGGCCAGAGGGGCAGAAGGCAAGGCAGGCCCTCCATCTCCCAGGCTAGATGCTTTCCAAGGCCATTTCCAGACGGAGGTAGCCGCCACGGCCCACCTGGGAGTCACATACTCCCACCACAGCCTTGTCTCCTGCGAACCATAGGCCTCAGCAGGTAGAGAGCCAAATCCAAACGTCTGACACCAACCACCTCATCACTGAGGGACTTACTATCACACAGGAACCCTGAAGTAGAATCAAAAGCCAACCTGCAGGTGTTTCCGCACTGGGACCCTGAATTCCTGGGCGCTGACGCTGTGGTCACAGGCCCTGAGACTGCACAGATATTCATTCAAGCACATTCCCCAGCAGTGAAAGGCGAGCTCTGGGAGCTGCCTGCCTAGGGCCAAGAGTTTGTCTGCATTTCATCAACCCAGCCAGGTCATCTGACCCTGGGTTCACAGCTGAGAACCTCTCTCTCACCTGCCCCCTCGTCCTGGCCTTCATGTAAGACCCTGGGAGGAAAGGGGGCAGCAGAACTTGGGCTGGTTGGGGGCACCCAAGGTCCTTCCTGATTACTGCTATGGGGTGCTCTCCCTCCTGCCTCAGGCACAAAGAAGTCCTGCCACACAAATGCACATCCCTTCTAAGTCCGTCTGCGACACAGAACTTCAGAGGGCCCACGACCCGAAGTGGGAGCTGTGCCTCTCCTCTGACTCACCCTGTGCTCCCTTCGTGCGAAACATTTGCTGTTTTGTGAAGGGGCTTAAAAATGTGTGTTCTCGTGTAAAAATGGGAAACATGAGGAGGGACCCCCAAACTGGAATTTATTTACAAAAAACTGTGTATCTATCCTTACATGTGTAAACTTCAGTCACCTTCAAAGTACTCTCCATTGGATGCAGTGCACCTATTGAGATGTTTTTCCACTGCTTAAATCAGTTTTTGAACTCGTTGATTTTGATGCCTTTTAGTGCTTCTGCCATTTCTTGTTTCACCACTTCTACATGGGCAAAACATCTTTGAGGACTTCTTTCAGCCAGGTAAACCAGAGAAGTAACTCGGGATGCAATCGGGTGAATAGGGAGGGTGGGGCACAGGGTCAAGCCATTTTTGGTCAAAAACTGCTGAACACTCAGTGAGGTGTGGGCAGGTGTCCTTATAAATCACCCATCTTGAAATGGACAAATACATTGAAAGAGTCTTCAAAAAAAATTCACTGAAGCTGAACACAGCCTCTCACAACAACGCCAGCTGGTACACTGATACAGATGGGTTCCTAGAACACCCACCTAGTGGGGGAAGCCTGTACTCAAGGGGCCTATTCTCCAGAAGACAATTCCAGTTTTTTGGGGGGTTCCCCCTCATATACCATAGAAAGCAAGAATTTTTATCTTGTTCCTCAGCATGAGGCCACCTCCACCCAGCTATTTCTGGGCAGATTCTCATCTGCCACCACTGAGGTACCACTGGAAACACTAGGCACCCCCCTAATCCATGGTAGTCCCCGAGAATACCCACTGTGGGCATGAGCTTCTGAACTCTGACCTGCCTCTTGGATAAAAATTTTAGAGACTGAAGGCTCTATTCTACCAGGACTGAGTCCTGAGGGGGCGGGGGGAGGGCACAGCTTATGGGGGCCGCAGCAGGCGAGAGCAGGGTAGTCTGTTGGCAGGAGGGAGGCTGCCTGCTTTGTGAGCTCACTGAGATGCCCCTTCATGGGCCAGGGGCATGGGGAGACCAGAACTCCAGAATGGGGATGAGGGCTTTTCCAACAAGTTGTAAATGGAAATGGCTAATAGAGGAGGAGGTGTTACCAGTAGGAAGACTGTCTGGAGTGCCAGGGAGGTTCCCCTATTGGCCAAGATAATGGCAGGGGGCGGTTCTTACACTGAAAGCACAGAAAGCTAGAAGTATCAATGAACAGGGCCTGAGCAGAAAAAGCCAGCAAGATAACTGGATAGAGAAAATAGCCCTACCCACCCCTCTGGTACCAGATTGGGGTGAGACCAGGGAAAGGCAGGCACATGTGCCATAGGAGTCAAAATTGTGCAGGGGGAGGTGCTGGACCAGAGAGACCTGTTAGTCTAACCTGGGGAAAGAACGGACTGGCTGGGAGGTGAGCCTACCCGAAGCACTCGAAAGTCTGGGAAGCTGATTGGTCATTTTGAGAAAGCACTTGGCCTGCCCACACCCAAAACAAATATAGTCCCAGGGGAACAGAGGTATGCGCGTGTGCGCTCTCTCTCATGACATGGGCTTGCGTGTGCACTGGACTTGTGCAGTGCACTCGCCTGTTCTCTCCATGAGCCACGTGGACTTCCCAGCTGCAGGGCCCATGGCCTCCAGGAGGGAGTCTCTCAGTCTCCTCCCTCTCCCTCTATCCTCTCTCCCTCTCTCCCCTCTCTTGTGCGTGTGCACGCACTTTTGCCCTCCTGGTGATGCACTGGCCAGTAGGTTCACACGCTTTCCTGGGAGTACATGATCTTTTGGCCTTGGAAGTCACACGGCCCATGGCCATGCAGACTCTACACGCAGGCTCCAGGGGGGAGCCTGGAATGTACAGCAGCCTGGAACAAGCTACATGAACTGGTCGGGACTATGACTGCTAAGCAGTCTCCTGCAGGCTCCGAAGGGCTGTACTTGAAATTGGAGCAGGACCTCGGGACACTGGCTTTTGTCTTGGCCTTGCTGAGGACACATTTGGACATCTTCCACGGCAGAGACGGGAGCCCACCATTCTCCCGGGTTGCACAGCACCTGCGTAAAAACCTCTTTCCTTCTGCACCAGCATCTGCCTCCTGAGTCTGGCTTTATGGCGGCAGGCACCTCAACCTTGTTTTTGTTTTGTTTTGTTGCGTTACAGAGGGAATCAGGAAAAGTACCTGCAGACGAAGCTGCCACGGGTGAGGAGCGGGTGGGGAGCGAGCAGAGGACATTCCTATTGCCTCCTAGAAGAGGTTTGAAGAGCAAGCACCTATGGGAATACCAGGCTTTGTGCAGAGACCAGGTCCCCTAAAATCATCTCCCCAGTGCAGGGGGCTCTGGGGACTGGAAGATGAGGGTGAGGGGGCAAAAGCGGGTGTGGGGAGCTCTACATCTAATTAATAGCAGTTAGGAGAAAAAAACTTCTTACTTTGATCAGGTTAAGTTTGTCATACTGAAAAGAAAACCACAAAAATTAGGAATGAAAAACAGGGGAAAAGTCAAGGGGAAAAAGGGCCTAGGGACCCAGAGCCAAGGTGACACAGTGCACCCAGCGGCCATCCTACATCAGGGAGCTGGTGGGAATAGGAGACGGGCTCTGGCTCCCTCTAGTGGTCACAAGCCAGCACTACAGGGCGGAAGCTGGCAGGTAGCACAAACTCCAAGGGTCCTGGGCAGTGGAAACGACCTTGACGGCTTCTAGCTCCACTGCTTGGGATCAGGCCTGCCCCCAAGGCCAGCCTCATCAGTGCCGTTTCAGATTCACAGGGGTGGGACGCTACTGATCCACTAGTCCAGCCCCCACAGAGAGGCCCACGAAGACATGGAGGCAGGAGGAAGGAAGACAGACACTAAGTGGGAGGCCAGCTCTGGGGGCCATGGAAGCTCTCTCCAGCCCCCTGAAGAATAATGAGGTCGTCCCCTCTATGAGGTGGACTGAGACAGAGAGTGCGGTGGCCCAGCTGGGATAACACTGACAGGAGCTCCAGCCACCAGCCCCCTTGCCACAGAAACACATGGTCCACCTGAGACCATGCCCCCAAAGGGGGAGGGGGTCTCTCCCCACCACACTCTCCTTCTCTCTCCACCTCACCTCCACCGCTTTTCGTCACTTTCTGCTCCCAGCCCCGACCTGGGGAAAACCTAACTCTAAAGTCTGTGTCCCACACACGCATTTCCCAGACCTGGGGTGGAGGGTGGCCCTCCCCCACAAGTCAGTCTTGTTTTAACTGCACTTAAGAGGATGGTGCTGTTGGTGGTGAAGGTCACGACTGGTGGGAGAATGCAGTGGGGAGGCAGCCGTCCAAAGCTGGGGACTGGAGGGTGTGTGTCCACTGGGGCTGGCACTGCCTCAGCTGGGCTCCACAGAGGGAAGGAAAACCTGAGTGTCTCAGTCACCTCCCCCTTAGCTCCTTATGACAGGGGCCAAGGTTAACGCTCAATTCACACTCAGCTCATGGTCCCTTCTTCATGCCCCATGTTACCTTTCCGAAATCTCAGAGCCCAGGCCTGACTCGGTGCACTGGCTCTCTGAGACACGTTCCAGCCACCTGCTCCTAAATGAGTCTCAGCCCTTGAGCTCACCTGGCGCCCACTGGCCCCCAGCTACGCTTTCAGGCTTGATTGTGGGTAATCTAAGTAGTTTCTTATCTCGTTCTCCAACTGTGTTCTGCCTGAGGGTGGGGAATCTGGTTTCACATTCCTTTTCCAAAGACCTACTTGGGAGATTTTAACAAATCCTCATTACTGAAAACTCCCCTCAATCTGCCACCTGAGGACAAGAGGCACTCTGAGTGGTGGCCACTAATGACCATAAATAAGAATCTCTCTCCTCACCAAACACCTTGCTGGGCAGAGGGCAAGGAAGCTTAGGGCTTCCCCTTAGGTTGACAAAGTACGCAAAGACTGTGGGCAGACTCAGAGAGACGCAATAACCTGATGCCCCTTCCAGCAACATCTGCTCTCTCCCGGCCGGGGTGTGAGGGGCTCGAGGGGGCAGGCAGAGGCTACCTCAAAGGCCTGTCACCAGACGAGCCTGCACCCGCCTAGCTGCCTGAACACGAAAACGCCTCCTGGCTTCCTCACCCTACGTGGGGTGCCTCCCCTGTCCACAGCCAGCACCAGTCTTTGACCTGCCTTGGAACCCAGATGTGTTTTAGCCTGAAGGTCCTTCGGAAGGAAAGACAACAGCTGTTCACCCTCCTCCTCCCCAAAACACTTACAGAGGCTTGAGACTGTTATGAAGTCACCCCTCGGCTTTCTCCTATTGAGGTGATACCCTTTCCCTGTGGGGATCACACCCTGACCCTGACACTCTAAGACACCTACTGCTCACCCTCCATTCCCTCCCAGTTCTCCTCAGGCCTCAGGGATCCTGGGTCCTGAGTGGACTCCAGGCACTGGACCTGGCCAGACCTGGCCATGGCTCTGCAGAGCCTGAAGCGGCTGCTACCAATGTCCACCAGCCCCAGGTGTGGTGCCACACCCTGCTGGGAGGAGACACCCTGGTGAGCTCTCTCCAGCCTTTGGGGAGAACGAGGGGCCCTGGCTGGCAATGGGTGGGAGGGGCATGGGGTGCTCAGGCTGGGAGGCTCTTGGAGTGCAGGCAGAACGAAGGAAGTGCCAGGTAGGGACCCCAAGGTTGTTCTAGTGCATCATGGAACTCACCTACGGGAATTCACGACCCTCAGCCAGGGAATCAGAAATCACGCATTGAAGCAGATCTAAGGCTGTATCAGTACTGAGGCCCCAGTGGACAGAGCCGCCCTCCCCTAAAGGAATGAAACAGCCCGGGCCAGACTCTGCTTCCAGCTGGCACCATGTAAGGAGGGAACAGACCCCCAGCCCCAGGCAGTGTTTGGGGAGCAGGCAGACATGGGGGAAGGGGGCGCGGATGTGTTCTCTGACTCCAGGTGCAGAGGAAATGGTCCCTCGGTAACGACAAGCCAGCCTGCCAAGGGCAGTGGGGCCGGCCTTCCGGGAAAGGGACCAAGCAAGACAAGGGCCAGAATGGGCGGGGCAGAGGGAAGGATGCAGCGCACCACAGACAATTCCACACCGGAGGGGAGACCACAGACAGAGACGAAAGATGGCTTACTTTTGAGAGGCGCTTGTGAGACTAAGACCATGCATGCAAAGAAGGTATTTGGGAAATGGTGGGGAAGAAGAGGAAGAACAAGAAATCAAAAGACAAATTCAGGTGGGACATCCATTCCCGCACCTCCCGGCCCCCCACGCCACCCCAGGGCCTGCAGTCCAGTGGTGAAGGAGCATCTGGGGATATGTGTGCCCCACATCCCCAGGACTGAGGTGAGAAGAAACCTGGGGCGGGGCACTGGATGTGGCCCAGCCCCAGGGCTATTTTATGCCTCTGCTCCAGCCAAGGCTCAAGCTCAGGCGGCGGTGCTGACCACGTGGGAGGGGTGGAGATCAGATGGAGGTTAGGAAGGGGAGAATGGGTGATGGCCACCGCGGAGGTGGAAAACAGCATTCTGCCACCCTCCCTGAGGACTCTTCCTGGTACTACAGTCATCCCAAACAAGGCCCCCTTCCACCTCAAAGTTGGGACAGATAAAATGAGTAGGCGGATGACCCCTCCTGATCCCAGGAGCTTCCTTCCTCCCCTTATCAAGGCACCTGAGGCTCCCTAGTTGCTAAAGAGAGTAGTAGTCACTTTGGACTTCTTTTACCAGTGCCCAGCCCCTCTCTGGGTGCTCAGCTGGGAAGATGAACTGTAAGTGGGGGGCCCCTGCCTGCTCAGCCTTGCCTCGCCTCGCCTCATGGAGGGAAGACTATCCCTGGGACACTGGGGTCCCTCCAGGAAGGGGCGGTCTCCCTTACGGTCCCCAACACCACCTGCCCCCCTTGGCCAACAAACCAGCCAGCTCACCTTGGAGTTCTTGCCTGCACTCCGGCCGGACTGCGAGGAGCAGCTGCGCTGCACGCCCTGCTCTGGCGTGGACGGGGACTTGTCCGAGGAGTGGTCTGAGCCCTTCTCCACCATGGCGTCGCCGTCAGCGCTCTGCGGGGTGGGTGAACGAGACCGCTTCCGCAGGATCGGGGAGCAGGCCGGCGTGCTGCGGTTGGAGTTACTGGCAGTGCTGCAGGGGTACAAGGAATAGGGTGGAGGGGAAGGAGGAGGAGAGACAGGCCGTGAGTGACTGAAGGCCAGGAAGGTCCCAGAGGGCCGGCTCAGGGAGCCAGGGTTTGGGGCTGGGGAGAATCGGGAGAAGAGGGCCCAGCTATGTTCACTGCACCGTAGTACTGCTGCTGGCCAGAAGAGGGCGGTGGTGTCCATGTAAGATGGAAGTAAGACTGGGAAGGGGTAAGGAGGGCAATTAGACATTTAGATGTCTGTCCGTCTGTCCATCCATCCGTCCATCCATCCATCCATCCATCCATCCATCCTAATAATTTTAGATCCTGTATTATATGTCCAGAACTGTCCAGGAAAAAACAGAATTTAAGGGCTGGAAGACTCATTTGAGATCATCCAATACCATCAGCTCATTTTACACACGTGGCAAATCCAGTTTTTACATGTTGTTTGTGAGGTTCTGTCCATTTAAATAGCAATAGTAATCCTACTTTTCAAAGCATTCACATACATATTATTTCACTGGGTTCTTAAATCAAACACCAAGATCCCTATTTTAAAAATGAAGACCAAGGCATGCCAAAGGGAAACAAAGTGTCCCCTGCTCACAGAGGGTTTACAAACGTTGGTCTTCTGACTGGTAACTCACCACACCACACTACTGCCTTGTAAGCCACGATGGTCCCTGCTTCCCTGCCCAGGCTGAAGATGAACACAGCAGTTCCCACCTTCCATACTACCCCCCCCCCCGCAATGCCCTCCAGCAGACGCCCTGCACACCCCACAGCACCAGACCCACTTCAAGCGGCACTTGTCAGTGGTGTGAGTATTTATTATTGGACACTAGCTTGTGTTCTTAATGAGCTGCAAGGAGAAGAGATGAAAGAGGAGACAGGATTGAATGCAGGAAAGGTCTAATAGGTGTTTGCCTTGAGAGAATGAAAGAAAGATGGAAAAAGGAAAAGGAAGAGTAGAAAAGGAGACAGTGGAAATGGGAAGGAAAGCAACTACGAGTCTGGAAAGGCAAAGAAGCTCAAGGTGAGGGAGACGAAAGGCAAGGGTTCCCCCCAGCAACGCAGCAGTCAGAGAGCCAGGACAGGCTGTGGAAACAATGGGAGCCCAACTGGGAGGGCCCTAGGGTCCAAGGCCTCCTGGCCTTCCCCAGGCAAGGGGAGTACAGGATGGGGATCCCTGTCATTTGCATGAAGATCCAGCTGCAATGTCAGATGTCCTGTTGGACCCATTTGCAATGAAAATCATGCTCCTTTTAGCAGAAACTTCCACCCGGGGATCCTTCACAAACAGAATGGAAAGGAAGGCCCAGATGCAACCCAGCAGCTGCAGGGAGGGCAGCCGTGGGGAGAGGGCAGTGTTCCGACTTCTGGAAGAAAACTGGATGGAGGGAGGGGGAAACGGAGACCAGAGACAAGAAAGACAAATGTGACCACAGGATGTGTGAAGACACAGAGAACCCAACGTTTTGCTCTATCCCAAAACAGAATTTAAATTTAGAAACTCACTTATTATACTAACATGAACTGTGATTTAGAAAATGAGGCTCTTAGGTTCTCACCCCACCCACACCCTTATCCTCTGGCTCTCTGAAGTCATTTGCTACTATGAACCCTAAGAAAGAAAAAGATGTTCCTTTTCCTTGGTTGGCAAAGCTGAGCTTTCGGATGGTGGACGTAGATCTTCGCCCACACCCTTGGGTGGGAGCTCCTGAAGAGCAGACTCAGGTGCTCACCTTTCTGGGCAGCCTCCTTTCTCTGGGGCCAACTGCAACTCACAGCCAAGTTTTAAACTGTCTTCTAGGATTACTTTGCTGGTTTTCTGGGAGAAGTAGCAGACAGAGGTGGCTGACACCTAGCACATACCCGTGCCTGACACGGTGAACCCACAGTTCAGCTTCTGTCTTTTTGTTAGACACAGGACATCTTCACACATGGTGATTTCAGACTCAGGGATGGAGAGGATATCCCTTTATCCTTCCTTAACTCTGAATCCCTACTGAAACTGTCTAAGGAGGGGGAATCCAAGTGAGGGGTGGGCAAAACATTCTTACCTAGAGGAAGCTCAGCCCAGCTACCCAAAAGCCACATGAATGCCAGACACTTGATCAAAACACCCATCGCTTCTTCATCTCATAGTGGCCCCATGTCAGCAGGCCTTATATACACTACCCAAGACACCTAAAATTCTGCTTTCAACCCGTCCGACAAAAAACAGCTTAGAATGCCATTTGGCACTTTGGCCTCTGTGCTTGTAAGATTGTTGGTCGCCTGCGTTGTTCCCAAAAATCTCTCCTCCGCTCCCTGTGACATACACCTCTCCTGTTCTTCCTCCCGTGGCAGTCACTCCCCTCCCTCTGCTGCTCCGAATGAAATGCAGTCCTTCTCCAAAGGCTAGTCCTTCTCTGCCCCGGCCACCTCCTGCTTTCTGTGACTTCAACGGTGCCTTAGCAGGGATTCCTCTACCTGCTTTGGCTCTGCTCACACTCACTAGCTTCGGTCCAATGGTCTGCAGCCATGAGGCTGTATTCTCCAAACACATGTCTCAGGAGCACCTCCAACTAAAAACCATCTTTCCTCCCAGCCCCTCCCACTTCCCATTCTCAATAGTGTTATCATTTCCTGGTCTCAGGCTGCAAACCCACCTCCTCCATCTCACCGCACAAAACATGAGTCCCTGAATCCTTCCACTTCTATTCTGGGAAAGCTCCTTAGCCCACCCTTTCCTTCCTCCTCAGGGCAGTAATTCAGGTTCTTGGTGCCCTTGACTCTTCCAATAGCTTTCTACGAGGTCTCCTCCATCTCCTTTTTCCCTTCCACACTCATTCATGGCTTTGTCATGAAATCTGTCTAAATATAAGCCAATATTATCTTTCTGCCCCATCCTGGGATTCACAGTAAAGTCTAAGATCCTCAGAATGGAATTCAAAATTCTCTACTGAAAATAATTTGACGCTTACCTATATTTCAGTACTTTATTCTCCTTATGCTTTCCTGGAGAGTTCCTGTACTTTAGTCCTACCTGTTTTCCCAGGCTTTCTTTTATGCGTTCTCCTGCTGTTGCCTCCTGACTGCCGTGCCGTTCACTCACTGCCTGTGCGTGAAGAGTCCTTGCCCTCCATGTCCGCCCACTGGATGGAGTCTTATCCTCCTTGGAGACCCATCTCAAACCCCACCTTCTCCAAACAAGTCTCCTGAACCTGCATCACTACGCTGATTACAGCAGGTCACACATTCTGCCTGGAGCCATGGACCTCCACGCCACCCACAACGCCCAGCACAATGCTCCGTAAGCTGTACGTGTGCAGTGAACGCCAACTTGAATCTCACTGTAGTGAAGGTCGTCACACCCACCCCAGGACCATGACATCTACCAAATCTGTACCACCAACCTGTCAATATTAACAAAATAGCAAAATGTTTATGAGCAGTTAATTTCTGGCATAGTGCCCAGCATTTATTAAGTATTATTTAATCTTTGCCAACCAACCTAGGAAGCATCAATGGATATTATCATTAGTCTTGTTTTTCAGTTGATGGAACTGAATTATTGACTCATTCAGTGGTCCCCAACCTTTCTGACAGCAGGGACGGGTTTCATGGAAGACAATTTTCCCATGGGTCATGGATGGGGATGGGGTCGGGGGTGGACAGGTGGAGGAGTTCAGGCGGTAATGCGAGGAAAGCTTTGCTCCTGGCCTGCCGCCCACTTTCTGCTGTGCGGCTCAGTTCCTAACGGGCCACAGACCAGTACCGGCCAGCAGCCCAGGGGTGGGGACCCCTGGATTAAGTGATTCACCCAAAGTCACACAAATGGGTAAGTGGCAGGACAGGATTTGAAACACCAGCCTGTCTGGTTACAGAGTCTGTTCTCGGAGCCAAGCATTCAGAAATGCTTGCTTGCTGGGGTGGATGGGTAGCCCGGTAAACGGAAAAAAAGAAGCAATCAACTTCCTGTCTCCAGTCTTCAATCCAGTCTCCACTTTGCTGTCAAAAGAACTTTCTAAAAAGAAAATTCGCCAACTTTGACAATCCTCTTCCATGGTTAAAGCCCTCCGTGATTTCTTCCCAGGCAGCCCCCCACCCACCTCATGTCCCGCCTGCGCCCTGACCCTTCAGTGTACAAGATGGTTTGGAGCTTCAGTTCCAAGTCGGCAAAACCAGTACTAGACTTGCTAGGTTCCTCAAACCCTTTTAAAGGCACCCCGTTATCTTGTACATTTGGATGCCCCACTGAACAAAACCAACTGCCATGTATCCCATAACCTGCAGTACTGTGTCCTCCACACAAACTCTAAGATGTACCAGTAATCTGGTCCTGCCACCATTATTAATAATAGTATTGCATTAATAATAGTATTGCATTTCAAAGTCTCGGGATTTTAAAGCTAAAGATGACCTCAGATTTGCTGCAGAAAGGGAAGAAAGACTCGCACTGAAGGGGCTATTGGATAAGATTCCCTTCCAGAGTTTAGAATTAATATACCCACCTCTTAAGTTCACTTACAAAAACCCTGAGAAATAGGCAGGTTAAGTGCCTGGCCAACGTCACATGACTTCCTGTCTGGGTCTTCCATTCTACAAACATTTACTGAGCACCTGGCACAATGCTAGAGTGTTCGAGTTCATATTAGGGATTAAGAAAGGATCCTGTGCTTGGGACATTACAGTCAGGAAGAGCTAGGACGTGTGCTCTGCTGATTTCCACATAAGCAATGGGTGGTGTGATAGGAGAGAGTAAGGAAAACCTAGACAGAATGGAGGGACCAAGAAAGGCTGTCTTAAGTTATGGCACTTGAGACTTAAGCCGAGTTCCGAAAAATGTGTTAGCCAGCTGTAAGGACATGATACTACTAGGAGAGAAGAGAATGTCCCCCAAAAGAAACAAACGCCCCAATATGAACAGAGGTGGGAAAGCCTAGACAGCATGCAATACACAGAGCATTGCAAGAAACTATCTGTTCCAGAAGCATAACATGCTTAAGCTAATGCTTAAGATGGTCCTGTAATCAACTGTCCCCAGTAAGAGGTCCCCTGAGCCACGGAGCAGCTACCTTTAACCCATCGCAAGGGGTCATTCACTCGCTTCCCATGCCTCCTACTTGTAAGGTCCCCAGCGAAGACTGTTCCATCCACTCCTCTCCTGGTTACCTTCCTAACAAAGAGTGCTGCCTCAAGTTCAACTGCAATATCTCCTGCTACAGTTTGATCCTGCTTCTTATGGTGAGGTCTGGCTCCAGTCCTTGAAAAACAGGGACATATGGGACGGGGACAAAGGCTCCCTGGGCCTTCTGCGGTGACTCTCTGGAGCAGCTCCCACCCCCACTCAAGACATCGGAGCTTTCACACTGCTTTGCTTGGCTTTCTTTTCCCATCTTTATGCCCTACAGGCACAGGTAAATTTTGACAGCAGGCCAGCTCCCTGGGCAGCCACCCATACCTTGTTCAAAACCCTGGGCAGAGCAGAACTGTTAGATGCTGTTCCAGAGTTCCTCATTCAGGTTAACTTGTCTTCAAGGAAATCAATTATTTCTGCCCAGAGATGGCAAAGTATGTGCCTGTTGCGCCACACCCCTGTGCCCCCACCTCTGGATTGCAGCGGCTCCTTCCCACTCTCCGGCCACTGAGTGCCACTGCCCCAGGGCTTTCCCAATCCCACCCAGCCCCAGACACATCGAGTTCCCTTCACTGAGGCCCCAAGCCCAGCATTGGGCCTGGGTGATCCTGCACATGGCTGTCACGGTCTCGGTGCCAGGGTGCAAGCGGCTTCGGTGAGACCGTCAGATAACTTCCCGGGTGCCCCAACCTAAGAGAAGGAGCATTCAATTAAAAATCTAGAAAGCTGTTTCAAATGAAACCTTTGTTTGCTGAGGGCCTGCTGGGGCCCTCCAAGGTCAAGATTAATTGCCAGTCTGCGGTGTCAGCAGGCTCAGGTTTGAGTCCCAGCTCTGCCACTTGCTGTGTGACCTTGGCCTCTAAGCCTCATTTTTCTTATCAGACAAATGGGAGATACTAACATTTATCCCATAGGGCTGTTGTGTTAAATGAAATAACATAAGTAAAATATTTAGTGCAGTGCTTGATATATAATGCTAAAAAAATATTACAGAGGTGCTAATTACTACCTACTACTATTACAAAGCCTTTTATTCCTCTTTGTGAAATGTGGAACATTTGCCCTCTTACCTCCCAAACATTACTGTCCATAGTGGGGACCAGATGCACCTGGGATGGTTCCTTAAAGTGCAGCATCCCAGGCCCACCCTCACTCAGTAATGACCATTTCCAGGGGATGGTCTCGTGAACCTGCATTTTAAATAAGCACTGTCACTGATTCTGACACACTCTAAAATTTGAGAGCTACTGTTCCCAAGGACTCATCTTACATGTATCAAGGAATTAGCAACAGATCTGTTCCCGATGACCTAAGCCTGCATACAACTCTTTGAATGTATCAGCTGTTCAGTGTCTACCAGGTGGGGAACTTGCTGGAACAGAGAGTCAGTTGAGCTTGTCATACAAACTGCCCAAGGTGAGGAACCTGGGGTTGACGGGGAGTGAGCGTGAAGACATGGTTCTCAAGGCAAGGCTACAACTCGGTACCGGGTGGGATAACATCACCTCCTGTGGGTGTAAAAGCCTGACAATTAACAGCAGAACCCACTCCTGCATTACAGGCATGTCATCCCTCCTTGCCTAGGGCAGCATCTAGTTAAAGCTGATTCTGATACCTAGTGGTCCCTAATTCCTAACAGGTGACTATCCTGTTATTTAGTTACACACCTTCCATCCCCATGTCAGTTCCAAAGATTCATGATCCTCCTCAGTTCTTTAGAATATCACTGCAGGTACCCACATGCACTAACCAGCTCTACTTCGAATCTTCCCATATAGCACATGCTCAAGTGTCTGAAACTGAAAAACTGCAGGTGTATTTGCATAACATTTGCATGAAATTTACATTCTCCTGAAATGCCTCCCTGAGGTCTGTCCACCAAAACAGATTCTAAATTCAGAGTTTGCTATGACTCCCTGAAGATGGCTGTTTCTCAGCTGCTTTGTGTTTCTGCTTGTCACTTAGTGTCTGTACCCTCATAAAACCACAGCACGGGAGGTGGAAAGGACATACCCAATGACAACTTTGTAGAAGAGAAAATGGCCCAAATCCCAAATCCCAGCAAGGTCCCAAACACCCCTTTGGACCAGCCTCCTTAGAAAGCAAAATACCAAGTCACTTAATAAAAACATCTTCCCAGGCCTGCTCCATGCCTTCTTATAACATCCTGGACCTCCTGGTTTTGGACCCCTGTACCCACAAAAATAAAACCACAGTCCCAGGATGCCAACAGATGACGGTGCAGAGACAGCGGCAAGGGCTCGCCCCGCCCAGCACTCTCAGGGGCACGGCGGCAGTGCAGGTCCACAGAGGAGCACAGGACTGCCCGCCAGCGGCACATCGTCGGTCTCAAGGCTCCCCCTGCCCCCACTTTCTGGGACACTGGAAGGGGTGGGGGTGTTAAAGGGTGAGACATGTGCTCCCGCTCCCCCTGACCGTGTGTGGAACCCACCCTTTGTGCACCTGTCACCTGGACTCTAAACCTGGCAGCAACCCTACCACGGGACCAGTCCTCTCCTACAGGAGAAGGAACGGTGCCTTCTGCGCTCAGCTGTGGCAGATGGTTGAGGAAAGGGGCCACACGCTTCCAGGAGACATGCTTTTTGTTGTTGCTTTGTTTTTGTTTAATGGTGTAGAACAGTGATTTTCAACCTTTTTCATCTCATGGCTGATATAAGTTGCTAAAATTCTGCAGCGCACCAAAAGTTGTATTTTTTACCGATCTGACAAAAAAAAAAAAAAAGGTATAATTTTGGTTCATTCACACTGAATGAATGGCTATCGTGTTGGCTGTTGTCATTTTTTTATTTGATAACCTAAGGGAAAAGAGGTCAGTGCCCCTAACTAAATAATCAGGTACCGCATGTTTTACAAGGTCTCGTGGCACACTGGTTGGAAACCTCTGGCACAGAGGTCCTGTTCCCAACTCATGCTGAAGCAGAGCCTCAGCCTGGCCCTAGCGTGCCACACTCAGGCCTGCATGTAGCAGCGGTTGCTTTTCAGCAAGGGGCAGGGGAGGAGGACGTTCCTGAAATGATGCCTTTCTCCCTGGCCGTTCACACCAGGACAACTGCAGAGCTCGGCACTGGAGGGGCCTCCCTCAGGTGCCACAGGGCATGATTTTGACAGACCTGGACATCTTGTACTCTGGGTTTGGGTAGCTTGCTGAACTTCCCTGGGGGCTTTCCAAGTTGGGCCTTTGGGTAAAGGACACAAGGTGTTCAGGGACAGGTTCCGTCTGTCCTGAAATTTGGAACCAGGAAGTGGAACAAGAAGTCGTTCCAGTTTGGACCACTGGCAGAGAAGAGACAACTCACCATGGAAGCCCGACAGCTCTCCAGACTCACTAATGAGCCACCAGCCACCAGTCACCCAGACCTCGGCTCACAAGCCCCACCCCGCCCAGGCCTTCTGGCGTTCAGTACCTGGTCCCTCATGGTGCCCACGTCTGCAAACACTGTGGAGGTAATTGAGGGCACCTCCTGTGGCCAGCAAGCTCTGCTTACCCATTTCTCCTTCCCTTTCTTATTCAAGTATCTACAGAACATTTAAGAAAAGAATTTTTTTTAACTCTTGCAAGGGGAATGAAAGATGACAGAGCCCAGATAAAATGTTGCATCCCACTGACTAATTAATCCCCAGACACATTCTCATTAGGGATCCACGTAAACCTGGAATGAATTAGTTGTTGTGGGGAAAGTCCTAGCTAGCAGTGACTTCAGCTGTTGATGAATTTATTGACCAATTAATGTAAGGGTCTTTGGCCAAGCAGAGCACAGCAGAACTCGGTTGCCCTTCTGCTGTTGTGCTTGGTCCAGACAGGTGATGGGTGGAGGGCTAGAGACCAGGCAGCGGTTGTTTGCCTTTCCTACTTGAGCCAGGAGAAGCGACCCCTCATTACAACGGCCAGAGCCTCCATCTATCCCACTCCCCCACTCCTGGCTTTCCTGCAGCCTCTACTCAGCCCAGAGTTTGGAATTCAGTCCAGGAACAGGCATGACAAACACTGGTTTTCATTTCCATGGAGACCAGGGCCTGCATAGAACCAGGACTCGATGCCTGAAATGCCCAAACAGCCTGACCCAGTTTCCCCCGTCCGACCAAAACAAAGGAAGTCGAGCTGGGTCCTGCCAGCGCTGAGGGAGAAGCCAGAGCTGCTGTTATCTCCAGGGGCATTTTGAAGAGGAGCAAGTGATGACAACCTTTGAATACTCAGATGATGCTACCGAACCAGGGTCAGAAATCAGACCTAATTGTTTCACCCCAAGGGTGCAGAGGTGGCACCAAACCCAGTCTGCACGCTGCCCTGACCTGGAGGGAGAGGTCCCTGTCCTCTCAGAGATGTGCTCATCACCCAGCAACCCAGCTCCTAAAGCACGAGTTCCGGCACTGTTTCCTCAACTTCCCCTTGTACCACTTTCTCCCCTACTCGATTCTGGCCTCCTCAGGCCTCTCCGCTCCTCGAACTCACTTGCTGGTCCCTCGGCCTGGAACTCTTACTCTAGAGTTTTGAATTCTGCTTCCTTTCAACCTTCAGATCAAAGCGCCAAAGTCACCTCCCCAGAGTAGCCTGGCTTATAGGGCCGCTCCATCTACAGTAACCTCCTGTGCCTGGGCTGTCGTTTCGTGTGGCTCTCCAGGACGGCGCACGCAGGGATCACAGAGTGCACTGCGTGCACAAAGGAATGTGCTTGTTAAAAAGCTGCTCATCCCATTGTGTGTTTACTCTGTTAGGTATTTCTTTCTTAAGCCCGTCCCAAATCTGCCTTCTCATAACACCAGCCCATTGGCTCTTATTAGGACTTCTGGGCCCACAAAAACGAAAATACGACATCATTCCCAGACTCTGCTGGCCCAGCCCCTTCGTCCTGCCCTCCGTGAATGTGTCCGAGTTTAAATCCTGAGTTGTTCTGTGCCCCTGAACAAAGCCACTTTCTTTCTGCACACCTGTGTGCTTTGTGGAATGATCACACCCGCCTCACCAGGGTGAGAAGCAGAATGTTTTAAAATATATAACCTAGTTAGACACAATGCATCCCCAAAGTAAAGGACTTCCTCTAATTGCTCATGGAACCAAAAAAAAAAAAAAGTGTTAGAAGTAGAAGTAGGAAGTAAACTACCAGTTAAGAAGCTGAATCCTGTTTCTGACCTTTGCCCTCTCTGCATGGCAAAGGCTGAGAATCCAGACCACTGCTCTTTTGGTCCTGAGCTGGCCCTGACTTCCACCAGGCTGGGAGGAACAAGTCAACAGGAAGCAGAAGATGCTGAAGTTAAACAGGAACTTAGAGGTGGTGGACGGTTCCCTTTCCCTGAAAGTGCATTTGGCAGGGCAGACCGTACCCCTGGGGAGACGGTCCCACTGGGTCAGCAGGCAGTGTTGGCTGTTGGCTGATTGGGTCTATTGCACTGGTCGGTAGTTCGGAAGGGGTCTCAGTGCTCACGCAGCCCAACCTCCCACCTGGTGCAGGAATTCCCTCTGCAGGGCCCTGACGACAGCCCCCGGGCCTCTGCCTGAGAAAACACTCACTGATGGCCGCACACATGTCTGAGCAGATCTAAAGGGACTTTCAGTGCCGTGCTCCTTACTTCTCCGTGTCTGCGGTCCCGATTTCTCCAAAATTCTTGGTGACCATTATCCATACAGCTCTCTTTCAGCTTCACTGTCTTCAGAAATTAAGCTAACCTCACTGATTCTATGTTATTAAGCATTTACTGAGCATCTACTATGTGCCTCCAACTCTGAGATATTCATCCCAGGGCCCCGCAGGGCAGCACCCATGTAGCAACTGTGTCATGGTTCTTTGTGGATACATGGAGATTAAATATGCACTATTAAACATGACACTGGGCACACAGCAGGGACTCCATGCTTTTAAACTTGACTCACTTTCGGTCTCAGCCAAATCTAAGTGCCATCCCACCCAGAGTATTTCAGAAGCCTTGGCACTCGGGAGGATGGGCCCCTGTGAAAGCAGAAAGGTGCTGAGCTATCCCAGGATACCCTTTCCTTAAAAGAAATGTCCACTCCCCCGGAGGCCACAAACTGCTGGAAGAGGGCGGGGCTGAATCCAACTGAACAGAACATCCAGCTTCCCATGTGCAATGCGGGGCCCCTCCCCCACCCTCAGCAAGAGAAGACTTGCTGCTAAAACTGAAAGGGACTTGTGCAGCCTCCATCCATCCCTCCAACAGCAGAAGAGGCCGTGCTCTGCTCCAGATGATGTCCTGGGACAGGACCACGGGCTCTGCCTCTGAGGAGCTCCGCATCTGGTAGGATAGACAGGTGTATAATCAGCTAACACCAAGCGATAGGAGCTATTTAGATTCGCTCAAAACATCTCCCCTCAGCACCTGTCATGGGGGACAGGCCCTCCTGACTCAGCCCCTTCCCTTTGCGTGATCTGGGGGCAAACATACTCTCTGAGCTTCGGCTTCTATTATGCGAGAAGAATAAGTGTGATGCGGCTGACCCCCAAAAAGATGCCAAGGGAGGATGTCGAAGAGGTGCAAAGGCCGCACCATGAACTACTGAGAGCAGCAGTTTCCCTCAGACAGAGCCACTCAGATCTAAACTAGGCAGAGGGTTCAGGCTGTCTGAATCTCTAGTTAGTTGCCAGCTTCCCACCTAGTCAGAGCCACCTCACCGTGCGCACCAGAGGCTGCTCCCAGCCAAGAGTGAGGCTGAGGGCCTGCAGGGGGCAGGAGGATGAGAGGTGAGTAACGGCCTTTGGTGCCCGTCCCCTCACAGCACTCCTTCCTAGCCTGGCTTTAAGAGCCAAGTACATGACTGATGCCCTCCAGACCCCTGTGAATTCAAACCCAACTCGGACTGACTTCTCTGCTAGAGATCAAGCAGAGACAAGCTGAAGAACACCCATTATGTTAAAATCATAGACACTTCAGAACAAAGGGGGCTGCAGGCAGGTACCAAAGTCACCCAAGAGAGGCTTTACCCTCATTTCAAATACACTCAGGGCACAAACCCGGGGCTTCCCTTTGTGATCCTAGTCACTGTCTCCTGCTCCACCTTGGGGAGTTCTTTACGGTCGAAACAAAAATTGACTGTAATGCACTCAATGCCACTGACTTTGAGTCCAGCTGTGCCAGACTGGAAGCCACTTCATCAGCTCTAACCCCTCATCCATCCTCATCCTCCTGTCTTTGGGTGGAACGACTCTAATTCCTCCAACCTGTTTTCAGGAGTTAAAAACCACTTCTCCCACATCTCCCCCAAATCTGCACTTAGATTATATCTCAAGTGACATAGATGTAAATAATTAATGATGTAACTCATTTCGCCTTTGGACAGTTCCTAAATTGTTTCCAAAGGCCTCCTACCAAACGCCCAATTTCTACCCCCTTGGCGGCCGCAGAATAAACCTAATTTCTCCTCCACGTGCAGTTTAATGTGGCTCTCAGCCCCCTCGGAGTCTGCGCCTCCACTTGCTGGTCCCCCAGCCATTCCTCATACAGCGTGGCTTTGGTTGTGGGTCCTCCAGCCATTGCGCTCACTCTCCCCTGAATGAATTCCAGTCCATCTCAATCCCCCTTAAACTGCGGAGCCCAGAAATGGCTGCAATACTGCAGAGAAGTGCTCTGGTGAGCCCACAGTAGGGCAGAACCATCGCCCCTGTGCTTTGGGAATCAGAGTGCCAATGTGTATTTTGGGAGTCATCTTCCGAATCGGGGGAATCTGGGGTTAGTCCCTCTTTTTCTCTTGCTACAGCCTGCGGGCTAAGGGGAACGCATGCGGGTGTAATGTGTGTGCATCCACAAGGAACAGACCCGTACTCTCCCCAGCCCGACAAACGACAAACCCGACTTCTGGGGGGATGATAAATCCACCCCGCTCTCACCCCAACTCTCGCTGCACAGGAACCCTCAATGTGTGTGTGAAGATGTCCAGGCCAGATGCAAAGCCACAGCCCTTGGAGAATGTCTCACAGGGAGATGGCCAGTCCTAGCAAGCATGTCTCTTCCTCCAGTCCAAACATTTGTTTCTAGACCCTTATTGCCTGATGAGCCGAGGTTTTTGTCTGACTGAACAAGAGCAACACCGAGGCGCTGAGGTTATGAGGCAAACTGAATCTGGCCCTGTTTCGTCTGTAACCAGGGACAGAAGGCCATGGACATGCAGGTTTGTTGCAGGGGAGCCTGCCTGCACCCTCACACTTCTCTATGGGGGTCTCAGGCGATCAGCAGGACCTTCTAATCTGCACTGATCAATTCAGGCCCACCCAGCCCATCACCAATTTGTTTTCACATTTTTAAATGTTGGGGGAAAAAAAAACAAAGAAAATCTGTGACATGTAAAAATTACATGACATGAAAATTTCAGAGTCCATAAATAAAGTTTTATTGGGAACAGAGCCATGCTCATTAGTTCATATGCTGTCTGCAGCTATTTCCACCGTACAAAGCAAAACCAAGGTGTTGCAACAGAGCCAGCGTGGCTCACAAAGCCTAAAACATTTCCTGCCTGGCCCTTTACAAAAGCAGCTGGCCAACCCCTGGTCTCATGAGGTAAGACTGTGAAAATGTCTTTTCTGTGGGCCTGCTTCTTTTCTGCCAAGTTGGGGAGGAGGGTGTCTTGTGTCCCACGGACAAGGAGCCTGTGCTCGGTGACTCCACAGGTTGAGGGAAGGGGCTGCAGGCTTGCTCCTGCCTGCAGAGGAAACGTGAAGAGAGGAGGTGTGGTTTGCAGGCAGGATGATACAAGCTCCCATTCCATCACTCCTCCCCAGTGGGGTACTGCTTTCCACAGCCTGACACTGACATGTTCCTGCCACGAGCAGCTCCCTTTTAGGGAGCTTGCTTCTTCCCTTCTCCTGAGGCCCACCCTGGTCCTGAACCTGTGTAGCCCATGGAGTGCGATCCGAGGCACAGTAGAAAACGTGCCTACTGCTCAAGGCTAGCTGGAGGGAGGAGGGGCGGGAAGCAGAGGAGCCCAGGGGTGTCCACTGCACTAGCAAGTGTCAGAGCCGGTAAGAGGCAAAGATCCCTGTCCCTATCCTTGGCTGGGGGCTTGGCTGAGTCCCCAGGGACATAGAGAGCTCCACGTCCTCCCCCACCCCTCCACTTGCTTCAGTCAAGCAAATAACTAACAATGCAAGGAGGTGTGGGGGAGTAATGCCCAGCTACTGACGATCTGTTTTCTGAAAACACATGGCAAATCTCTGAGCCAAATGCCGCTAAGCCAAAGAGTAAACAAACCCTTTATCTCCCTGAGAGGAGAGCTATCCACTTCTCCTCTTATCCTCTCCTTCCGGAAGCTCATCCCAAGGCTCTCTCCCCACAGGAGAGGCAGCATCTGTCTCAGAGAGGGTGGCCTGCCTCCCCTCCGCCCTCCAGGGGGCCCCAGAGCTCAGCGGGTGGGTGGAGAGCAGGAGCATAGGGCCTGCCCACACCTGCCCCAGGAGCTCTGGCCAGCTCTCCATGACGCACTGCTAATTCAATCCTCTGCCCTCCTTCCTCCAAGTCACAGGATCCTGAATGAGGCTTGTGGTCACGAAGACCCCAACAGCCCAACCAAGCCCCTCCCTTCACCTGAGCCGGGCCCACCCCACAGTGCTCCAAAGCTCAGCTCAAGTGGTGCTACTGTGAAGGAGAGGAGGAAGAGGGAAAAAGAGGAAAGACGGGAGAGAAAAGAACGTGGTTCCTCCGCAGCATGATGTCACAGTGCTGCTCGCAGATCCCCCAACACAGAACAGAAGCAAACAACATGGACTCTGATGTGCTCTGCCTTCAAAGGTTCATGTTCTCGGCAGTTCTGAGCAGCCTGCACCAGCTGGAGCGAGCACACAGCCAGACATGCAGGTCCTCGCTGCAGCCCCGGGGCCCTGACCCAACCCCTGGGCACAGCCACCCCTGCAAAACCCCAAGGAAACAAAGATGAGCACACACGCGCACACACACACACACAAGAGCGCCAGCGAGTGAGCACTAACCTGGAAGCCATTAGGAACGGTAGCAGAGTGCAGTGCAGAGGCCCTCATTCATTCATGCATTGGGCAGTGGGGTGGGGTGGGGAGGGGGCCCCCCTGAGGATGCTGGAGGGCACTCACCTCCATGCCTACCCCACAGCCCTGTTTCTAACGGGAAAGAGAGTGGGGGCAGGGTTCTCATAAGCTGGGGGAGCTTCCTCTCTCTGCTGTTTCACACTGCTCTGGAATTTTAAACACGACTCCCCTTTCTTTTCTCCCCACCCCACCTCCCTCTGCAGCTATTTGGTGTGGTCATGCAGGCTGAGAGAGTCCCTCTCTCCCTCACCCTTGCTCCCTTTCTCTCTCCCCCTCTGACTCGCTCACAGACAGCTGTTCTCCACGCACGCGCACAGGCACACTCAGATACACGCACACGGGCGCGCACGCACCCTGCCGCCTGCCACTTTACATCACACAGCTCTGTGGTGCTGTCGGCTTGCCAGCTCTCAATTATTCACACCAGCTTGGAGGACAGAGCCACCGGGGCGGCGGGCGTCATTTCCTCTTCGTCCCCAAATCGGGAAAAACACTACATGATGCACCAGAGAGATTTTGCTCCCTTTGCTGCAAGCAATTATTTCCCAGGTTGCCCATTAGGTCAACCTTTATCAAGGAGGTGACATGAAATCAAAACACAGACTCCTGGCTCAAAACAGCTTTTTGCATCTTTCAAAGGCTGGCAGCTGCACCCCCTGCCTCAGCTTTGGGGATAGAGGGACAGAGGAAAGAGGCAAAGGGAAGCAGTGGAGGGCTCCTCTGGTGGCCCCCCCAGCCGGCCCAGGCTCTTAGAGACAAGAAAAACAGCACTCTGGTCAGGCACTTACATTCAAGACAAAGCAGGGTCACCTGAGTTTTCAAACTCTAAGCTGCACCTCTTAAAACTGTCTCTTCCCTGTGCATTCAGTGAAACGCAGTGTTGGTCCTGAAACAGCCCCAGAAGAATGTGGTCAGACAAGCAGTGTTCTAGTCAACAACATGAATGAACTCTGGAGAGTCACACTCAGCTCGCACAGCCCTGCCACGCATGTTTGATCTACAGATGGCTGCTGAGGGGATCAAACAACAGCAAAAGCAACGATGATGGTTAGCTTGGCTAGCTCCACATCTCTCTCTGTCCTCGCCTGAGGACCTTGTTGAACCACAAGTTCAGATGCAGTGGGCCCAGGGACAAATGCCCAGTGATGCCCACATTGCTATTCCATGGGGCACACTCCGAGTAGCAAAGGATCGGAGTGTGGGTTCTCGCTCTTTGAATGTTCTTAAGGGGTGAATGGAATTCTGTCTGTCTGTTGCAGCTGCACAGGACAGCATGTTGGAGGTGCATGATAATTACAGTCCCCTGATGTCACCTGGGTTCTGCACTCCAGATTCCTGCCGGGAGCTAACTCTGCTTGGGCATCTGTTGGCTAAATGTCTCATTCTGGGATTGCCTACTGGCTCATTGTGACTGGACTGCCCTTCTGCAGCCTGCTGATGGGACAGCAGCCGCGTGTATCTGTACAGCACGCAGGTTCGGGCTGCCTGGTTTCTACCTCACTTACCTACAGGAATTTCAGCTCCAAAGAACGGCGCACTGGTAGTGCCCTGGGACCCAAGTGCTACCCCAATTCTACCCACCCTCTTGTCTGGCTCAAGCTCTGCCTGTTTTAAAACATTCTCCTTGCTTTGGATAATCCATCAGCCTCTTCTTGTTACTGCACACAAAGATCTTGGCCTTTGGAGGTTTGCATTCGAAGCTAAGTTTTGCTGCTTTCTGGTTCTGTGACCTGGAGCAAGTCACCCACCAACGTCCAACTCACCCTCAGTTTCTTCCTCTGAAAAAGCCAATAACATGTATTTCCTCTCTTACAATGTTGAAAAAAAATGATGAAATTTTAAAATGGCATGGAAAAGCACCCAAGAGAAGGTGGCTGCCTCCCCCCAACTTTGTCCTTGTAAACCACAGCACACAGTTTAGAACTTAATTACAGATTCTGTTGTTCACTCTGTCGGTTTTATCTCCTCTAAGAAGATTGTAGGCTGTGCCCTTCATGTCCTTCCAGCACGTAGGAGTGCTGGGTACGCACAGGGCTCCAGTAAGTATCTGTGCGGACTGCCCTGTCCTCCATTAAACAGTAAACACAGGGGTGGGTGGACTCAACCAACCAGCCAGCACCCCAGCCCTGGCTGCCTCGCTCCCTCACTGCGTGACTTTGGACAAATCATACAAACTTTTCCAAGGCTGTGTTTCTTCCGCTACAAATTGCACAGATCCACTTTCTCCCAGAAGAGCCCTACACAGCCCTGCGGCGCAGGCGTCTCCGTGGCTTAGACTGACAGCCGTGGGGCAGAAGGGCCGGCACAGAGATGGGACACGCCAACTCGGATGCTGCTTCTTCCGGTTGCCGACTCTGTGACTTCTGAAAAGTTAGCCTCACTGAGCTTCAGACTTTTTAATCTGTAAAGTAGTCACACACACACACACACACAAAATAACAAATCTTACTGAATTGTGTGAGAATTAAATGAGGTAAATTCATGTAATGAGCTTTTCACTGTATCTGCCACAGAGTATCTGTCTAACAAATGAAAACTATTACCAACATAGGTCAGAAACAATAGCTGTTTTTGAAAGACACAAAGAAATCTTCTAGTGGTGAGACAGGTATTCCCAAGCCTTCAACTGAGTCTGGGTCTAAGAAAAATCTCAGTTCCTCAGGGTGTGTAAAGAATGTAGGTGCTATTTCCTCAGGTACCCAAGAGTTTTTTTGCCATGTCTTCCCAAATTAGGCCTTGTTAAATAATGAGAAAGTTACAGAGAAAGCCAATCAGAGAGTCTGAACTACATCTACTGTGTTATAAAATAGAAGTCTTTCTTTCATGACTCTAAGCTCCTCACTGGAGCTACATAAAACGTGACAATAGAGACTATTTTCTATGTTCAGTGTAATTTGTTAAGTCTCTAATGTGGATCATCTCACATAATCCTACCAGCAAGGTTACAAAACAGGAACTTATCACCCCCATTTTTCTGATTAGGAAACTAAGAGACAGAGGTTTAAGAACCTTCTTAGGGTGTATGAGTGGCATGCAGGAGAGCAGGTGTCTGAAACCCAGCCTGTCTTCCTGGTGTCCTGCTCTTAACCATCCCATCGCGCATGGGGAGGAGGTGGGCTGATGCACGGCCAGGGAGGCTGGGCCCTCTTCCCTACCAGTGCCTATGGATGCGCCCTGCTCTCCTCATGCTCCTGGAAAGTCAGGCCCAGACTCAGAGGCCAGCTGGGTCGAGAGCACGCGCTTCGATCGTGACAGCGGGAACCGGACTTGCACAGGCAGAGCTGAGGCCCCGGCTCCGTCTCCACAGTGTAATAGCTGTGCCCTCGGGTACTTAAGTTCCCAAACTACTTTTCTGTAAATGAATTTAGGAAACTGAAGGAGAAGTAGGTACCATCGTCTGAATTAAATCTTTCCCTTAGAGATATGGAAAACTGACATTCGTTTCTATTTTTAAAAGGAAAAGAGGCTCCTGAGAACCCTGTGCAGCATCAAAAGCACTTCCTAGAGAGCAGCACCCCGGAGGCCCCGGGGAGGGAAGAGGGTTAAGGTGCACCTGCAGATGTAGTGCGCTGGAGTCCCACTCAACCAGGCTGCTCGGCCATACTCCGTAAGCAGAAGGTCCACGCTACACCCACCTTGCTCACCATTGTTGGCAGGGAGGGGAGGTAGTGATGATAAAGAATAGGTCTTCTATCTTTGAATCCGACTTCCACCCCAACAAAAACGAAAGACTTTTACATGGTAAGGATTTGTTAAATTGTGGGGGATGACAGGCAAAAGTGAACCTGATTATATTACTGTCATCATCCAAGCCTCAGATGCTTTCATAAAATGTGAATGTCTGAGAGAGACCTCAAGCATGGTGGGGTAAGTAAAAAAAAGAAAAAAGAAAGAAAGAACGAAAGAAGAGGAACAGAGGTCTACCATCTGCTGAGAACCAGTCATGTGCTAAGCATATATTCTATTTTACTTACCAAACACCTACTGAGTAAAATGTGCTTCAAACAGAGCTTACTGCATTTAATCATGATCAGTTACAACCATAATACTGCGACGAATCCCCCAAATGACCCTGCAAAATTAAGTTCCATTGTTCCTACTGCCCCTCAGCTCCGGGTACCCACTGCCCTGCCAGGTGAGGTGTGAGCCACACCCTGTGATCGCCTCCCCAGCTTCGCCATGATTCTCACTGACACCCTAGTGGGCAGTTTCCAGCGTATCTGCCCTGGCCTGCAGCACCTTTTGTGCCACCACGGGGCTGTGGCCATTCACTTTTCAGTGAGCTCTGAATCTTAGGCTGGTGTGGGGAGCCCCTTCCAAGGGTGTTCCTTCACTGGGTGCTCTGCTCAGCCCCCGAGGTAGTGGTTGCCCCTTGCACCTGTTCATCCTGCATTCTCCAGAGTCCTTTGTATCCTTCTATTTGTTAGCGAGTCCTAGTATGAAATTTTCTCAGTTCAAACTCTTGGTGTGGCTTCTATTTCCAACTGCCTGCTCACTGAATATACTGTAGAGATGAGCAAAAAGCAGCAGAGACGAGTTAAGAGATTACCCCAGAGCTCAGGTGATTTCGTAGTAACAAAATGACTAAAAGCTCTTAGAACACTCGATGAGCCAGACACAGTTTTTCATACATTAATATGTATTCCCTCATTTAATCCTCACTTTACCCCTGGTTCAGAAATGAGGAAGCTGAGATATCTCAGGGAGTAAATAATTTCCCCAAATCATACAGTAGATGGAGAAACCAGGGTCCACTCTCAGCCGTGCTGCCGGGCTGTCTCCATCAACTGGAGGCAGCCAGAGTCGAAGAGTCTTTCATGACATTTGGAAGAAGAAAAAAGTTGTTAGCCAGGGAAGTCCATATACTTCTAAAGAATTCAAAGAGTGGGAAGGGCCACTGACGGTCTGTGAAGTCAATCCCTGTAGTGTAACAAGCTGCTGCGCCTGGTGACCAGGCACTCAGGGGCCCTGGGAAAGAACTCTTCCCAGAATCAGCACTCAGGACACCATCATGTTTGATGAGCCACTAATACAAGAAAACTGATGACCTGCAGATGTCTACTCTGCCCTCTCCCGGTTCCCCAATCCATACTTTAATCCACAGAAGCCAGGTCAGGGGTGTCCAAATGGGCCTATTGATCGCCCCGACCCAGCTGTAACCCAAGACCTCTCATGAATAATGCATCTCTCACATGAGCAGCAGTGATGCCTATGTAATTAAAACCTGAAGCAAGAAGCAAGTGGCCAGACATGCACGGGGAGAGGGAGCTGAGGGTTCGGAGAGCTCTCACACCCCTCTCGCTCTATGGCACCCAACAGCGCTGCTGAGCCAGCGCTCACCATGCTGGCCAAACCTCAGCAGGTATAAAAGCCTTCCCTCAAGCCGAATGCAGCCCAGCAGGATGAAAAGACACAGCCCTGGGAAGAGAACTTGCTGGCATACGGCTCCTTCTACCTGTTTCTCAAAGCCCGTTTCACCACACATGCCAACACACCCTCCCAGTTCACCTACAACCCGATCCAAGAACAGCAATTAGCTCCTAGGAACCACCTTTTCTTTCCTTTTCAAAAATGTCATTTATTTATTTATTTATTTATTTATTTATTTATTTATTTATTTATTGAGAGAGGGGAAGGAGGGAGAAGTGAGGGAGAGAAACAGCGATGTGAGAAACATCCATCAGTTGCCTCTCATATGCATCTGAACCAGGGATGGAACCCACAACCCAGGAATGTGCCCTGACAGGGAACTGAACCAACGACCTTTTTGGTTAGTGGGACAACACCCAACCCACTGAGTCACACAGGTCAGGGCACCTTCTTCTTCTCTAAATGTTCCCAACTGCCAAGCCTGCATTTTCATCCTGGATCAATTATGACCCTGCTGAATGGTCTGCACCCAAGCATCAACTAGGAGTTTGCACACACCTGGTGCAGACACCTGGGGATTTTTTCCGGTCCCACCTGGACCAATAAAATCAGAGCATCCAGATGAGAGACAGCAGCAGTGTTTTTAAAGATCCCCAGGTGATTGCAACGTGCAGCAAACATTAGGAATCATTGGTCTACACAAGTGTACCTCAGTTCTCTAGTAATGTCGTATACGAATTACTTTACTTCTGAAACTGTAGTCAGGTGAGCTGTATTTTCTAGAAGTCAAACTGTTTTCTTAAAGTCACTTCTCTTTTTAAAATGATTTCACATGTTAATAATCAGGGCTAACCCTCTTTGAGAACCACGTGCCAGGCCTTGTTCTAGGCACTTTACAGTGGGTACCTTGGGTTATATCTCTCTTAATCTTATTATTACAATTTTACAGAAGAAGAATTGAGTCAAAGAGACCACGAGCATACCTACAAGTTTAGTCGGCACACCTGAGACTAGTACCTCGGACTCTAGAGGCGTTGACAGATTTAAAATGGTCATACCCTCTCTTGTTATCTTCCCCTCCTTGATCTTTGGGCTGTAATTCCACCCAATTACATTTGCTCTTGAAAACTGCTCTCTTTACAAGAGAAGATAACCTCATGTAGATAAGTCTGCTGATATTCTGAAATGCACTGGAAAGAGAGTGAAAACTGCACTTTTCCTGTATCTTCAGCATAAGAGTGGGTGCGTGGCGGCCACAGCAAGAGCCTGCACAAGACGGCAGGCACCAGCTGTGCTCAGCCCCAGAGGGAAGGCAGCTTGCTGCACGAGCCGCACCGCATGCCTTGCATGTGGAAAGGCGTGTGCAAGGAACTAGACAGAGTTTGTTCCTTGGGAGGAAAAATTAGATTGAGGAAAATGAGGATGAATTACGGTAAATAATCTACGGGAAGCAGGTGGTGGCAAGAGTGTATGTGGAGGCCACAACGGTGGTGAGGCACAGAGAAGTGAAAGCAGAAAAGGAAAGTGCAGAGAACGACAGATGGGGCCGACAACCTGAGGGCAGGACTTGGAGCCTCACTTACTGGAAGGAGGCAGGTGGTCCTCTCTCTAGGCAGCCCCAACTGCCCCAGCCGGAAGGCCAGGAGGCATCTACCAATGGGACCGGAGAACTTTAAAACCTGGGCACAGACCTAATCTAATTATTTACATGCAAATTAAAGTAGTTTAACTTGCCCACAATGCCAGGGTCAACATAAGGGAACATGGAAGAGGATTAAATAATAACTCAAACCACTAATCCAATGTTCTTTCCACTACCTAAGAGCCACCCAGATCTGAATACGATCTGCCACTAGCGACCTCTGACCTTCAGCTGTGACTTCTCTGTCAAAAGGAGCCAACACCCCCTCTGTAGGAGGGCGGCTGTGAAGAGGAAAAGGTGCAAGGCAAAGTGCAATGTCCTAGGGTCCATGATATGCATCAAAGCAGCGCCGGTAACCGGCTGGGCTGCCGATGTGTGGCTCCTTCCAGCATGAGGCACTGGCAGCTGCCGGGGGGCAGGGCCGGCAGGGGTGCCACAACCAAAGGCATGGCCCCTCCTGAGGACAGACCACACCTGATGGCTACAGCTACAAAAAAACTGTCCCTTTGCCTCAGTTTGCAATAACTCAGTGGGACCATTCCAGAACCAGAGCCTCTTATGTGATTGGCCACAGCCTCTGGCAGTGCATCCAGTTCTGACTCGAGCCTTTGCCCAGCCCCAAGTCTCTCACTCACACACAGGCTCTTTCCAAGAGCACCTTGCAGTAACCCCCTACTGGCAGACCTGTTTCCAACTCCTTCCCAGGCCTCCGTCCCACCTCTGGCACACAGGAATTCCCACGAGGGAATGTGTGTGAGTAGGGAGGTGACAGGACATGCTGCTCAAGTTCAGGGAAAAGGGCGAATCTTGGGCTCAGGAGTCAGTACCCATCTGCAGCTTCCAGAGAGACTCTCGCCCCCTAGGGCAGGCAGACAGTCATGCGATGGCTTCTACCTCTGTGCGCTTCAGGACATTAGAGAGACTAAGCCCCTTTCCAAATCACCTCTTGGCAGAGGTAACTGACCTCTCCTTAATCCTGGATTAAGGTCTTAAAGAGGGAAGCCTGCTAGTGCTGCCCCTAGAAGATGTTGACATGCTGTACTTAAGAACAGACCTTAGTCCCTCTTGCCACTGGCCCGAGGCATGGGGCACAGGGCCTCCCCCCACTTCCTCCACCCCATGCCTACCCCTCCTTTAACCCAGAGAGCCACCCAGCTTTGGCGCTACCAGGGCGCACATCATGAAACCCCACGCCAGGACCCTACGTGGGAGCCGGTAGGGAAGAGAGATGCACAGTGCTGTGCTGGCGGGCAGGGTGCAGAGGGGTCATGATGACTTAGGGAGGCATGCTCATCAAAGCAATGACCCTGTCGCAGTTGGGGGTCCTTGGTGTCACCCCCTGACTCCCTTCCACATGCCCACATCTCAGGAGTTTGGCTGGTCAATGGGGCCAACCAGAATGAAAACCCAGGTAAAAAGCAACATGCCAAAGCTCACTATTCAAACATTGAGCCCGGACTCTGCAGAGGGTGACGGAAGGGCCCTTACACTGGTACCGAGAGAACTTCCATGAGCTCCCTTTCCTAAAGGGAGCACTGGACTCCTGGACTTGCTGTCCAGTGCCTGGCTTTCTGCCCATGTGCCCAAGTGCTCTGAGAGGCTGCCAGGCCCTGTTTGGGCCTCCCTACAATGGGGAGTATCTGCACAATGGACGTCTTTTCTCAGTACCCATTTCCTCCAGACTGTCCTGCAGTGGCGGCCAGCCTGCTCAGCTGCCCTCCCCCAGGGCGGCACCTGGGCTGATGCTGTTGCTCCCCAGACAGGCCTCCTCCTAGCTGGGGGACACAACACGCACTCCACTCTTGATGAAGACCATTTGGCCTAACAGAGGAGCATTGACATGCCACAATCTGCAACTCCCTTTCCAGGACAGCATTGCCCTCCTGTCATGCAGGCATGGATATGATGCTGGGGTGTGGTCTTGGAATTTCTCACCCTTTCTGGGCCTCAGTGTCCCCACCCGTTACAAGAAGGGGTTGGTCCAGAGGACCTGCTCAGTTACTTCCTACAGTAATGGTCCAGGATCACTCTTCACCTCACACATCTCTGAGTGCTGATAGGAAGCAGAACAGATGAGCTCTGTGGCCAGGGAATGAGAAAGAAAAAAGGCAGTGCTGACCCCAGGAAGCAGGGGGCAGGATCCAGGCCGTGAGTCCTGCTCTCCTTTCACTTTCTCTCTTCTGACTACATTATTGCCTCGAACTGTCAGCTTCGCCTCTTCCTACCTCTGCATGTTCTGTGTCCCCCGAGAAGAGCTACAGAGCCATCGGGTGGCTGTGCGGGGCAGCTGGGTAGCCCCCTCTTTCTCAACTCTAAATCAACCCTCCTTACAGAATCTTAGCATAGCCTGACTCTTTGTTAAAACCTAATGGCTGCTGGAAGGGAACAGGTGGGAACAGAAGAGAGGTGACCGAGGAGAGAATGCAAGCTGGGGCACTGACTCACCACGGACAACATCCTGGCAGCACCACAACCTCCAGCCAAACCGAACTCCCTCCCTCAGTCCCCACGCTGTTGCTTGTCAGCCAAGTACCCGGGCACTGGAGCCTGCCCATGTAAGGGGTCCTGCAGAATAAGCCCTGACCTCTGGCAAGGACCTTTTTCCTACAGTGCTGGAAGGGGTGTGGGTCGTTACCAGTGGGCAAAGGCCACAACGCTCAGCATGGACAAAACTGCAATGGGGCTGCAAGAATAACTAAAATACATTTGGGCCTCATCAACAGAAGTGAGGGAGGCTAGTAATACCAGTGGGAGCAAACCTAGAGAGAGTGCCAACCACACTTCATGAGGTCTACTGTCCAGATAAGATAAATAAGACAGTGCGGTCTGGAAACCTGCCCTACGTGAAACTGTAAAGTAATAGGGATGTTTAGACTGAATGAGAGATAACATAAACAGCATACCAAATTTTTGAAGAGGAAGAGAAGACAGAAAGCCAAAGGAGAGAACAGTCTCAGTTTTTGTTTCTCTGAAGAGAAGTTATAAATAGCAAAACTGAAATTGAAATAATAGGGAATATCCTAAGACTTTACACAGCCAAACATGGCAGGAGGGTGGCTCACAGACTAGGACCTCCTATCCAAGAGGCTGGTTTCCTACCCTCATCGCCAGGTGACTCCTGATGACCTCACAAACCTCCCCGCTCCAAGCCATTGTCTGTGGCTGAGCAGCCCAGTCGCAGATGACCCCGAGCAAGGCTGCAGAGTAGGACCACGTGCAGAGCTTCCTGATTTTTTACCGGAAACCACTAGGGACCTCCTCTGCTTCCGCTCTATAGATCCTTCTTCCCTTGGTTGAAAGGTAACATCTGTCTTCCCTCTACTGTTAGGGGCCAGGAATATACTCCCAGACTCCACAGGTTTGCAAAGCAGAAAGGCCTTTGGGTCTTACTCAGCCCTATTTCCCATCCAAAGTAGTGATCTCCTCTGCAGCTTCTCCAAAGAGAAGGAAAAGAAACCAAAATAATGCATTAATATTCTTAAGTAATAGGGCAGGGGGCCAAATACTCCTCCCAAGAGACGCCGACAAAATTTGTCTCTGAAACTACAGAGGTGCTGCTCCTTCTCATCACTGTGGTCCCAGAGCCACCAAAGGTAATGAAACCCCCACCAAGAACAGAAACACTGCTGTGAGCTTCCTGGACATCTTGTGAAATATGCTCAGTGGGAGTGAGTGGATGCTGGGAGAGCTCTGCCCACTGCTGGGCTCCCTGGGCGCTGACATTTACAGTCAGGACGGAAAATACCCACGAGATGTGCCCTGCAGGACTGGCTTGTTTTCTCTTGAATAACCCAGCTTCTGGCCCACCCAAAACCCTTGTATTAGGATCTGTTAAATACCACTGCCTGGGTGTACTGCATTAAAATTCTCTCTCTGACCAATGACCTTTTGTCCAGCTTTGATTATTTCCCAGAACACCCAGGGGGGCAGGTAGATTCAGAACAGTCCAATCCTCCCAGGTTAGGTGTGTCTCCCAACCTCCTCTAACCTCATGCCATGTCCACAAGCAGCTGACTAAATGTGACTGCAGAGCTATGAATGCAAAGGGAAATTAGAGAGCACAGGGAGAAAGTGGCCTTGAGCTGGATGCTAAACACGGAAAGATTTAGTCCAACAGAGATTATTTTCAGAAAAGTAATGGCTGAGCAAAACCAAAAGTTATAATGAAAACTTAGAAGCATGCTAAACCGTGGTGCCCCTTTCAGCTCAGCTGCATTCCCGAGGGTATGCCACCCACGTACCCTTGGTTACGTACATGCCCACGTGCCGCAGACACTTCTGTCCCTTCTCCTGCCCTGAGGTCCGGAGGGCTGCGCAAGGGATGGGGCTGGGTGTGCACAGTAATTACAAGACCTGGTATTTGTGGCTGGCTATTTCTGGCCTCCTGCTTGTTTTCCCTCCCTTGAGCTCCCTCTGAAGAGATCAGCCAGCCTTTGCAGATGTGGTTTCCAGTTTTCCTGTGATAACAGGGCGACATTCACAGGCACCACCGTGCCCCCCCCCCCGACCCCCCAGAGCTGGAAGTCAGGCGGGGACTCCTCCCTGCACTCTGCAGGCCAGCAGGAAGGAGGGCAACTGGCAGCGCCACCTTCGCCCAGCCAGTCACACACACACACCTGAGAATGGCCAGTCACCTGATAAACCGGAAGGCCTCTCCAAAGGACCTGCCACCAAAACTATTCAAATTGTGATCTCAAAGCAGTCTACCAAAAAAAAAAAAAAGTCATGAAAGCCTGTGAAGTGCTATTGATGTGCTAGTTCTGTTGTAAGAACTTTACAAATGTAAAGTCCTCATGGCCACCCTATACAGTAGACACTAAATTATCCCTATTTTACAGGGAAGAAAAACTGGGACACAGAGAGCTTGAGACACTCACCCAAGATCATAAAGACAGTAGCTGGTGGCACCAGGAGTCACACCCAGGGGGCCAGCTCCAGGGTGTCTGCTCTTAGCCCTGGCAGAGGAGCTGCCTCGCTCAAGTTCATGGGCCCTGCACAGATACTGCAACTCGGTGCGACCCCACATGATTCTGATGAGCAGCCAGGCTGGGGGCCGGGAGCTCAGTCAGTGCTTCTCTAACTATGGTGCGTGTGCTGACTTTCAGACTCCTGGGCTTCAGAAGTTCCAGAACTGGAACCAAGAACCTCTGGTTTTAACAGGCACCAGGATGACTCCCATGCAGGTCATCCAGCGAAGGCACCTGGGCAAAGCTTGTCCTACTGCCTCCTTCCACTCACAGGGAAGAGGAAGCGACTCACACACCTCACCAGCCTGCAGAGGCCACACGGCCTCCAGTGGCTGGTGCCCTGGGGAGGGAGCCAAGGCCTGTGTGAGCACCACTCTGCTCTGCAGCCCCGGTGACAAGGCTGCCTTCAGACTGGGGAGGAGGAGGGGATGTGGGTGGGCGACTGCCAAGGGCTCACCGTCCCTCCACACTGGACAAGCTACACATCACAGAGGGACATGCGGTTGGTAATGGGAAAGGAGAGAACGACTGGGCGGTCTGGGCCCCCGTCTCCCACTGCCAGAACAATAGCCTCTTCAAATCCCTGGCATCTCAACTGGCAGTCAGCCACCAGGAAAGAAAAGAGCTCACTGTGCCTT
The DNA here is from genome assembly GCA_004027475.1 of Anoura caudifer. Lineage (NCBI taxonomy): Eukaryota > Metazoa > Chordata > Mammalia > Chiroptera > Phyllostomidae > Anoura > Anoura caudifer. The sequence goes on from PVKU01001308.1 coordinate 226,034, forward strand.
TAAGGACGCCCTCTCTCCACAAAGGTCAGAAATGCCAGCTCAGCCAGCCCAGCAGCTGCCATGCGTGCAGCCAGGCCACTTCGGTGCCCCAGGGCCCTGGGCCATGCTCCCCCTTCCCGCTGGCTCCCCAGCTCCCGCTGTCTTCCCAAGAAGACAGGGCGCCAGGGTGACCGCTGCCACTCCAGGGGATGCGGCAGGAACTGCTCATGTGGAGGGGACCCAGGATCTCATTTGCTTTTCAAAACCATCCTCCTTGCAGGGAGAGTCAGAGGCGGTGGGGTGGGGGTGGGGGGCAGGGAATCAGAAGAATGACTGCAAGAAGAGGGGAGGGGTGAGAAAGAAAACTAAGTGAGGAAGGGACACTCCTCAGAGGGAAACACATTTCACCCAGAAGAGCAAAGGCTAGGGGATTCTTGATCCCGAAATCACAGAGAGGTGGGAGTAGGGTGTGGAGGATGGAGGAAGGGTGAGGGGTGATGGCCAGAGGTCCAGGGCAGTGGTCAGTGCAAGGGCCTTTTCCTCCCAGAGACTGGGCTCAAATCCTGCCATGTTATGTAGCTGGGGATGCCTTTCCGAACTTCCCTGAGCCTCCATTGCTCTGTAAGCCTGGCACATGCTGAGCGGAAATGAACACTGGAAACTGATGATGTCTATTATTAGGGTCCTAGACACTCCATGGGGGACTCAAAAGCAGCTCAGATGGTCAGAGTGTGTTTTCAGAGCCTGAATCCCAGACCACACCACTGGTTCTAGGAAGTCATCTTGCAAATATGCCCCATAAAAAAATGGGGCGTTCATTTCAAAAACTTCATGGGGTGGTGCAAATGGTGATTCTCATGGACAACCAACTCAAAGTTAGTCATCTATTTATAACATAAAGCTGGGGTAGGCAAGTGATTTCTATAAAGGGCCAGAGAGTACACATTTCATGCTCTGCGGACCACAAGGTCCATCACCACTACTGAGCTCCAGCTGTAGGGTTAACGCAGCCATAAACATCTAAATGAATGAATGTTGGCTGTGTCCCAATAAAACTTTATTTACAGAAGCAGACAGTGGGCTGAGGCTTGCTGACCCCTGAAATAAAGGATGGCATTAATGGAGGTCATGGTGAATCCTATGGGAGGTGTAATAAAGATATGAAGCCAGAAGCCTACTTCTTGCCCTTCCACCCTGGGACTGGGAACATTTTACCCATTACTTGACTTCTAAGCAGAGTTTTTGGCAAACACCAGTCAACTACAGTGACTCCTTGATGCTGGTTTCTTCAGCATCTATGTGCAGAGTTTGGTTGGCATCTCGCTACACTTTAAAACTTTTTTCTTCTTGTGCTTCTGCACGTCCTCCATCCTTGAGATTGGGAGCTCACCGAGGATGGTGTCCACCTTCAGCAAATGCAGTGACATGCTGACCAAATGGGCACCCATCACAGTGTCCTCCCCACTCAGCAGCCCTCTAGCAAATAGTCCATCCCCAGCTACCTTCCCAGAAAACAGCAGGTGGGATCCAGCAAGTCTGTTCTTCATCAGCTTCCTTAACAGCTGGGCATCTCAGGAAACCCATGCGTATTTTCACTCATTCACTGATTCATTGGAAGAGGGGAGCACCCGCTGTGCTCAATAAACCACAGAAAACACCGAGTTTACCTCCACCTGGAGCAGAGCCTGAGCGAGGCTGCTGGGACTGGAGTCCCCTCATAAGGTCACTGAGCCTTACTTATTTCCTGCTCCCTGGAGTCCTTCTACCTGAGAGCTCAAGCCCTTCAAAGATAACTTTCTCAACTTTACTAACAACTCCTATCATGGCAATCTCTCAAGGGCACTAAATGCAGGAAGGAAAAGAAAAGCTAATAATGAGGAAATGGTGAGATCAAAAGCAAAGGAGGTGGAAAGATAAGCAAAAACAACCACTATGTCCAAATAAAAAAATACTGCTTGCTTACATCATTCTCTCTGCATAAAATGACCTCTTTCCTCAGATCCACCCTATATGGCCCCAGCCTGCCTTCACCGCTCTGCTCCCAACGCGTCTACCCCAGGGAGACTTCCCTGGTACGTTCCCCAAACATCAAGCTGCACATCCCCTGGAATTCTGCAGTGTGGCTCACACTTGCTTATGAGCCTTCTGGGTGGTGGGTGCCACCTTCTTCAGACCCACATCACGACCCTTCCTTCCTCCACGCTCCCTGTGGCACTCTGGGGCTGGCACCATCTTACACGCTCCTTGGTGTCCGGCTGTCACTGTTCACACCACCACTCACTCACTTATTCAGCTCACTCAACAAAATGTATCTGGAACATTCAAGTGCCAAGCAGTGTGCTACAAATTGCCATCTAATTGGCAAATTCATTTAATCCTCAAACCAGCCTGTTGATAGACAGTATTAATATGTCACTTGCACATAGGAAGAGGTGATTTCAGAAAGGATTATGGAATGCTGGCGACTGATGGGAAGAGGCAGGCTATTGTACTCATCTACCAGGGCTGATGCTAGAGATGTGGACATGACCTATCACAGTCCCTTCTAGGCCCATGACTGAAAACTCAGTCACCTGGGTTTTATAAAAGTAGATACAGTTTTGTATCCAAATTGACCAATGTATTCAATTTTAAAATCAAAACCACAGAAGCACTCAAAGAAAGCCTAGGTGAATGTGTACGCTCATGAGGTTAGCAAGAACTTCCTACGAATAATACCAAACACAGAAGCCATAAATGGAAAGAGGGACTGACTTGATCTGTTCCAGCAAAGAAACAAACTTCTATGTCCCCCCAAATCAGCTTGAAGTGGAAAGTCAAAAATTCTAGGGAAAATACTCATAACATGTATGACTATGGGCTAATGCCTTTATGTTGAAGACTTCTGAGCAATAAAAAAAACAAATACCTCAACAGAAAGCTGGGCAAAGGAAAAAAGGCATTAATTCGTAAGAAGAAATGGAAGTGTGTAATGAGATAATTAAAAGCACATCACCAATGATCAGACAAATGCAGCTCTGAGACCCCACCGTGGAACTGTGGGTTGGCAAAGGCTAATGAGACAGGCAACGCACAGCCAGCCAGGATGGTGAAGAAACAAACCGTCTGGTAACGTGCTGCTGGGTGCGTCAGCCTGGACCGCCCTTCTGCAGGGTAACTTGGCACTGAGCATTAAACGCTGTGGACTCAGAAATCTGGCTTCTCTGTGTTCATCTCGAAAATGTTGGTATGACATCACTTTTTATCTTGAAGAATTAGAAATAACCTACATGTCAAATGTGAGAATGGACAAACTTATGTATTTGTAATGTTACCCTTAAAAGTAATTACAGAAATCAATATTTACTATTATAGAGATCAAATACTAAACTAAAAAATTTCAGACAGTATATAGCATAAGTTATAAATTTTAGCTACCCATATCTTTCTATGTATAACATACATAGAAAAAATAGCTCAAAGGATATAAACCATAATGTCAACAGTGATCATCACTGAGAGGTGGTGTTATGACTAATTTCTTTTTCTGTGGATGTTATATTTTCTAATTTTTCCACAATGTCCAATGATGACATGGTGCCAAAAAACAAACATTCAAACAAGTTAAAACTACTGCTATTTTTCTTTATAAGTTGTTTGAAAGAGGAGAAATATATGAAAGAACTTTGAAAAGCAAAAAGGACTGTACAAACTCAAGAAGATAATTACCCACCAAATATTTTTTGAGTGCCAACTATGTGCAAAGCCTTGTAGAAAGTACAAGGAGACTATAAAACATAAATTAGAATAACTCTCTACTCTCACAGAAGACTTAATATTATGAGATAGAATGACACCTGTTTCAAGACAATGAGTTAATTTGGGAATCCAAGCACAGTGCTCAGAGAATGAAGAGGAACTAATCAATTCCTATTTGGGGAGAAGATAAATCTGGAATGACTTCCTCAAGGAAGTGACAGCGAAGGTAAATTATGAGGATACATAAGATATCCACAGGCAGAGAAAGGAAAAGCAGAAGGAAAAAAAGCAGTGAAACCTAAGACTAGTGACATGAAAAGGTTATGCGACATCCTCTGCAAAGTGTGCTGGGACAGTGGGGGCAGAGGTCACGGAAGGATGAATGAGCGCTGGATGGTCAGGACAGAGCCACACAAGGAGGGCCTTGAATGCCAAGCCAAGGCGCCATGCCACAAGGTGCCAAACTCGGTTTCTAAAGAAGGGTTGGAAATTTACCTGCAGGACAGCTGAGTGAAAAATGCACCTGAGAGTTTCAAGAAGCCTTTAGATTACTCAGTCATAAGAAAGGAATGAAATACAGGTGCATGCTATGACTTGGATGAAACTTGAAGACATTCTTCTAAGTGGAAGAAGCCAGTCACAAAAGTCTGCATATACAAGGGGGAGCCCCAAAACTCCAGAATTATCTTCTGGAGGGTGGGTCCCTTGTGGTCCAGGCTTTCTCCACTAGGGGAGTGTTCTAGGAACCCATCAGTATCAGTGTGCCAGCTGGTGTTGTGAGAGGCTGTGCTCAGCTTCAGTGAATTTTTTCTGAAGACTATTTCAGTGTTTGCCCATTTCACGATGGGTGATTTACGAGCGTGCTGCCCACACCTGAATTAGTGTTCAGCAGTTTTTGACCAAAACCAGCATGACCCCATGCCCCACCCTCCCTATTCACCTGATCTCTCCCTGAGCAACTTTTTTGTTTCCCTGGATGAAAAGAGAATTTCTCAAAGGGAAATGTTTTGCTGATGTGGAAGAGGTGAAACAAAAAACAGCATAAGCACTAAAAGGCATCAAAATCGATGAGTTCAAACACTGTTGCAAGCAGTGACAAAAGTCTCAACAGGTGTATTCCATCGACTGGAGAGTGCTCTGAGGGTGACTGGCGTTTAAACATGTAAGAATGAACACACAATATTTCATAAATAAATTCCGGGTTCCTTGGGCCTTTCCCTTGTACATATATACACACAATTCCACACACGAAAGTCCAGAACAGCGAGATAGAGACAGGAAGGGGATGAGTAGCTAACCCAGGGCTGGGCCGGGAGGGCTGGGGGTTGCTAATTAAAGGGACAGGGCTTCTTTTGTGGTGACTGAAGTGCTGTACAATCAACTGTGGTGATGGATGCACATATCTGTGAATACCCTTAAAACCACTGAAGTATACACTTTAAATGAGTTAACTGTATGGTCCATGAATTACATCTTAATAAAGCTTAAAGCTTAAGTTTAAAGAAAAAAAAGGAGAAGAAATTAGCCAGGTGGCTACTGCAACAGGCCAAGCAAGACACGGGAAGGCTATGAACTGTGGCAGGGGCAGCGGCCATGGGGGGGCGGTGGTCATGGGGGGGCAGTGGCCATGGGGGGTCGCAGGTTGGGGGGACAAGTCAGAGAGCCGCTGCCAAATCAGAGCTGACCACGTGGTGGTGAGGAGCAGCAAGTGGAAATAGCTCAGAGTTTCCAGTGTGAATGACTAGGAGGGGACCACGGGAAGAGGACGTTGGGTGGAAAGCTGCTATTAATTTGCTTTACATGCAGCGAGTGTGAGGAGCTTAGCCCATTCCAGGAAGTGAGGGGACGGACAGAGGCAGGTCCAGACCTGAAGCTGATAGTCCTGGTGGTGGTGACCACAGGCCTTTTGTGGCTGGTGAGGACAATCATTCATTATTTTTAGCTCTATTGACCATCTCAAAAGTGGCCCCAACTCCGGCCTAGGGCAGCGATGTCCAACTCATGCACCGCAAGACTCTGCAATGTGCAGCCCCTGACTGTGTAGTAAGGGCCTGACCTCTCTTCCCTTAGGGTGTCAAATAAAAAATGATGGCACCAATGCAATAGCCCTAGACTAAATGAATCAAAATTATACCAATTTTTTTATCAGATTGGCAAAAAGTACATTTTGGTATGCCATAGAGTTTTAGTAATTATAGTCTATGTGAGCCGGGAGATAGGAAAGGTTGAAAGTCGCTGCCCTAGATGGACGCGGAAAACTCGGATCATCATTCCGGACTAGCCAGGAAAAATAGTCTTAGGCCGCTCTTGGCTAGTTTCACCTGTCCTTTCAGGTTAACAGCCTTCCAAATCCTGTGCTTCAGTATCGCTGCTGGAACTCTGTACTCCAATCTGCGAGGGTATGGTCACTTGGTCCCTTGACCACAGGCTGGAACTTGTCCCATCACTGACCTGGTGACCAGCTCCCTCATCGCTAAGGTGACAGGTGGGTATGAGCAGCAGATTTTATCTCTCATGGATCCTCACTGATTTCAGGCTCAGGTAAGTAAGAGGCTCTTTTGATATTCTCCCCAAGTTCCCACTGGATTTGTCCCACCTCTCTTCAATTCATGCACTCGTGTGTTTAGGTGAGGAACATTCGCTGAGTGTGAACTTTCCCTGGACTGGGAGGCTGGAGCACAAGATGAGCAGAGGCTGGTCCTGCCCACCGTAGGGAGTGGGGAGCCAGAGGTGGACCCCCTTCCAGGCAGGGTCTCACCTGGGCCTGCCTACGGTAGGAATTCCATAGCCAGCTCAGGCACCTCTCCTGCCGTAGTGCAAATAAATTTATCTTTTGGTTAAGATCTTTTTTTGAACCCTTTCTCCTGAAACTGGGAGCCTCCTTGTGTCATAATAGCTTCCCTGTGGCGACCTCAACTTTTCACCCTGACTGAACGGTGGGAGTTTGGTGTCCTGTCCGGTGGCATTAGGACTCTGACATGCAAAACTCCTTTGTTTCTGGACCTTCCCCCACAAGACAAGCTGGAGGATGCAAATCTGGGGAACTGTAGCACTGGCTTTTGGAAGTGACCTGCTCTGCTGGCTGCACATTATTTTCCTTAGCTGCCCTTTGGTCTAAAATGTACCTTTTATTGTTTTTTTTTTTTTAATTTTATTTATTTTTAAAGAGAAGGGAAGGGAGGGAGAAAGAGAGGGGAGAAATGTCTATGTGCAAGAGTACATCAACCCATTGCCTCTTGCGCGCCCCATACTGAGGACCTGGCCAGCAACCCAGGATGTGCCCTGACTGGGAATCAAACCAGCGACCTTTGGGCTCCTAGGCCAGTGCTCATCCATTAAGCCACACCAGCCAGGGCTAAAATGTACCTTTTAAATATATTTATTATTCCACCTCTACTGACTCTGGCATGTTGAAATAATTTTTTTGACCCTCTAATGTCATGAACCAGCAATTTCTACTTCTAGTTCTGACCTTCTTTGATGTAAAGAAGAAGAATAAATCTCTACTGTAGTGAGAGCCATTGGTGATAGGAGCTAAGCCCTGCCATTCAGCCACTGAGCAGTCTGTAGAAGCTGCTACATTTGTAGCTGCAACGACAGTCCTTTCTACAAAAATCTGTGCTTGGATTTTCATAGTAAATTCTGAGCTCTTGTATGCTGGGAGTATGGTGCGTGCAGCTACAGAATGTTTCTCTTGTTGGCTTCAACCTTCTTTTTCTGGTCAAATTCTCCTAAGTGTACCTCTAGAGCAGCAATTTTCAACCTTCTTTTATCTCATGGCACACATACACTAATTACTAAAATTCTGTGGTACAGCAAAAAATATATTTTTTGCCAATCCGACCCCCCCAAGAAGATATAACTTTGACTCTTTCACATTGGACGGCTGCTGCTGTGCCGGCGGCTGCTATCACGCCCTCCCTCGGGAATCCAGGGAAAGGAGGTTGGTGGCCCTGCAGATGGTCAGGCGCTGCAGGTGCCGAAAACCCTTGCAGCTCTCAGGAAAAATCACTGCTTTGGAGCATGAGAAACAACTGTGGGTTTGGGGAGTGTGATTGGTAAGGACCACTCTCTTTGAGCAGTGCCAGACAGGAAATAACAAAGACTGTCACAGCAGCTTCCCGAGCCCAAAGTGGGTGCAGTGCGCCAGGGACCCTCCCAGTGCGCTAACAGGAATCATCTCCTTTGGTCCTCCCAGTCCTGATGGGGGGGACTGTGATTAGCACCACTCTATGGATGAGAAGACTGAGGCTGGAGGAGGAAGCAGCATGCCTAGCGCCCCCCCCCCCCCCCCCCCCCCCCCCCCAAGCTAGAAAGCAGTAGGAGCCCCTGCAGTGTCCCTCAGTCAGGCACAACTGGAGGGGCGTGTTACACCAAAGAGGCGCTTGGCTGGGAAGCAAACCCTGCTTCCCCGGGACAGCCCTCAGCCCCGACTCAGGAGCCCAGTCAGTGCTCAGCTCCCGAAGTTTGTATCTGGGGGGCAGGGCTTGTCCTCTCAGCCTTTGACTTTTTCCTGAATCTTTTGAAATAAAACAACTGAACAGCCTTCAAAGGTTTAGATAATGTTCTAATGCTGATCTGGATGGTGCACAGACACTGTTTAATTACACTTGACCCTGGAACAACAGGGAGGTTTGGGGCACAGAGCCCTGCTCAGTGGGAAATCCACACGTAACTTTGGACTCCCATAAAACGTAAGTACAAAAAGCCTTACAGATAATGTCAACATGTTAATGAACATGTATTTTGTATGTTATATGCATTAGATACTGTATTCATAAAGTAAGTGAAAGAAAATGTTATTAAGCAAATCATAAGGAGGAGGAAACACATTTACAGTATTTATTGAGAAAAGCCCATGTATTATAAGTGGACGCACAAAGTTCAAACTGGTGTTGTTCAAAGGTAAACTGTATTTCTTTAAGCTGTGCAGATACATTAAATACTTTCATTTGTATGCATAATACATTTCACAAATTTAAAAAAAAAAACAAACCCTTATTTACTTATTTAAATAAACCCTGACCCAGCCCAACGTGGTGGCCCCAGTGGCAGGCGGGTGGGGGTGGGGGTGGGGGTGGGGGGAGAATGGGGATATGGCATAGCACCGGGGAGAGAACGCTGGACAAAAACACCAGAAGATTCCACTGTGAGATCAACTAAGAAAGGGCATCACTGGCCAGGAGGACTGCCCCACATCCTTGGCAAACCTTTTCAAAACTGTTACTTTAAAGCTCCAGATTTCCACCTAATAAATACTCTTTTCTCACCAAGTCCAGACCGAGAGCACAGAGGTCCAGGGCACAGGCTGTAGATTTTACCCCAGTTCTGCCACCAGCCTGCGGGCTTGGGCCTGCTAGTTAAACCCCTTTGAGATTCGGTTTCCTTACCTGTGAAGTGGGATGAATGCCACCTTTCCCATAGGGTTGAGTAAAGGTTATGTGAGATTTAAAAAAAAAAAAAAAACCACTCATAGGAGCATTGTTATAATGTCTAACGCTACTCTTCACACACACCCCCAAACCGTGCACTCACTCCCAGCTCTGGGACCCAGAGCACCCAGCCCAGGGTGTTGGGAAGACCGAGGCGTGCTCTCTGGTCACCTGAGCTCGAGGTGGAGGCCGCCTGCGGGTGAGCCCTGCGCCACCACTTCAACGCTCCCCTGGGGTCCAGCTGCTCAGCTTTCTCCCTTCCTCCAGGCCCTCATTGTGGGTCCCATGCTGTACTTCCACAAAGGCAGCTATAGTGGGCACAGCTGGGGCTCCTGGCGCGCCCAGCCCATCCTTTCTGCAGTTCAGAAGCCTGAACCCCACTCCTGCACTCAGGCAGGGCCCTGTATTCACTTCCAAAGAGAAGCACTGAAGAACCATGTTCTCTGCCCCTTTAGTGACCATGGATGGGGCCAGTGGAGGCTACGGCCTGGATCACTGAGCCACCAAATGCAGGATACTTGCCTGGAGACTGTTCCAGAGCCTCAGGGAAACTGAGTTGAGCTACCGCGTTCACAGTGGGTCTGGGGTGGTGTCTGCCGTCACAGAGCAGCCTGTCCGGTCTAAGTCAGTGCCTGTCCACAGTCACAAACCAAAGAACCGCAGCGGGGTTAGTGAACATGAAGGCATCTAGCCACGTCTAGTCTGCCACCTCCATTCCCCTCCACAGCTCGTTTGGGAAACGAACATCCAGTCTTCTGGGCAATTTAGCACAAGGTCAGAAGAGTTCTTCTCTTCAGGTTCTGTCATAAGAAACCCTCAGTCCTCTCTTCCAGCTATAAAATTCAGTGACTAGTTATAACGACCAGCAGCGAAGAACCTCAAGTACCCATGATCTGATTTGTGGGCACAGTCCCTGCCATTCTGAAGCCCATATTCCAACGTAGTTAATCTCCTTAAAGTAATAAGAATGACAACAACAACAACAAAAAAATAAACAAAGCAAGTGATGTTTACGGCTGCTTATTTCAAGGCAGAGTGGAAACCTGGGTGTGAGGTGGGCACGGCCCAGCCTTTAAGAAGCGCCCCCGTCAGAAGCTCGAGCCCCTGCCCTGAGGCGCACCAACAGCTCCAGGAGTTGGAAGGCCTAGGCAGGCAGCGCACAGTGCCCAGGATGCTCCGGAGGGCGGGAACTCTGATTCTCATTCCCACAAAAGTAAAGCGAATCTTGCACTGTTAGCAGGACATGTGCCTGCTCAGGCATATTGGTAACTGAACACATAATATGTTTGAAATCAAGGTTTATTTTAGTGTCTCCTGCTGGCAAAGAGAGAGCACCAATGGCCCACAACACCAGTGGCCCCTCTATCACGACTGTGACCTTTTTCTAAACTACTAGTAAAAAGGAAGCTGAGAGACGGATGGATCCCCGTCCAGCACTGTTATTCAATCCCACTTTCCCAATGGCGACCACCCCACGCCCAAGGTAAACAGAAGTCACCCACAAGGCCACACAGCAACTCAAAGGGTGGTCACAAGATTCAGATCAGAGGTTGCTCTCCAGAATCTCAAGCTACTGAGGCCACAACCTTCCCGGCGGCCCACCTTCCGGTAGATGTGAACAGCTGGGCGCTTGGTTCTCGAAAAGGTGCACAGAGGCCAAAGCCAGGCTTCCTCCTCCCGTAGAATAAACTTTTCACAGAACAAACCTCAAAAGATGAATCTATGTCCTGATGTGAACACTCCAGAGGCGGAAATTCCCAGCTTCTTTTTGTCTAATTTGAAGTTCTCCCTGCTGCAGCCTCCCCCTTCTCCTTTCATGGGCTTAGACCAGAGCTGAAGGAGGAGCGGCGCTCCGTGCGTTAACAGACCAGATGAAAAAAGGCACGTTGGACAATTGACCTTTAGTATTAAAAGAGCACTCATCTCCAGGAAACACTGAGCAGTGCAAAAATGCATTTCTGTCCCCATTACCTGGGGAGAATGTGAGCGAGTGGTTCCCTCGCAGGGCACTCGCATTACTAAAGAACAGCACAGGACTGTTCGAGATCACGACCTCACAGCCACGCCGACAAGAGGAGCTCAGGTCCCTCTCACCTGTGGACCCAACCACACATATGTCCCGCCTGCTACATGGCAAGAGCCACACTGTCCCTGTCTTCCCACAGAATGAACTTCCTCCAGCACACTGACTTTCCGGAAGGGCCTTCACAACCTCCATGCTCCGTGGAGGCTCCACCACCAACCCCAACAGATGTTGAGGACCAGGAGCCCTGAGAATCCAAACCAATGGTACCATAGCCTGCCGAGTCCTGTGGGGGCCAAGATAGGTCTGCAGGGGCTACAGACCTATCCGCTACAAAACTGGATAACTCAGTGTTTGAAGATGTGCAGCTCCATAGGAATTAGGAATAGCTTCACATCAAACATACATACAAAAACCATTCACCACGTAGCAGCTAAGGAAATCATTGGTGGTTGTTGCTAAAATGTTATGCGGCTTCCAAATCTCCTGTGCCCCACAGCTCTGCGTGGTCCCAGCTGCCCCTGTTGCCAGTGCCAATCCCTCCCGCCCCCACTGCCCAGGCCTCGCTCTCCACGTCATCAGGACACAGGATCACAGAATAGGCTCTGAGAGAGCCTAAAGCCTTGGCCCTAAGGAGGGAAGAGAGTGGGTTGGAGGATTTCTCTCACAGTACAGCCGCTTGTCAATCACAGACACGCATCTTGATCAGCTTCATCCCCAAGCATCCCCGGTGATAACTTCCCAATTCCATGAGGTATGTCCATCCTTCCCTCCCCAACTCAAGTGCTGTTCCTCCAAGAAGCTTCTCTGTTACCCGGCTGAAGGGAGTTCTGGACTCCTCAAAATTCTTAGAAAGCTTGCGGTTCATTGCATGTGTCTGTCCCTCAGCATTTACTGACTTGCTCTACAGGTTTTGTGTGAGCATGGAGGAGAGTTGGGACTCACTCTATCTGTAAGGCTACCAGCCTATAGGAGCCGGAGGCCACGTCCTTCCCACTTCTGCCCCCACAATGTCTAGGTGCAGGGCTGCAAGAGCAATAACTGCAGAGCCAATGTCTATAGAGCAAAGGCTTGCAGAGCTGTTGAAGTCACAAAACTGAAATAATGGCCAGGGCTGGCACCCTGGCTTTTTCACTAAGCAGCTGCATGAATTTATTTAAAATGCTTTATTTACCACTCTGTACTTCGGTTTCTGTGCCTCTCAAATGTAGATGCCCAGCTCCGTGGGATTACAGTAAGGACGGAATGAGATAATGCATTTCCATATACCTTTAAAAGTCTGATCGACTAACCAAATAAATATAAGGCAGAGACGGCAAAGGTGGAAAAAGGTCAATCTCTGGTACGGTGTTACATGCAGAGGAAGGTACCCCTGCAGGAGAGCAACCAAAGACAGGCGGACCACTGGGGAAAGTTACCTACAAATCCAAAGCCCGATTCCCACCTGTGCGCTTTCAAACAAGTCCCATGACCTGTCTGGGCCTGTTTCCTCCCTTCATCAATGGGAACCTGAATCCTAAAGCTGTAGGCGCCATGGGCCTTGACACAGGTGAAGTACCAGGTGGGTACCTGGCACATGGTGAGCATTCTATACGTGTTAGTTGCCATTATAACTGTTATTATCAGCGTCATCCTTGTAATATCACTAACAGAGAATAGGCCTTCCAGAAATGTTTCCAGAAATAATTCAAACATTAGAAAGTCAATTAGTTCCATCCTCTTCCATAGGCAGACGGTGTTGTTATCCAGAACAACACAGGCAATGTCTCCGGTCGTCTCATCTCTACCAGTGCTCCCTGTTGGGACAGCAGCGTGGCCTGATAGAGGGTGCCAAGCCCAAAGTCTACAGCACAACTACAAGATAGCTCACAGGCTCTAACAGCATCTAGGCAGACATAAGTGACAAAATTTTCCCATCTTGTAACATTTTATTTGGCTGAAAGGATAGTTATACCAATTACAGTTCCCAGCTTCACACTGCTTTCCTGTTGAAATGCATCAAGAGATACTCAAGACAGATTTTTAGAGGCAAACATCTCTGAGAAACCCGGAGTCACCAGCTGAGGCTGAGCACAGAAGCATTCTGTGTTACAGCCATGTCTCACCTTGAAGGACAGACAGCGCGTAAGTACCCCTCAGTCCCAGCCTGGCTGAGCCAGCAGCCTGGGCGTGGAGGATGCCCAGGAACTTCTGAGGACAAGCCGGCCACTCTCCCAGCAGCACCTGGGCCCTCCTTGGGGGCCTCAACTGAGTCACAGGCCCAGCTCTGCTCTGATGAGGAGTAAAGGAGCAGCTCAGACACCAACTGGGCTACGTCCCCAGTGCCAAAGGACTCTGCTAAATGGCTTCCAACTCAGGAACAGGGGACCCCAGCCCCAAGAAAGAGGGCCTGTTAGCACAAGAGCCAAACAGAAGAGTGAGAGAGAGCAAATCTGGAGGAGAAGGCATGGCAGGCTGCATGGTCAGTGGTGCTCACTACTGAGGACCTCATAGTTTATAATAAGAGCAAAGCTTGCAGGAATGAAGCTCCCCCCTTTCCTTCTGCAAGGTACCTCTTCAAGACCCCTACAAGGCACTCCTGCCTCAGGGAGGAAGGTTGGTGGACTAAGCTAGTGCTGTCTGGGTTTAACCCAGAGCAGGGGCTTTGGCAAAGCCAGGCATGGCCCTGAGCCAGGCAGGGACTGCATGCGTACACTCAGTACCTACCACGGACTATGAAAGTCGAGCTCCAATTCAAAGAGATGACCCCACCACCACCCCACTTTGGACTGTTTTGGCTTTGAGGAAGGCACTGCAGGGAGTTCTCCTAAGCTCTTTCACCTCCTCCCACCACCCCTGCCCAGGACCCTGTCTCCTGAGCTGCACAAGGTGCCCAGCAGGGAGAGCCATGGCCCTGGTCTGACAAAGTTTTCCAAGCAAAACCTCATTTCTCAAGCAAAGAAAAAGCTAACTCACCTACCTAACTGATTCAAAGGAGAAGGAGGAGAAGTAAAGGTTTTACCTTTAAAATGGAAGGTAAATGTATCCTGACTAACACTATGGCTGGAATACAGCCACCCCACATGCCAAGCATGACGTGGCTCGAATTTTCAACATGAAGCCCAGGAAGAGGTGCCTGCACAGCCCCAAGCTATGCTACATGCGGGCGGTGGCCGTGTGGTGGGGCCGCTCAGCTCTCCTTTGCACTCCATCCAGGCTGGAGGTTTGCAGCCTGGCCCTTCAAGACTCTCTGCTCAGACAGAAGCCTCTGATTGGCCAGAAACTACCCACAAGGGTGAAGGTGCCCTGAGCAGCCTGCTGGGAGAGGCCCCTCTGTGGGGTTAGGGAGAATGCACGGCACCCCCAGCCTGGTGCGGACACACAGGCCCGCGTGAAAGTGCCCTTTCTTTACCCAGCTCCCTCAGTGGGCACCATCCCATGCCCGTCAAAGTTAGATTCTTTTTAGCTGCAGTTTGGTTCTCTGCATGGCCCCCCTACTTCCACCAACCCCAGGGAGATGCTGGCAGAAGATACTGTAGTGTGGAAAGCTGGGGTGAGCCAGAGAGGGGCACTCAACTTCGTAGTGCGTGGCCCCTGAATACAATCGAGGGAGCTGGCCCTGTCTGAAGGAGGTTCCTGAGGATGCTGCGGGAACATGGGTTGAAGAGGAAGGTGCCTTATCCCTCCTCCACTTACCAGGAGAGCTTGAATCCTTTCATTAGTACAGTCTTGACAATCCACTGACCGTGTCCTTAGCATCCCTGTTACAGCTCCAGAGGTCCCAGGACATATTTGAAAAGATGACGAACTCCCCAAAGAACAGAATCCCATGTAATGTGACTTGAATACAGAAAGAAAGAAAAGAGAAAGAGAGAGAAAGCGGCAGCCAGAACTGCTGCTGCGTCCCCTTCTGCCCCCTTCCCAGCTGAATGCTGCCGAGCTTGGAGGCCAAGGGCAGCTTCTTCAAACCCAGCCGGGGCCCGGAGCCGCCTGGCCGAGCTGCCGCTGCCACTGCCAAATTCTGATGAGGATGGGTAATGCTGGCAGGGCTGCCAAAGAGCCCTGGAGTTGCTGTCCACAGGCAGGCCGGCCACCCACCCTCACCGCATGCCAGCTCAGAGAACCCAAGGAGAGCCCCAGGGGAGAGTGAAAACCTAGCAGAAGCTGCACCTCTCTTCCCCCAGGCGGCAGCTCCCGCAGCTCCATGTAATCTCCTAATCAATGCAGTACCCAAGCAAAGCACTGCCAGCCACTTCCGCCCACTTAAAGACATAGCACATGTTTTGTCCCAGGATGGGACGGAAAGTCAGGGGGAGGGTAGGTGAGCAGTGCAGTTCCTGAGGAGGAAGGGGAGAGGGGCAGGAATATCTGAAGATAAGCACTTCCGTGGGCATCCACCAAAGGGTTAAAAAAAGCCCACGGACATCCACTGGGGGAGGAGGGGCGCTTCATCCAGGCCCTCAGCAAACCTGGGAATCCGGAGCTGAGCAGAGCAGAAAGGCTGGGAGGCGGGGAGGAGGTGTCTAGGTGTTGGGAGGCGGGCGAGCTGCACGCACAAGACCACCTTAAATAGAGTCCTCGCCCTTTCCCAGGAGGGCGGGGCCAGCGCGGCTGCGTCGCAGTTCACAGCACACAGCACACAGCTCTCTTCCCCTATTGGGGAAATTACCTGGCCGATTTCTGGAGTGTGTGATGAGGCAGCAACTTACGGTGGCAAAGCAGCTCCCTCCCACACCCCCATCCCCCAGTTACCTGGGGCCAGGGATCTTTTTAAGGTAGCCACTGGCCGGGTGTGGGATTTAAACATTTTATCACCAGTGCCCGGCTCCGGAGAATGCAGACCAGGCACAGCATCAAGTGAGGACGGACTAGACTTGCAACTCACAACTCACAACTTCAACACACAATTCATAGGGAAGATGGAAACGGTTCCTCTTAATTCCTCCCGCTGGGGACCCAGGAAGGAGTTCCAGCCCCATCAACTTCCCTGGCTGTTTGATCACTTTTGTCTGTCCTCCCCTAGATTGCAGACTATCTGGGTCAGTAATGCAGATGGGTGACAAGGAACAAAGAGGGGATTAATTATGAAATAGCAACCTTCAACTGAACCATAATGAGCCTTAACCCTGCAACTTGCCCCAAAGCATTCTACAGACAAGCGCACAGTTTGCATGCAAGGAGGCATCCATACCAGACCCTCTTAAGGATAAATTAAAAGTAATACTCTTAAGAAAAAACAGAGCGCAAACCCAAGTTGGTGACACACAGAGTACCTGTAATACCTTGCTTATCATCTGCCTTTCTCTTTTGAGATGGCAAACTCCATGAAGCCTGGAGGGACTACGTATCTTGGTCAGCTCCATCTCATTGCTCACCAGGAAGGCTTGCATACAACAGGGGTACTATAAGCAAGTGCGTCTTCTTTTTTAAAAAATATATTTTATTGATTATGCTATTACAGTTGTCCCATTTCTCCCCCATCATTCCCCTCACCCTGCACCCCCCTCCCACCCACATCCCCCCTTTAGTTCATGTCCATGTGTCATAAGTTCTTTAGCTTCTGCATTTCCCACATTATTCTTGCCCTCCCCCTGTCTATTTTCTACCCACCGTCTATGCTACTTATTCTCTGTACCTTTCCCCCTCTCTCCTCCTCCCACTCCCCTCTTGCTAACCCTCCATGTGATCTCCATTTCTGCGTTTCTGTTCCTGTTGTAGCCGTTTGCTTAGTTTGCTTTTGTTTTAGGTGTGGTTATTAATATCTGTGAGTTTGCTGTCTTTTTACTGTCATATTTTTTATCTTCTTTTTCTTAGATTAATACCTCTAACATTTCATATAATAAGGGCTTGGTGATGATGAACTCCTCTAACTTGACCGTATCTGAGAAGCACTTTATCTGTCCTTCCATTCTAAATGAAAGCTTCGCTGGATAGAGCAATCTTGGATGTAGGTCCTTGACTTTCATGACTTGGAATACTTCTTTCCAGCCCCTTCTTGCCTGCAAGGTCTCTTTTGAGAAATCAGCTGCAGTCTGATGGGAACTCCTTTGTAGGTGACTGTCCCCTTATCCCTTGCTGCTTCTAGAATTCTCTCCTTCACTTTAATCTTGGCTAATGTAATTATGATGTGCCTGGATGTGTTCCTCCTTGGGTCCACCTTCTTTGGGACTCTCTGAGCTTCCTGGACTTCCTGGTAGTCTATTTCCTTTGCCAGATTGGGGAAGTTCTCCTTTGTTATTTGTTCAAATAAGTTTTCCACTTGTTGCTCTTGTTCTTCCCCTTCTGGTACCCCTATAATTCAGATGTTGGGACATTTAAAGATGTCCTGGAGGTTCCTAAGCCTCTCCTCATTTTTTTGAATCCTTGTTTCTTCATTCTTTTCTGTTTGTTTCTTTCTTCCTTCTGGTCCACTCCATTAATTTGAGTTCCAGTTTTCTTCCCATCACTATTGGTTCCCTGTGGGTTTTTCTTCGTTTCACTTATTGTAGCCTTCATTTGTTCATCTAATTTGTGAGCAAAATCAACCAATTCTGTGAGCATCCTGATCACCAGGGCTTTGAATTGTGCATCTGATAGGTTGGTTATCTCCTGGTCATTTGTATGAATTGGCTCTGGGACTTTGATTTGTTCTCCCCTTTGAGCCATTTTTGTTTTTTTGTTGTTGGGTTTTTTTTTGCTTTTTTTTTTTTTGGTCTGGTCGTGGCTGTTATGTAGTGAGGGGCAGAGCCTTAGATGCTCCCCAGGGCGATGCAACCCAGTTGCTGGGTAGTGACACTGTATGTGGGGGTGGGGTCCGAGAGGGAACAATGGCTCTTGCTCCACTCTCTCTCAGATTCCAGTTCCTTCCACCACTTCCCCTTTACCTGGATCATCTGCACGTGAATGTGGCACCACCTGGTCAGCCAGCTGCCTTGCGCGGCCTCATTGAGTCTGCACAGTTGCCACCCCGTGCCTGGGGGTCCGCTAGCCGCCACCTGCACGCCTGGGATCTGCCAGCCGCTGCTGCCTGCGCGCCCAACCCGCCAACCTCCACTTTTTCCTGCGCGACTCTGCCACTCTTACCAGTCTGGATGAATCGCTGTTGGACTTCCGTACAGTTCAA
Organism: Anoura caudifer; assembly: GCA_004027475.1. Classification (NCBI taxonomy): domain Eukaryota; kingdom Metazoa; phylum Chordata; class Mammalia; order Chiroptera; family Phyllostomidae; genus Anoura; species Anoura caudifer. Next base: position 244,287 of record PVKU01001308.1, read on the forward strand.
TTTTCTATCAGTTCTGATTGTTTTCTTGTTTCTAAATCTTTTTGTCCTTAATTTTGGTTGTGCGAAGAGGCACAGTGTGTCCACCTACACCTCCATCCTGGCCAGAAGTCAGCAAGTGCTTCTTTAAAGTGACCTTACTTAAACCTAATTAAAGCACTGCAGTCTCTCTCCAGTGTTCAGCTGGTCCAGCAGAAATACTCTTTAAGGTATCCTGAGCTTTTGGAGATGTACCCCCAAACAGTGCCGGGCTGCAGAATTTCCCTGCATCCTCAGCTCTGGTGCCAGAAAACATGGAAACACTTTCAAGACTTCTAAATAATCTGTGGTCATGTTTTCAAAGCCCCTTGAGCTTAGAGCCAGGCCATCCTCTCAGCACAGGTATTGTAAAGAGGTAATAGATGCCAGAAGTACATAGAGTTCTCCTTTGTGAGCTACATAAGCCACTCAACTGGCCTCCCAGGTCCTGTGATCCAGTCCCTAGACCAGGGTGTCCAGCCTTTGGGCACCTCTGGGCCACACTGGAGGAAGAAGAGTTGTCTTGGGCCACACATTAAATACATTGTGACACATAATCACAAAACAATCTCATAATGTTTTAAGTAAATTTACGATTTTGTGTTGGGCCACACGTGTTGTAGCCATCGTGGGCTACATGCAGCCCATGGCACGGGTTGGACACCCCTGCTAGACAAATGTCACTTGGGGTATTGCAAGTGGATGAGAATGTCCTCGTCCTGCTGCATCCACTGCTCCAATCGCAGGAAACACAGGAAACCTGGACAATGCTTTTTACCAATTATATTAGAAACACATTGTTGTAAATGTTAAAGTTCTTCAGCTTTTACTCTTTACCCATTCTTTAAACAAAGCACTCTCCTTTGCAACTATTAGTAAGAATCTGTTGTGAACTTATTCTGCCAGCATCATGCTAAGTATTTTACTTGCACCATCGCATTTAATCCACACCTCAACATTATAAACTAGTGACTACATTATTTGCAGCTGAAAAGAGTGTAGTATCTTGATTTGCCTACTGCCAAAAAGCCAGCAAGCTGCAAGCTCAGGATTTTTCAATGCAATCCTATCCAACTCCAAAACCCTGTGTCTTCATCATCATGTACGCTTACCAAAAAACATTCTCTACCAGATAAGCTGACTTATAAGGGCTTATATGCTCCCACAACAAAAAGAATCCCGGCAACAGGTGAAAGACTAAATCACGCCAACAGGTGAAAGACTAAATCACGCCAGCTGCTGCTTCCATCCCTGATATGTGACTGGCTAAAGTGTCAGCATGAGACACACGAAAGGGAAGGAAAAGAAGGAGCCTCGCTGGTCAGGAGACAATCATCTACCTTGAACCCCTCTTGGCTCTTGTTTCTGCGTCCAGGGTTTCACAAGGCTCTAGAACCTGCCTGCACTTTGGGATCCACAGAGAAAAACTCAAAATACAACCTAAACATGGCTTTGAAGAGCCAAGGGGTCACTGTCTCTCCCTGAAGCAAATTAAAGAGTAAGACCAAAGTGAAGAAACAGTTCCGGTTTAATGTATTTTCCCTTTCCTATTCTAATAGTGGGCAGTGTGTTCTGTGTGGTTTAGAAGTTCCTGACAGGTAAGTTGTCAGTACTGACCTAACTCTGGATTACTCTGGGTGGCTATAGATTGATGGCCAGGAAGGTGCATTCAATTCTCCTTGCTCTGCCTCACTCTGCAATCTAGCTGATCCTTGATCTTCATCTTTTAGGAAGGGCAAGAATTTTTAGAAAAAAAACTAAATTCTGAAGTCTTCCATTTCTGGCAACATGGCAGAAGAGACCTCCTGATGGACCTTCTTGCTAAAAACAACTCGAAATACTCGATAAAATAAAACTCTTAGAAAGAAAAACATCTTTTCAAATGTGTGGTGAGCTATCAAAATCTAATCTACATAAGAAATATGTGGCGGCCACACATTTAGTGAGGACAGAAATTCAATGCATTTTCTAGAGAGGGCATCCACAGAGCCTGGGAAACGGCTTTGGTTCTCCTGGCCTCTCACAGGGCATGATGGGTGAGGACCACGCCTGCAGCCACTGATGTGGCGGGTAAGAGGAGATCCAGGAAAGCAAGCCGGCTGGCTGCCATCAGCCTAAGAACACACTTGAAAGAAACTCACAAATGCTGCTGAGGACCTGAAAGGAAATCCACCTGCCATTGACCTCAGCAGTGAGGGAAAGAGGAAAAACAATCTCCCCCAATAAATAGTGATTACAAACTAATCCTCACACAGATCACTGCCTGATTATTTACTGAAAATTCACACACACAAAAAAACAATGTACAGAAGGAGAAGACTGATTCATTAAGACTGTCTGATCATCAAAAATGATCATAAACAGACAAGACATGGCTTTTCTGGGAGAAGATATTTACTGCACACATAACTGAAGAAGCAATTGTTCACAAAATATACCTTAGACTTCTGAAAATCAATAAGATAAGGGAAGAAAATTAGAAAAATAGACCAATGATTTGGGCCAGCAATTTCAGAAGAGAAAATGATCAATAAGTATATTAAAAGGTGCTTAACCTCAGTGGTACTCAGGAAACTGCAAATTCAAATTCCAACAAGATGCCATCTCATCCTGGCCATCTACCAGGCACAAATTAGAAAGTCTTACAATACCAAGGTTGGAAAGGAGCTACAGGAAGTGCTTTCTGGTTCAACTTCCTAAGAAAACTATTTGGTATCATGTAGTAATGGTTAAGAACTACATCCCCTAACACCTCACAGGCTGTTCCCACTGACTGCAAATCAAAGAAGAACACGTGCAGTATGATTCTACACACAGAACAAACATATGACAATAGACAGACTAGATTGTGTGGAAGAGAAGGGGCCACACACTACACCTGACAAGCTCAGAGGCCTGTGTGGCAGCCTTACAAACTCGGAGACCTAAAGGAACCACCAAGGATGGTCTGCAATGAAAACTTTCTAACTAAAAGTGGTTGGCAGGTAGTTATGTCCCAGGGCGGTATTTCTCCCTGACAAAGGTCAGTTTTCAACTTAACGAAGCTTGTCTGTTGTCCTTTTGCATCTAGGATAACATACCTGATAAACAAGCCTATTTACAGTTAACAAAGTATGTTTCCTTTTTCTGGACCCCTCAAGGCAGAGCAGAGACCACAAATCCCCTTGGTGTTATTGTTCTCAGGTGTTAACTGTTGACTGTTACCTATGCTGTGCCCACCTGTGTGTCTATCATTTTACTTTTTATCCAGTCCCAGAGCTTCCCCCTTTGCTTCCTCTGCCTCCCTAATCTATCACCAATGGGTTTCATTGAACTCCCTTAGGCCCTCTCCTTTCATTGTAATCTATAAAATAAGGTATGTAACTGCCATTTTCTGGAGCATTTTCTCACTCTGTTGTGATTTTGGCCCCAGCAATTGCTGTCTGTTTGGCTCAAATAAACTCACAGATATTCTCTACATGTTTGAATGTTTCTTACATTGACTTTTATATCTATATAGATACAGTATCCTTATCCACAGTTTCACTTTCTGCGGTTCAGTTACCCTGGGTCAACTGTGGTCCAGAAATATTAAATGGAATATTCCAGAAATAAGCAATTCATGCATGTAAGTTACACACCATTCCGAGAAGAAGGATGAAATCTGGTGCCATCCTGCTCTGGCCTACCTGGGACAAGCAGCACCCCTTCGTCCAGTACGTCCATGCTGCCTGTGCAGTCCACCCATTGGCCACCTGGCCTCACGTCAACTGCACGGCACCGCGGTGCTTGTATCTAAGTCACCCTTATTTTACTGAATAACGGCATCAAAGACCAAAAGCAATGATGCTGGCAATGCGGATATGACAAAGACAGGCCATAACATGAAAAGATGGGGAGTATTCAAAGGAAAAAACACAGTATATACAGGATTCAGTACTGGTCACAATTTTGGGTTTTCATGGGGGGATCTGAGAATGTGCCCCCCATGGATACTGCATCTGTCTCTGTAAAATGAAAAATCAAGGGGACCACAAACTAAACCTTCAGAAAGAGCTCCTTTGGCAGGTGGGGAGACAAGGGACCAGCAGGACAGGTAAGAAGTACACCGTGTCTTTCGTTTCTTCTTTCAGTCTACTTTACACGTATTTGATATTTTATAAATAACCCTCGTATCTATTTAGCAGAAACAATTTAAAGATAAACCTAGTGCTTAGCAAACACCCGACACCAGCCTCCTTTGGATTTTTGTGAGCAGACAGACTTGAGAAAGGTGCAGGGTGGTGGCACCTTCCCAGACTTAGGAGCATTCAAAAGCTCCTCCTGTGGATAAGGCTGGATTTACGGAAGTTTGGTCTGTATGGCTCCCAGCTTCTTGTTACAATGGTTTCTTCCCAACGCCACTGGGTTTGGAATGAATGTTGGAAAAGTTACTTTTCGATTTTAGCTGCTTTGACCTTGTCTTGGTCTTGAGGTCTGACCCGTCCTGGTGGTATTCCCCTCCCAATCCATGGAGAACGGGATTTTGCCTCCTCCTTAAGTAGGCACTAGAATGGGGAGAGAGTCTTTCAAGCAGGGCTCCCTGCTGGGGGCCTCCCCTGCAGACACCCAAGGCCTGGGCCCTGAACCCAGGCAGAAGCCGCCCTCCTCACACCCACTTCCCTCCTTCCACACCAGCTCTAGCCTCCTCTTGACCTTGGGCAGTCACTGGGAACAAATCTGGAGAGAAAACCCAAGAGGACATGATGCGGAGGCTCTCTTTCTCTCTCAGGTTCCTGAGTCCTGTGCCGCCCACCCTCTGCCCAGCTTCCGAGGGGTAGAGCCACAGCACCAGGCAGGCAGGGTGCAGGCCTCCTGGAGCCGAGTCGGGGCCCAGGCGGAGCTGTAAACTGGGCCAGAGCAGTGCTGCAGTCACGCTGGGGAGTGCTGGAGAGTCAAGCTCCCAGCTCAGGAAGGGGAGCGGCAGGCGTGAGAGTGTTATATTTAAGGAGCATTTTGGAGGTCAGGAAGCTCCAGAGGGCAGCGGGGGAGGGAGCAGCCTCCTAAACACTCCATTTTAGCAACAAGCCTGCCTCCTCTTCGTCCTCCAGCCAGAATCTGCTCGCAGATTCCCAACTGCAGCCAATACAGCCTGTGTGCGGGGACAGCAGATGGCCAGAGCCCCAGAGCCACTACCGATCAGGTGCTCCCCACCACTCTAGTCTCCCCTCCCCCCCCACTTCCCCACCCTCTGAGGTTATTAGTCACTGGCTCTGGGGCGATGGTGTGGGTGGCAGGCACTGCCCTTGCCTTCTGGTCTATGCCAGCCCCCCCCCCCCCCGTGGGAGCCTCCAGCCCTCCTAGCCCACCCCTACCACAGGGACCCATGCACACCCTGCCCTCCAGCCCCACCTTTCCTCTGCTGCCCAGAGGAAGAGGGGCAAGGGAGGGAAAGGGGGACAGGGAGGGAAAGGAGGGGCAGAGGCTACAAGCAGCAGAGGCTGAGAGGCTTGTGTGGAAAGCCTGCGAGATTCTGTTCATTTGAGGAATGCTTCTTCTGCCTCTATGGCCCTGGGGATTTACTTAGGGTGCTGGACTTAAAAAAAATAAAACATGGACAGGCTTACCACCCCCATCCTTGTTTGCTGCTTTTTCAGAATCTGCTAATCCAGAATGTTCCTTCAGGCAACCAACAGGATAGGCAAGGTCAAAGCCAAGCTCCAGCAGGCTTCCTTCACCCCCAGTTATTTTACTGACACAAACCAGAGGTGGCCAGGGGCTTCCGCAGATGGCTGTCTGTCCACTCTAGAGTTTCAAGTGGTCTTCTGTGCATTCCTGAGGCAGCGCTAAACCCACATCCCACAGCTACCAAGAACTGCTCCTAGCCTAACATGAGGTGGAAATTGGAGGAAAGAGGAAAAGCTATAAGGCAAAGCCCTATGACTGGTTACCATGAAGTCCTCACCTCACTGTAGCTAGGGAACCAGGATGGAGTTACCTCCCTCGCTCACTTTGGGCTGAAGCCAGCCGAGCAATCCCCCTCTCCCTGTTGAAGGAGCTCTGGACACCCCTTCTTCATGGAGGCTTCTTCATGCTTGGCAATGAAAACCCCAAAGAAGATACCCTGCCACTATCCCACCTTCCCCTTCATCTCCAAATCACTCCTTGCATGCCCCGACGGTCTGGCTCAGTGGGTTGGGCATCATCCTGCAAACCAAAAGTGTCGCGTGTTTCCGGTCAGGGCACATAACTGGGTTGCAGGTTAGTCCCCGGTTGGGGTGCATGTGAGAGGCAACCAATCAATGTCTCTCTCACACACTGATGTTTCTCTCCCTTTGTTTCTCTCTCCCTTCCCTCCTCTCTAAAAATAAATCAATAAATTTTTTTTAAAAAATCACTGCCAGCTCCCTGAACACTTGACTATCTGACTCAGAGCTGGTTTGTCTGTCTGTCTCCTCATCAGTGTACCCTGGGTCACAACTCTGCTAGACAGAGGGCAGCCCCTGGGAGGTGAGAGCTCTCCTGTCAGGAAAGGTACCTACACCTCAGAGAAACCCCGCCGACCAGGAGAGGGGAACAGCCCCGTGTCACTCATGCTAATGACATGCACAGCAAATGGAGCATCTCTCCTGCCAGATGGAAGAACAAGGCAGACTTCTAATACACTGCTCCTCCTGGTTGATTCTCAGGAGAAAATCAGGGTGACGGATGGTGTTGGGGGCCCAGGAGGGTGCGCATAAACTCTGGTTGTTAGGGAGGGAGCACCCACACCGCCACAGCCAGCTGTTTCCTCTCCCTCTCCTCCCACCAAATGCAGAGTTCTCCTTTCTCGACTAAGTTACAGAGAAGAATTGCCATTAACAAACAGATGAACTAAGCGCTGACTGATTTCCACGGTGGAAGTCTCCTGGCCAAGGACACAAGAAGAATCAGTTGCTGGCACAGAAACTGCTTGCTAATGTGACAAGGCTAGAACGACTGCATTCTTAACTGGCAAGGGCCTGACCCCAGTCCCAGAGGTGTGTTATGTGCTGCAGCACCGGGATTCTGAAATTAGCCTCGAGTTCAAATCCCTGCTTAGCAGCTGCGTGACCTTGAGCAAGTCACTGCATTTCTCTGAGCCTCAGCTCCATCTACAAAAAGGTGACAATGACAACAACTCATGAGGTTGTCAGGAGGGGTTAATGGCACAGCACATGACGTAACATCTGCATGTGCCCGGTACATTTAACCATTATTATGGATACTCCCAATGAGTGTCCACCGTCCTCCACTCTCTACTGCAAGAAGAACAGGCTCCATTTCTATGCCTCCTGATCTATTTGTTCTCCTTCACCTGAACAATGTTTTGTTGGGAGTATTTTTGTAATTTTACTTGGTGATATTTCTGTTAGATCAATCAGCTACTTGTTTACCCAACCATAACTATCCCTACTGAGTGCCTAATATGTTCATGCCCCATGCAAATCAATCATATTGTCCATATTTCAACAGTAAATCCAATATCTTCCCTGATCTCTAGAAGCTTAGTCTGGAACAGTAAGAGGTGGACATTAAGTAGTTAGATTAAATAATGCAAACATACAGTTGAAAGCAACAAGTCCCATGAGGAGAGTCTCAGAGAAGCTGGACGGAGTACTCCTGCTTTCCAAATGAGCACAGGCCAGTGTGCCAATCTTTCCATCAACTAGTGAGCGGTGGTGAATATTCTCAGCTAACCTGTACCAAGTCTGTCTGGGGTCATTATTTTTGATTATTAACACAAAAGAGTTACCCAGAAAAAGGATCCACTATTTGTCATCCTTTCAAGAACTTCCTTTATTTGCATGCAGGTGTCTGGCAATGGTGCCTTCGGCACATATTGCTACTGTCACTGCCAGTAAATGCAGGTTGATTTGGTGGAGCAGACTGCCTCTAATTGGGTGGATTTTGATGTTTCATTGCCTATCATCAGGGCATTTTCTCATCACAACCTGAGGCTGAAAAAAATGCTTAAAGATATCCCTATACCTACTTTGTTCTCTTAACATCACAACTGCCATGACGAGCCTGGCATAATCATGAGTAAACCTGAGAGCTCTGGTGCCACCTCTCCACCTACAGCTACTTCGGCAGCCGTCTGCACTAAGCCACCAGCTGCCTTCGAGGACTTGGGGCACCCAAGTGCTGGTGCATACTATGATGAAGTTTTTACGTGGATCTGGGAACACTTAAGAAAAATGAACCTGGTAAGTTTTGAAAGCTAAATATACTGAATTTTTAATTTCTGATAACATGCCCTTTTAAATTTTGTGTTAAAGTATGCTTTAAATATAAATGATGGTGGTGGTAAGTTTGTATTTTAGTATATTTACATACATATCTGGCCATTCTGTTTCCATCCACCAACCATTTCCAATTTTTGTACAAAATCTGTGAAGAAGGCCTGCTTAGTCCTGCGACCTCACACCCCCTGTGGGGAAGCCTGGGCAGCAGCCGCTGGGGGCAGCTCCCTGCAGCTCCACGCCCTTGTCGTGTCACCTGGGTCACCTGGGCCACAGGGGTTCCAGGCCGCATCCTTTTTTTTTAGTTGAGATATACTTGACTTAGGCAACACCGAATTAGTTTAAGTGCACAGCACGGTGTTGTGATGTATGTCCACTGCTCTGGGTTTAAACTGCACAGTCCACTTAAATGTGAGTTTTATGAAGACATACACAGGCTCCGGCAGAAGTAAGGCTTGCTTGAGTGTGGTCGTAGGGTAGGTGAATGTCTCACACAAGATGGACAGCAATTTGAACTTTTCACCTAAAGTGTCATATAGTGTGCTTAAGTATAATATTGTTATGTTACGGAATTACGTGCTTATGATTTTGTAACAAACGATTCTGTAATAAAAAGGGGCGTTATTTGTGCCAGACCGTGTGTGTGTGCATGTGTGTGTGTGTGTGTGTGTACACACAGTACCATAAAAGTATTTTCTCTTCCTTATGAATTTAATAACACTTTTTCTCTAGCAGACTTTATTGTATGATACAGTATATAATACACTTAGCACATAAAATATGTGTTAAGCGATTGTTTGTGTTAGTGGTAAGGCTTCCTTCTGGTCAATATTAGGCCTTTTAGGAGTTTTGTTTTGTGGGAGTGGGAACTTATATGCAGATTTCCAACTGTGCAGAGTGAGGTGGGGTTGTGTCGACACCCCTCAGGCCCAGTCGCTCAAGGGTCGACCAAACGTTGCGAAACGACTGCCACACCAAACTCAGTCAGCACACATCCCGATTTTTTTCTTACAATGACCTAGATTAGTCTCGAATGCTTTAATGACCCCTTGGAGAGATGCCTATGCTTCCCAAATGTATATGTACAGCTATTACCACGCGCCTAACCTCGGACCCAGGTTTCCAGCTGCTCCTGAACACCTTTACCGAGACGCCTCATGGGCCCCTCCCAGCTGGCACGGACACCTGGACTCGTCACTGCCCTCCACATCTCCTTCCATCTCTGACCTCGGGTGCCCACCTCAGTAAACAGCACCGCTAACAACCATGTCACCCAGTCAGCCACCCGGAACTCATCCTTCGCTCCTCCCCTGCCACCTCCAACGGAATGACATAGAAAGTCATGTCAATTCTAGCTCCCTAAATATAACTACAGTCTGTTTCCTGCTATCAGTTTTTATCTGCCTTTCAAGTGTAAGGTTTGCAGTTGTAATTACCTCTCCTGTTTGTTCATTCACCAAGTATTTACTGAGTATCTATTACATACCAACTAATATGCTAGATGCTACAGGTTTTGTGGCTTAAAAAACAAAAACACATGACCCCTTTCCTTAAAAAGCATATAGTCTAATGGGGAAATACAGACATGTAAAAAATAGTGTCAAGGAGGGCACAAAACGGGACATTTTCAGTCACGGTCTACCTTGCAGCCAGTGCGCATGGACCTGCACTTTCCACTGCCAGGACCTTTTTGGGGGAAGGACTTTTTCTGCACAAGGCCGTCACGGTCTGTCGATGCCTGTGTGCATCTGCGGGTTCATCCAGTCATCCGCATGTGTCCTACCTGCAAGTCAGCCCAATGACCTGTAGTGACCTGGACTTTGCCATGTTCATGCCGCCCGCTTCTCCTCCCTCGCTCCTCTTGTGCCTGTGGTATGCCAGGCATTTTCACCAAAGTCACTTCATTTAATCCTCGCAACAATCCTATAAGGTCGACAGCATCACCCTTATTTACAGACGAGCAAACCGAGACTAGGAAAGGTCAAGATAACTCACTCAAGTTCACAACACCGGAGAGTGGCAGTGCCGACATGTGAACCCAAGTATGCCCAACTCCAGATCATAACTAGGTCACCTCTCTTCTCTGTCCCCCTGGTCACCTCCCACCCACACTTCCGTTCTCACGTCACATTCTCGCACATTCAGTTATTACACGTTCTCAAGTCTTCCTTCAAAAGCCCTGCTGTTTGCCCAGGCAACATCAGATCTTTCGTGTTTCTGTGGTGACTCAACCTTCATTTACAACCCCTATTACCTGGCGCCTTCATAACCTGTTTACTCCCTGGGCTCCCCCAAGGTCCCATGAGCAAGTTGTTCACAGTGATCATGCGCTGTCCATCTAAAACCTCCATATGGCTGCCCTAGCTGGTATGGGTCAGTGGGTTGAGCACCGGCCTGCGAACCAAAAGGTTGCTGGTTTGATTCCCAGTCAGGGCACATACCTGGATTGTGGGCAAGGTCCCTGGTTGGGGGCATGTGAGAGGCAGCAACCAGCTGATGTTTTTCTCCCTCTCTTTCTCCCTCCCTTCCTATCTCCCTAAAAATAAATAAATAAAATCTTTTTAAAAAATCAATAGAAAATAAAACCTCCATATGGGAATATATTCGCTAAATGAGTGAATTAATGAATGCTATCAACCTCTTTCTCAAGGTTGAAACAGAAACCCTCAGGACATAATATATCATCTACATATCTTTTTTAAAAAGATTTTATTTATTTATTTTTAGAGAGGAGAAGGGAGGAAGACAGGGAGGGAGAGAAACATCCATATGCAAGAGAAACATCGACCACTCGCCTATCACACGCCCCCTAACCAGGGACTGAACCCACAACCCAGGCATGTGCCCTGACCAGGAATCAAATAGGAGACCTTTGGTTTGTAGGACGCTGCCCAACCCACTGAGCCACACTGGTCAGGGCTTGACCTACTTATCTTCACACAGTCATGTCAGGACATCAGATGGATTCAAGTCTGAAATTGTAACCTTAAAAAAAAGGAGCACTGTGGCAGTGCCCTCCCAGATTCCAGGAGGTGAAGTCCTTGCCTACAGCCTGCCCTGGGCACAGCGCACTCTGAAGGGGCAGCATCACGTCCAGTGAGCACACCTGACCAAAAGCTACCTCCTCCTCAGGTAACTGAACTCAACTCACTGGGGTTTAAGAGGAATCCTGGGAACAGTACCTCAGAAATAAAAGGGGAAAGGCTTAGGTAAGGGAGATGGCATGTACATGTATTTGGACATTAAAAAAATGATATCCCAATCATATGTAAATGACTTACCAATGTGTCACAGTAAGACTGTTTACTCAACAGTTCCACCGCATTTACACATGATCAGATTCAGTCCCTCAGCCACACACAGAGGTTCTCTTTGTACCTGGACTGCATACTGCAAACAGGGACTTTGCGGGAGCAACTCAGTCACTAATGGAGATCTCATGAGAGCCATGAATACTCTTCCCAGAAAATGCACAGAAATACATAACTCTGCCCACAAATGACAGAGGCTGGTGGACCCTCTCCTAAAGTGCACCCGAGGCCCGAAACCGTTCACTGGCCCAGGCTGAAACACACGGACTGAATTCCCTCCAAAGGGTTTGGGCTGGAGAAGGTCGAAGAAAAAGAATGACAGTGCTGGGGTTCAATGCATCTGTTTCTGTGGCCAGTCAGATCTGCTCTGAGGTCAAGATCCTGGGAGCAAATGCTAATCTCAGGAATGGTCCAGCTCTGAGGCGTGACTCCACCCCTGATTTGGTAATCTGCAGTCTGGACGGAGGGGTGGCAAGGGCGGAGACAAAGAAAGCCATCTCCGTTTCTGCCCCAAATGCAAACGCAGACAGAACCGCAGGCATCCAAACTTACTGCAGAGTAGCTCCCCAATCCCCTGAACCACCCTTTCCCAGAACACTCATCACTGCCTCCCCTCGAGAGCCAGTTGGTTGATCTCAAACCACTTAGAACTTCAAGAGCTAGATGAGTGGCAGCTTTGTAAGAGAGTAAGTAAGCCTGGTGAGAAATGACACTCAATATCACAGACAGCAGCATTACAGCCAGACAGCACCTGGAGCAAATGGTTTCATATCCAAACACAGTCACAAGCACCTGCTCCCAAGGCTGCCCCTGCACACTGCCAAGGCGCACAGCACCTGTGCTGCCTTGTCCTCAAAGCTGGAACTCAAATGTCTGTGGAAGGACTGAAAAGGGAGGGGAAGTGGGGACCAAGGCAGGAAAGAGGGAGTGAGTCAGGGAGTCTAGGAGTCCAGGGAGGCCTGTTCTCATTTGATTTGTCTCTCTGCAACTCCTTTCTGCAAATTTGACAGATCTCAGCTAATTAAAACAACAGATGCATGTAATTTTGACCAATGTGCCGACTAGGAGATGAAAGCCCAGAGAGGTTAAGTAACTTGGATCAAATTACACAGCATGTGGGAGTAGGAGAAAGGAGCCAAGAACCTAGTTCTGTGATTCCCAGAGATGTGTCCCTCAGCATCATTGCTCCTTTGGCCTCCTACGGCATCTTCCCATCCATACACACACAGGATATCCAACCTGCTCCAGAAGTCTGAGCCCAGTCCAGCCTTGCATCTCTGAGAGAAAGGAGACCCAGCCATCTGGCCAAAAAGGTAGGCCTCCAACCCAAGGGCTGAGATACTCTGGAAAAACTACAGGTCTCTCCCTGCATACAGAGGCTGGGGTTGGGGCTTACACACAGGGCATCCTTAGATCCCCTACCCACTCTCAGTGGCTCAAGCTCCTTGTTTGGAAAAAGGCACAGAAAAACAAATTGCAAATTGCAAGCAGGATTCAGGAGAGATCAGAAACCTATCTCAGGAACGCCCTCTAGTGCACCTATGGGGTCCACGCAACACAGCACTGTAGCACCATTCCCAGGAGGTGGGTGCCCAGACCCGTGCTTCCATTGGGGCATCAGATGAGCGGTGGGAGGGAACAGCAGCAGCACCTGCCACTCAGAGATATACTCCTCGCCAATCCCAAGGCCAGCATCTGCTGCTGGATGAGAGGCAGTCTCTGCTCTCAGGACTGTCCAGCCCATAGCGACCCCACCTATTCCTTACCAAACAATCAGAGGGAAAGGAGAATCACAGAAGGTGAAAAGGAAGTGTGGAGATGGCGCCAATGGGTTAAGAAAGCACGGAGGTGTGGGGAAGGGGGGAGGGGTAAAGGAGAGGGGTGACTACAAAGAGACAGGATAAAGAGAAATGGAAAATAAGGCAAAGCTAAGAGAAAGAGACATGTTAAGTCTGCCCAGACAAAGCTACGGATCACCCCCACACCCGCTTGGACTTCGGGCACAAGAAGCTGAGTGCGCTGGGTGGGACCCAGCCCTGCCTCCCTCTCCTGAGTTCCTCCTGCTCACATCGTTCCCCTTTGCTCTCTGCACAGCCCCTGGATGCTCAGGAGTGGTGGGCCGAGGGACAGGAGGGGAGAGAAAAGTGAACCAAAGGCAGAACTTGCCAAGCGAAGCCACTTACGCACAGTGCGGCCGGCAGCATTTCCATCCTACCTTTGCTGTCGCCATATCAGCCGGCTCCATGATTTCTGCTTGGCCTGGGGGCAGTGGCACCATCCAGAGAGAAAAGGCAGAGTCACAAACGTCCACCAGAAAGAACAAACCACCCCTCTGGAAGGTCAGGGAGAATAAGAGACTCATTTTTACTCTCTGGCCCCTTGGGACCGCCTCTGCTGCTGGGGACAGAGAGCCTTGCAGCCCCCAGAAAGTTGGAGTGGGGGGGGGCTACGTCTTCCCACAGATGCCCATAGCAGGCTGAGTCAGGGGGCATCTCCCCTTGCCTGGTACTTCTTTCCAGGAGTAAAGTGTAGGGGCTCAACAGGGCGCCCCCTGCTGGGAGAGCGCACACAGAGGCCCTACCCTCCCATCACCCCACCAATGGGTCCCCATGGGTCAGGAAGAGGGGAGCATGTGGAAGAGGCCAACTGAGCCGGCGCTGAGGGTAGTAGGAAGGGAGGAGGCTGAGTGGCAGGTGTGAGAACCTCAAGAGGAAGGTGCAGCACTCAGATGGAAGCGGAAGGTGCTGTGCAAGGAGGGGCTGGAGCCACCCAGCAGGAGCCAGCACGGCAGGAGTCAGCACAGCAAGGTGCGGAATGCAGAGGGACAGGAATTCGCCCGGTGAAGCCACTCACCTTGCAGTAACATTCAGACTGACTGAGGCCTACACAGGAGCCAAGAGCGGGCGGCTCACAGCCCCCACTGCCCTCCCAGAGACTCGGCCTCTGTCTACAGATACATTGAGAGCCGCGCAGCCAGCCGGGCTGGGTCTGCAGAGGCCCCGGCTCGCTTGGAGCGGCCTGATTGGAGGAACGGGATGACTTCATCCGGCCCCATTCATCACTCTAGGTTTCCTGCCCAGCAGGGACAGCGCTCCGCTCGCAGCGGCTACAGCTTCCTCCCTGGCCAGCTCCACTCGGCAGCCTAGGATAGGCTGTGTGGACAAGCAGCCAGGGCAAAGAGGCCAGAGTGCCCCAGGCCCTAGGGGGAAGAGGGGAGCGAGCGGCTCACATCTCTAAGTAAAACACAGTGCATGTGCTCACTACATGCACTCACTGGAGCTGCCACCAGCATAAATGCAAAGAAAGAAAAAGTGAAACACATTCCAACCTTTAGAGATATTTCTCCCAATCAGAGGCGATAAACAACGGAAAAGCAAGCAGACCAATATCCTCGGGCATCCCTGAGCGCACACCTCCCAGCATCTCCCCTCTGTCAGCTCCGGCTGCACCAGCTCATCTCCCATGCTGGCCCAGGCTTGCTGCTACAGACATCATCCCCCTCGGAAATGGTGACTCCTGAGAGAGACAATGCCCCTTGAATTCTCCCTACCCCTTCTCCCTATCCCCACTCCCAATCCAGCCCCTGGAACATAAATCACCCACCTACATTTTCCCTCATTCTTTTCTGTAAGCCTGAGTCTGTTCAAAGCTGACTTCACAATTAAACCACACATTCAGGTAGACTGGCAGACTGGGGAAGACCCTCCACAGGAATGACAACGCCGATACCTCCACCAGTTTGTTTGTCCAGCATCTGTGTGTCTGGCTACACTGTTAACAGAAGCGACAACCCCCACTTGTACAGATGCTCCATCATTTGCAGTGCATTTCAGATGTTACCTCACTTAAAAAAAACACAGGGGCCCTGTGAGGTCAGTATCGTTTTCCCCACTTCAACGATAATGACACTGAAGTTTAAGTGACTGGCCCAAGGTCATACAGCATAGAACTGGGCCTCACACCCATGCCCACTGACTTCAACCCCCTGCCACTAAATATCATTCTACCAAATATCCCACCACTTCACTTTCCCCCTGAATCTGTCCCCAGCCCCCACTTCCCATTATTATGGAGATTATCAAATTTCAATGAATTTCATATTTCCTTTTGGCAACCCCCCTTTTTTAAAGATGGTGAAATTATAATTAAAATTATAAGAAAATACATTATCAAATATAGAGGGGAAATCTCAGGCCTATCCAGAGGTTAGTGCATACATTTAACAAATCTGTGTCCAAAGGAAATTGATTTTAAAAAGAGGCATCAAGCATATACTCATGTTCACTATATTTAGGAAGAAGAGTACAACAAGACACCTGACCAAACTGGCCAACCATCAAGATTAAAATTAAGGGGGAAAAAAGGATGTGTGTCCTAGTTTCTGAAGGTACATTATTTTCCAGACAACACAAACACAGAACCCATCACTTCTCCCTTTCCTATCGCATCTTCTGCTGTTAGCCACAGGCTGCCAAGTTCCATAAACGCATATGTAAAAGGACAGGGATGAGAGTAATACAGCATCATTAACGCCTATGGGCATTTTCTTTTACTGGTTGCTTGGTTTCTATAAGCCTAGACAATGGTCACAGATGCAATCAACTTGGAAAGGATTTACTCGTATTGCAGTAGAGGTATTCTATCATCCCCCTCCCCCCGCACATGCACACACAGAACAAAGGCGTGGGGGCCATGCCATTCCACACACCACATCTCGGCTCGGAGGCCTGGAAGTGTTCCTTCTGGCTGTTGCTGTGTCCTGCAGTCCTCTCTGCTCCTGGGCTGGCAGTCAAGTGTACAAACAGATGGAGAGCAGGAGGCTAGTTCCCCAGAATGAGGATGTTCTGTTTCCTCAAAACCACACCGAAATCGGACTCATGTTCATGGGACTCTACCTAGTCTCCCAAATGACCAAACATGTTGGCCCACTCCAGTTTTCTAGGCCCCCACCTGTCACACAACCCTGAGTGTGAGCACAGAGGACAGCATTTCCGGGAGCTGCCCAGCCAGAGCCTCCATGTCAACTTCACAAAGTGATTCACATCTTGAACGCAAAGTAGCAGGCAGAGTGTGTGAGCCACAGTGGAGACCGCCTAGACAGGGGGCATCACGTGCAGTTTTAATGACAGAGGGTGAAGGAGCATGTCCCTGAGTCCAAAGAGATTTTCAGGAAGACAGAAAAGAGAATGACACAAAGGGAAAAAGGGAAGATTAACTGATGCAGAGGATCTAATTAAGAAGCCGTTGAATCAGCACTTCAGCTACTTGCCTGAAACGAATCAATCCAAATAACTCCCCTATTTTAGGAGAAATAATTCCCTTATTCCATGCATTTGCATTTTGAACTAGAGACCAGAAACTCTCTTCTACAATTTCATTTCATTCCATTTTGCCTAACATTTAGTGAAAAGATAAGTAACTATATAGACCACTTTATAATGTCATTTTCTCTCCAGGGCAACTGTACTAATTACTTTTCCCTAGGTATTATATTCTAACTCCTTAATCACTCCACTTGTGTACCAAGCGAAGGAAGGGGATGAGGGGGGCTGCAGCAAGTTTTGTCAAGGTGGTTAATGTGTGGTGGGAGGTGAAGGCCCCCAGTCCCCTGCAGATAGCTCCAAGGCTGGATACTGCACCTGCTTCTTTAGGAAAAGCCTCCTCTAGGCTGCTGCCTTGTGGTGGGAGAGGCTGCAAGCAAACCCAGGAACGCTGTTCCCACCCTAACCCCAGCAGATGCACTGCCCTGCTGCACTATGGGACATGTAGTTCTCTGAGTAAGGGCAGAGGTGCGGCCATGCTGGCACTGCTTGGAAAACATGCAGCTTGGTCGCTCTCCCGTCATCAGAGTACAGATGTGGATCGGATGTCTTTGCCAACAAGGTGAAATTCCTTTCCTCTAGTGTCTGAGTGCTGACTGTAGCTGAAAAGATGGCAATGAAACAGGGAGACACTCACAGAACCACAGCAGACTGTAAATGTGATAGACTTTGAGAGGCCACTCGATATCCTCTCTCCCTGTATGCAGAAAGTGGCAGCTTCTTTTGAGAGGAGAGACAGAAAAAGAAAGAGGGAGGGAATGGAGAGGGAGCACGAAGGAGAAAAAGGACAGTGTGCATGTGTGTGTGTGTGTGTGTGTGCGTGTGTGTATCCACTGTGTGTGTCTGATTGTTTGGAAGGTGACTTTTCATCTCTTCCGCTTATTAACTGTCAACTCTTTAGAGAAGCCAGTGAGCAGGAAGAATAGGCCTGTCATGTGCTTGGGTTAGAATTCTGACACAATGGCTCACCATCTATGTGGCCTTGGGAAGGTACTTAGCCTGTCTGGGCCCATTTCCTCATCTCTAAGACAGGGACGAGAGCAGACCTTACCTCAGGGGCTGCTATGAAGGTTAAATGAGGTAACGTATGTAAGGGGCTGATAATTGTGTCTGGCACAATTACAATAAAACTACTTGTGTTGGGCAGGTTGGTTTTTTTTTTTTTTAATTCAGTAGTCCACCTCTTGTCTTCCCCAATGCACAGGATATGCCCGACGTCTGCGTGAAATCCCTGCCCCATGAAATTTTAAGAACCCTGTAGAGTTGGTGATGGTGGAAGTAGGACTGGGCAGAAAACAAACCCACCTGCTGTTTTGCTTTAAAAAAAAACAAACAAACCATAAGAGGTTTATTTAGGAAGTCGCAGAGATAGAAGAGGTGAATCAAAGTGATGGGCTCAGGAAATAAGGTACAGAGGCAAAAAAAAAAAAAAAAATGCGGGGGGGGGGGCGTCCTTAGAGCTTAGGAAAAAGAGAGAGACAAGAAAACCTGCCCTGGGTGGATCGGGCAGGGAAAGGCGTGTGCGGGCTCCTGAGAGAGAGCAGCCATACCCACCTGCTTTTTTAGGTGCATAAAGACATCAAAACAGAGAAGCAAAACAGTCTTTAGAATAAGAAGGAAGCAGAAAAGGAGTAAGGGAAAATACAAGAGCCGGAGACATTTTCAGGTAATGCTGAATGGTAGTGGACATTAAGTGCACATTAAGGGGAACTGAGGGGGAAAGGCCACCAGCGAACAATAAAGGAGTCCAGATGAAAATAAAGAAGGGCAAGAAAGACTCACAAAGAAATTCAGGGAAAGTGATCAAGTTGGAGGTGGGAGGGGGATGGAGACTAAGCAATTATAAGCTCAAAGTGGAAATTTCCATGGGAGGATTTGACTAAAGCGTCTGAGAGGGGCTATGGATGGAGAGACACTACCTACCCTGAGCTGGCAGAAACTAGAGAGAAGGCAGCCAACACTGCCAAGTTGGAGTCTGATGGTCTTGCAACGCTGAACTGCTCACTGGAGAAGTCGGGGGTGTGGCAGGGCAGGGAAGGCAGTACAAGGAGGCAGTGAGACAGGTGGTAAGATTTAAGGTTCTAGGAGGAAAGGACCAGTCACCTACACTTCTGCACCCCAACCTGGGCAGGAGATGTCAGGAGGAAGGAGGAAGGAGGATGGCAGTGGGAGGAGGGAGGAGGGGAGAAGAGGGAGGAGGGAGGAGGGAGGAGGGGCTCTTCAAGGCAAGTCCCAGCTGCCTGGAGAAAGGACCAGGGCTAGGGCGGCAGTCCCCCAGAGCTGCTCACCTACGGTAGCTCAGACCTCAGGCAACACTCCAACGGTTTGTCCTGGTCTCAGTGCAGTTTTACATCAAGGTTCCTCATGGTAAAAAGAAAGAAAGAAGAAGAAGAAGTAGGCCCAGGGGAGACCCACCCGCCTTAGCTGTGAGCCATTTGTGAGACCTCCCAAGCAGCAGGTCCTTCGCTGGCATCATCTCACAGTCTGCCTCTAGAGCTGGACAGGGCAGTGAAGGAGAAGGGTCAAAGCCCAGAGTCACAGTGCCTAGATTCAGGTCCAGCTCATCACTGAATAGCTGCACAGCCTTATATGAGTTAGGAAATCTCCCTAAGCCTGTTTTCTTATCTATAAAATGGAGGTAATAGTGATACTATTTCATTAAAAAATGTTGAACTTTAGGTAAGTATTGTGATTGACTAATAGGCACATTCAATGAATGTTAACCAAAATAATGTTGTTTTCACAACTGCTACCTGAAGAGGACTCAGGGAGCTGGGAATGATGGGAATTCCGTGAGTTCCCCCAAACCACTGATCCACACCCGGTGCCAATGCAGAGCTGGTATGGGTCTGGTTACACAATTCCTTCCCTTCCTTACAGTCCCCACACACAATCATGCCACCTCCAGCCAGCAGTCCCTGTACTGTACTTTCAAATGACAAATTTGTGCAAGTGTATCGAAACTGGCAAGAGTCACAAATGCATAAGGCAGATCCTCGGCCCACTCCCTGTCCTGGAGGTTCATTCCTCCGCCTGTGCAAGGCTGCAGAGGATTTCAGAGCCCCTCACACAGTGGTTCAGGCTGAGGATGTATAGGAAGCCACAGGATCACCTGGGCAGGAGTCAGCAGGGACGGTGGAGGAAAGGCCAGGGACATTTCCTGACCCTTTTATGGTGTGTGGTGAGCGGGAGCCACACACGCTTCCATTGTACATCCAATCCCGCACTGCAGAACAGAGAGGCGGGGGCGGGTAGGAGAGTTAGGAAAAAGGACATAGGGGTTGTGCAAATGCCATGGGGATACCACTGGATGCAGGACACTGGAGAGCCCTCCAGAGACCAAAGCTGAAGCTGAGAGAAAAACAAGACAAGGCGACAGACTGTGGGCACAGATCCCTGGACCGTGCAGCGAGGAGTCCCTGTTGAAGGACTGGGCTTCACTCTCCCACCTTCCTGTGCAGCTGTCACAACAGGCCAGCAGGCGGTGAGTGGGAACTGAGCAAGGTCTGCGCGTGCGGAATGCTATCCTCAGCAATCAGGTTTCGTCTAGTGAACAGGGAGGAAAGACACAGTCCCAGGTGTCCCCCAAGTCCTGGACCTGGGGCTGGGGAGGAGATGCAAAGCCAGCAGCGCGCAGAGGAAAACGTGGATGACTGTGTGCTTCCTACCACCCTCTCCAGACTGCCCTTAGGTGTCCTTCTGCAGGACACTGGCTCCGATGTAGTTTGCTGCTACTGCTCCTGCATCCTGAACTTTAAGCTACAGGAGCTGGGTGGGGTGGGAAAGAAAAGAAGGACCAAGAAAAATGCTGCATAGATATCCAAGGAAGAATTATTGGCCCCAGAGGAATCTTGGTAGAGGGTCTAAAAAGAACACACAAACCCATCCACACAGCAACCCCAGACAGTACTTCTTCCTTTCCATAGGCAGTGAACTGGCTTCCTAAGAGGTGGGAGCTGTCAGGCTGGGCAGACACCCTGCCCAGCATAGCTGAAGGCATGGAGTCCAGGCCTCTCCTTTTGCCTTCTGCCTGCTGACTCAGGATAGAGCTCACTGCCAAGGGGCCAGGAACAATCAAATGACCCTCCCCCTCCTCTCCCGGCAAAGCCACGGCCAGTGGGGGTGCTGGTGGGTCCAGTGAAGAAAGAGAGGGAAGGTGGAGAAGTCCACAGGCCATGCAGATGCCTACAGGGGCTTCCGTTGGTACCTGCAGCCAATGAAGAATAACAGTTCTGTTCTGCAGTTTAGGAATTGTGAAACTGAAAAAGAAATAGCATCAGAAAGTGTGTCAAGGAGATGTCCTGGAACTTTCCCACATGTAACTTTTTAGTGAAAATCCTGAGGCACTTCTCAAAATTAACAAGGCATTGGAAACATACTTTTAAAAGGTTTTTAACAAATTATTTGGTTCTCCGGCATATTTAACTGCATCATCTGGAATGACTGGGGTCCGTCGCCTCCTTGTCACTTTGCTTCCTGCTCTGTCTGGATTCACAGCTCTCCCAAAGGAAACCTGCACTGATAGACTCGGTCGTGGACTTCCAGGTACAGAGCTTCAGTTCTAGGAAGCTGGCAAAGGAAGACCCATCAGACAGCAAGGAGAGTGGCGAGGTCTGCCCTGGACCCCAAGCGCCCCAAGAGCCGCCTGTATCCTTTCCAAGGGGAGTCATCAAGGGCTGCAAATCAAAGCACACTGTGGAGGAACTCTCAGCTCTGCCACTTAGAAGGAATGACGGTGGACAATCTAAGTCTCTGTATTCTTGCCTGGTTCCCTTAGACAGCTATTGTAATCTCAGAGTCACAACCAATGCCTCAGAACCTGTGCTATGCCCCCACACACTAGGCACACAGACACTGCAGTCTCAGGCTGGCTCTCCTCACTGGCAGATCTGCAGCTGGCTCCTGTAATGACCAGTCTGTTCCCGGAAAGAGACCCCAACCACTACCCTTAGCAAAGTTCCCAGGGTAGAAGTTATTCACCGAAAGGCAGATAACCAACCACATGACATAGGTACTGAAGAAGAAATTCAAGAACTAGGAAGAAGTGGAGACTACTCAACCCCTTCAATCCCTTCCTAAGGGCTCCTTGATCCATGCTGCAGATCCGCATTCTATACCTTATCTGTGTGAACAAGGACGTACAGTCTCCCGGCCAGCTGAGCATCCACCCATGGTATAAGGTGGCCAGAGAAGGAAATGGGATAGTTGTGGTTCATTTCTAGAAGGAAGGGAGCCAAGCAGGTGAAACTGTTCATGTTGTGGATCCCAAAGCAATTCTGTTGTGCAGCTAAATTAATAAAGCAAGAGTTTCAGAAGGCCAATCCTGAAATCCACTTACTCACGGGGCTCACAGAAAGACTGACAAGAGGAAGATTTTTGGGTTTGCACATGGAAGGGAGGGGGCGCTCAGACTCTCTGCATCCCCTCAGCCCTCTCCAGCCCCAGAGCCCTCTGAACCAGGTCACAGCAGGTTTCTCTCCACATCCGTTGGAAGAGTGTTGCTTCAGACAGTGGGAACGGCAAAGAGAAGAGGGAGCCTAGCAATTAGCTGCTTGCCACTCTCATGCTGGAGAGAAGAAAAGAAGCTTTGAGCCACCACAAACATTGGTGGCAGGTAAGATGAAATGACTGACTTAATTGCACACGCCCGTCAGCCACCTTTCTGTTTGTGCGGAATGGGGCTCCCGGGCTTTGCACAGGAGTGCTCAGGGAAAATGGAAGCTGTGCACCAACACCAGTGCCCCAGGCGAGGGGTGGGAAGGCTCCAAGGGGCCACCAGAGGCTCCCTGAAACTGATGTCACAGGCCAGGAAGGGGACACTTGGCCCTCCCTGTCCCATCCTTATTAAATTGTGGGCGTGATTCTGGCTGGAGCCAGGTAACAGGCTTCGGACCACAGGGCAAGTCTCTTCAAGTGTGGTCCAAGACTGCCTGAGTCGGCATCACTGGGGAGCCATGCTAACTGCAAATTCCTGGGCCTGCACAGGTCCACATGACTCAGAATTGAAGAGAAGGGCCCTGGACTCTACACATGGACTCAGCTCTTGGGACTTTGAAACCCCTGAAAAGGCTGAGGACCGATGTCTTAGAACACTGGCAAAGTCCTCACTATCAAGGGGACACGAGCACTTACCCTGGCAGTACAGGAAGAAAATGTTAGGATACACACACACAAAAAAAATTTCCTTTTTAAAAAGACTTCATTTATTTATTTTTTAGAGATGGGAAGGGAGGGAGAAAGAGGGAGAGAAATATCAATGTGTGGTTGCCTCTCACACACCCCCTACTGGGGAACCTGGCCCGCAACCCAGTCATGTGCCTTGACTGGGAATCGAGTTGGCGACCCTTTGGTTCACAGCTTGTGCTCAATCCACTGAGCTACAGCAGCAAGGGTTATAATTTTATTTTTATTTATTGATTTTTAGAGAGAGAGAGGAAGGGGGAGGAGGGAAGAGAGAGAGAAATTTGTTGTTCCACTTATTCACCTACTCATTCGTTGATTCTTGTATGTGCTCTGACTGGCGATTGAACCTGCAGCCTCGGCATATCAGCACAACACTCACCAGCTGAGCTACCTGGCTAGGGCCACTTACATTTCTTTTTAATCTCACCCTTTTAAATTTTCTGCTTAAATATATAATAAACAAAATATTTAGTACAGTAGTGCACATATATGATCGATATAAATACACTTATACATTCTATCAACCGTACATGTTCAGAAATTTTTTCTGACAGAGGCTTGCAACTGAGCTGGAATCCCAGTGACTCCTGGGGCAAGGACCTCTTCACCACGTGGATGGAAAAGCAGCGAGTGGTCTCTGCAAATAGCTGCACTGAGCGTCCATCAGGAATCAGGACACACCCAGAAGGGAACCCACGGGTTTGGGCCTCTGACCACATCTCAACAGTGAAGTACAAGGGAGGCAAAGAGTGCAGCCAGAGCTGGACAGGCCTGCGGTGGGGTCTGCTGGCGCCTCCGCGACGGAGACATCACCTACTAGTGCCTCCTTCACCCTGGCTGGTAGGAGGTGGAGTCCCAGCAGGAAGCAGAGAAGCTCGGAAGTAAAATTTACCGACCATCCAGCCAGTTGTCCAAACCTACATCTCAGCTATGGCATCAGCACAGACAGCCGTCTGCTGAGCTCTAACTTATGATCCCCTTTGTGGGGCAGAAAGGAGAAGTGCAGCCATAGGAGAAACACAGGGCAGGTGATGGCTACACCTGCCGACAGTTGTGCTGACAGCAACAGAAGCAGCCAGATTGCCAGTGAGGAACTGCAACTGGAAACTGCAGGAGGAGGGGAGCCAGGAGGCCCACTTGCTTCTCCGCCCTGCCCCCCAAAGTCAGAGCTTAGCCTAGAGTCAGACCTAAAATAAGGTTCTCCACTTCCCTACCCCAGCCATGCATGCAGCTGTCTTTCACAAGCCTGAGCAGACCCTGAGACCAGCTATTTTCAACACTTTTCATCTCACGGCACACACAAAGTAATTACTAAAATTCTGTGGCACCCCAAAAAATAGTTTTTTTTGCTGATCTGACAATAAAAAATAGTTATAATTTTTATTTATTCACTCAAGACACCTGGGATTGTGTTGGCTGCTGGCATTTTTTATTTGACAATCTAAGGAAAAAGAGGTCAGTGCCCCTGACTAAATAGTCAGGCACTGCATGTTTTAAAAACCCTTGCGGCACACTGGAGGAAAATCACTGCCCTAAGCAAATGAGTGGGTGAGTCAGAGAAAGGAGGACGCATGAGGGGAGGTCACGAACCGAACCATTTCCATGGCCATGAAAATGTAAGAGATTAATAGAGGTGTAAGGGCTAGGCAGCGGGCATCAATTTGGGGGCATGGTCACAGAATCCCATAATCATACAGCGTTAGAGCTAGCAAAAAGTCTCAGATGGTTATTCATGAGTTCATTTACTCATTTAACAAATATTTAGTGAGGACTACCTACCATGTGTCAGGCTCTGTACTAAGTGCCGGGTACACAGCAGTGAATAAAGCAAAGGCGGTACCTGCTTTCATGAAGTTTAGGGACTAGTGGGGGAACCAGACAGCAACCAAGTCAACAAACAGATTTGATTCTAACATGATTAGTGGTAAGATGGAAAATGAGCTGGGGCAGTGAGGACCGGAGTTTATGTGACTGGCTTCCCCTGGCAATTAAGGAGTCAGAAAATGTCACCTCTCAGGGGCTGGTTCACGGCTTAACGAAACTAACTTCTCCAACCTACAATTCTCTAGTAGCTTAAAACTCACCGTCTCCTTACTTCACAGGCTGATCCCAACTCTACTGTTTGCTGACAATAATAATAACAAGAGCACCCTGGCTGGGTAGCTCAGCTGGTTAGAGCATCAACCCTATATGCCAAGATTGCAGGTTCGATCCCTGCTCAGCGCACATACTAGAAGCAACCAATGAATGCATCAGTGGAACAACAAATTGATGTTTCTCTCTCTTGCTCCCTTTAAAAATCAATAGATGAATCTTTTAAAATAGTAACAAAGGTACTATTTATTGACTGTCAGACACAGTGCTAAGTGCTTTTCCCATTTTATCTCATTTTCATCCCCACAGTCTCCACAAAGTAGATGCTATTATCTCCACTTTTAAGGAAGGAAACAGACTTAGGATAAAATGATTCTGTGAAAGCACCGCAGCCAGGAAGTGGGAGAGCCAGAATTTAACGAAGGTCATTAAATGAAGGCCATTTAAACGAAGGTCATTAAATGAAGGCCATTTAAACAAAGGTCCTCAAAGCGTCCCTGAGTCCCACCTGACAACTGCAGAGTGCGACCAGCACTACCCCACAGGATCCGAGGGCTCTGCCTCCGTCACCACCTGTCTGCCGTCTCCTGCGTGCAGGGCGCAGGCACAGCGCTGGGTGGTTGGTCCCTGAAAAGTCAGGACTCGGTTTGGTCCACCGCCCTAAAACTCCTGCCATGAGGCCACCCCCGGGGACAAAGCTCTTGTTAACAGATGGCTCCTCACTCAGGGGCACAGATGCCTGTACGCACATCCACGTGCATGTGTGCCTGCGTGTGTGCATGTGTGTGAAAGATGACAGGGAGCGACAGAATCAAGACTAAGTCACCTCCTACCTGCAGCCCCCACCTACCTTTGAAACCCATCGAGGCTCTCTCACTACCTTCTTCCTTTTCTCTCCTCAGTCCCTGCGTGCCATCGTTCCCTTTGGTGCAGCTGTTTCACTCTTCACCTTACCACTAATCATGTTATAATTGAATCTGTTTGTTGACTTGGTTGTCTGTCTCCCCCACTAGTCCCTAAACTTCATGAGAGCAGGTACCGCCTTTGCTTTATTCACTGCTGTGTACCCAGCACTCAGTACAGAGCCTGATACACGGTGGGTACTCAATAGGTATTTGTTACATGAGTAAATGAATGCATGAATAACTGGAACATTTATTTATAAATAAATAAATAAACAAACAAACAACACAATCTGCCCATAAGTATGCCCCTCTCTCTCCACGGCCTGCCCACAATTAACTCTGATCCTGGGGGCTGGAACCCCTTCCTCCTCAGGACACCTCCTCCCCTCTACTCGTCACAAAGGCCAAGAGACAGCAAGTTTGGCAAGGAGCACCACACCACAGCCATCCCAGGTGTCAGGCCCACATGAGACAAAGCACACCTCTCCTGGAGTGTGCTCAGACCCCTGAGCATTCTGCACCAGCAGCTCTGCAGGCAGAGCCGAGTCCCTGATGAGTGGACATAGGAAGTAAGCACAGAGTTAACACCCCCGATGCTTCATTCCTCAGTCCCTATCCCTGCAGGGAAGTATCAGCACCCTCAACGATGCCAGGGCACCATAACTCAGGTAGAATACACCATTCTCTACAGCATCTCTCTCGGGATCTTCAAGTACTTTGCCAACTAAAGTAATGCACCATGAAAGAGGAAAATAATGATCCCAGCCAGCTAAGAAGTCACCTCCTTGAGAGACACACAGACAAGCATTCTATCCACACCAAAAGCCACATAACATCTACCCTGCACCTTCATCTTCTTGCATCAAATCACTCTCCCTTTTGGGACCCTATCACTTGGCAAGGGGCTACAATATCCCCAAACCAGGGGCCAACCCCCAAAGTGCTCCCATCTCTCAGAGGTGTCTGGTAATCCCAACCAGCCAGGGCCAATTCCTCATACCCTAATCTCCAGGGGCCCCTGCCACCTACTTGGCTCGAAGAAAGAACAGCTTCTTCCTCAGGGAAGAGACGCGGTGGTGACAGGCCTGCCTCACAGCTGTGCTGCAAGACACAGTCTCAGAGTGCAGGGTGTGCACCATGCTGGGCTCAGGGGGCCCGCCACATGGCAACTGGAGCCCCAAAGGCTGGGGGTCACTCTGGAGCTGCCCGCACAGGCTGCCCCTGTGGCTCCTTCAGCAGTCTGGTCCCCCGTGGCTCTTGCACCGTGGCTCCCCCCCCAAGCCCCGATGATGTTTAATACAAGACAGAAGCAGGTGGAGGGCTGGGAGGTGTGGGGGAGCCTAAGGCTCTGTGCCACCAGGATCCCCTCTGCCTTCGGCCCAGGGCACAGCTCCGAGCAGAACCCTCCTCCGTTTTGTCAACACCTGGCAGCACTCTGGGCTCTTGGTGAGCTTCCTCTCCTCCCTTGTCCTCGGAGAGGGAGGCTGGAGCCGTACTTGCATGTGATGTCTGCTGCTGTGCCAGGAGGAGGGGCGGGCTGGCGGGCACTGCTCCCCGAGGGTCTACAGCTCAGTTCCTTCCTCCTGGAGGGATCACCTGAGTGTCCAGGGACCACGGCCAAGCAGGTAGATGGAGCTAGAGTGCTCTGCAAGTGTGCTATTTTGGGACAATTTCTGGGACAGAATAAGCAGAACTGAAAACATCTTTCCCTTTAATAGGAAGATGGTGGCTGGGCCTATGTTGGAAGTGGTGAGCCTGCATTCTGGCCTCGCTTCAACTCCAGGGGCCTGCCCTCTGGCTCAAATCCTGTTACCTTGGTTTCCCCATTTGTTCATTCATGAATTCCACAGATATCTGCTGAGCACTTACTCTGTGCCAAACAAAGCAAATACAGTTCCTGTCCTCCAGGGTCTCAAGGGCTAGTAGGGAAACAGATAAATAAACCAAACCAAAGAGTGCATACCACGGAGCAAGTGCTGGGCAGAATTAACCATGGCCTCTATCCCTGCATGTCTGTAAATCAGGTGCGATGCAACTTACCAACTGGAAGAGAGGAGGGTGAGTTTTGGTAAGACATGGTAAGCTAATCAGAGAAAAGGCAATATAAGAAGTAGCCAAATTAAATACACCTCAACCTCATACTACCCCCTTTCCACCTTCCATGATCTAAGGAGATGGTCTCATTTCCTGCCACACAGAAAAAATAGATCCTGCTGCTGGTGACCTCACCTTTCTCCCAACTATGGACTCCCCTACAGTCAAACCAATTATCTCCTGTTCAAAGCTAACCCTTCCACTTGTGATCTTGATATATCTTTTCTGGCTTCATCTGGAAACCTTGCTTCCTCATCTTTCAATAGGGGGCACCACCCAGCTGAGCAAGTTGGAACCTCAGGACTAACTCCAGAGGCCTCCCTTTTCATAGCTTATGTCCAATCCATCACCATGTTCTGGGTATTTTATCCCTAAATATATCTTGAATTCATCTACTTTTCCTCTTTTTCATGACCATCATCTCAAGTCAAAGCTACCTATTCTTTGCTTGGACTATTGTAAGAGCCTCAGCTGCCCAAGCTGGTATCTCTGCATCCAGGGCTGCCTCCATTCTTTCTACATACTGCCGTCTTTTCAGAATGCAAATCTGATCCTGCTGTAATCAGCAATGAGACAGCCATGAGCAGAGCAAGGCCGGTGGGCCAGGTACGGGAGGTCACCAGGGCAGACAGCCCCAGATGCCTAGCAACAAGCAAAACTGGAAAAACAAGGACCTCACCACAGGGTGACCTTTCCTCCCCCAGTATGTTGCTGGTCATGTGCTTTAAACCCCCTGAACTTTCATATGGCTGGCTGGACCATTCAGACCCTCCTAACTTTTCCTATCACTGGTTGTGTGGTTCAGACCTTTCCTCCCCTGGCATATCGCTAGTTATATGTTAGACCCACTTCGAGGAAAAACAAAGGGGCTGGACAAGAGCCTCATGTGACTCCCATATAAGCCCTTGCATGATCCCTCCTTTAAGCACTAGGCACTCAGGACAATGACGTTCTGACCCGCATCAAATAATCTGAGGAACAAAGCCCCAGGTCTGCTGACCACGAGGCATAGTTTTGGTCAAGCTAGAGATAACATTTAGGACTCAGTTGCGTTTCAGCTCCAGGCCCAGAAAAGCAGCAAAACTAGGTGGACCAAAGTCATGGCCTACCTCAGGACCAGCTGCATTGACTAATGACTCCCTGCCTTGGCACCAACCAATCAATGGAAACCAGGACCCTGAAAGGACCCACCTGGAAAGCTGATGAATACTCTATTAAGATCCTCTCCTGAGATCTCTAAAATGCCCTGCCCTTTAGGAAACAGAGAGAACCCCTCAAGGTAAAGCAAGTAGGTGAGAGCTCCCTCTCTGGAGCATGCCTACGCTTTTCTTCCCCCTTTTTCTGCTCTCTTTCCCCTAAGCTCTAAAGGTCCTACCAAGACTTGCAACCAGGGGAGCAGTGGGCAGTGGCAGCTCTTTCTGGGCTAACCCTATGAACCTGTCTCTAAGGCCCCCCTTTCTGTGACTTTTTAGTGAGCCAACAGCAGCCTCACCTTGGCTCACTTCTGTTACTGTGACTTTTACTTCTCATGAGTCTGCAGAGCCTAGCATGGCTCACTTCTTTCCCATAATGTGTCTAGGGAGCCAAAGCAGCCCAACCTAGGCTCCCTCCTGATGCTGCTTCTACCCTAAGCCCTTCCTTGTTTCACTGTCCCCAGCTTTAATAAACATCCTCTCAAATTCAACTGCACTCATGTGGTGAAATCTTTCCTGCTTGAAGTCAAGGACCCATGAGCTGGCCTGAGGCAGACCTGATCTGGGCATGGTGTTTTCTGGTGACACTGTCATCTCCCCTCTTCAAGACTCACAATGGCTTCCTGATGCTCTTAGCTTAGAGACTCAGGTCCTCATCATGGTCAGCCAAGCTCCTGCCCACCTTATTTCATTTCACATCATCTTACTGCTTCCTTCTTACCTCACACTCATCCTTTTGGTCTTACCTCAGCCATTACAAACTCAACCGCTCCCTCCTGTCCTGGTCCAACTTCTTTGATACACACTCTCATGGAGCCAAGTTCCCTTCCTTTAATGCACATATCTGAGTATGTATCTCTCAGTCATCCACTCAGTTGTGTTAATATGGTCACCTCGACAGACTGAAAAGTCAATGAGAACACGTGCATAACTGGTGGCTCATTGAGTGAACGAATGAATGATGTCCTCTCTGAAAGCCTCATCCTTGACCTTCAGGTTTCTAGTTCAGAGGTTTAAAAAGTGCTTGTGCGTCCTGTATTAAAATGCAAATTCTCCCCAATCACCTCGGGCTTCTCCACTAGGTGTCATCTCTTTGCCTAGGCAAACTCCTAGCATGAACTGAATTCTCCATGTCCAATCTCTTCTAATTATCCTCACAAACTCTTCTAAAACTGCTCTCTAGTCACTGATGACCCCCTAATTGCCACTGCAGAAGGTCTCCTCTGGTTCTCATCCTACCTGTCTCTACCCTCTCTTTGACTTCTTTCTTACTTCTATGATATTTCAGTCTCTCCACTATCTTGGCATCAGTCTATTGTAAATTCTTCCTCCCTTTACCTCTGCTTGAATTTTGCTAATCACGAGACTCTTGCCTCAACTACAGTCTCATGTCCAAACAAGCAATTTTAGTCCTGTCTCCTTAGCTCCAAACAGGTATAGTCAACTGCTTAGTGCTGTAGGGCAGGTGTCTCCAAAGCCCTGGGCCATAGATCACTACCAGTATTGGTCCGTGGCCAGTTAGGAACCAGGTTGCACAGCAGGAGGTGAGTAGCAGGCAAGTGAGTGAAGCTTCATCTGTATTTATAGTCACTTCCCATGGCCCCCATTACTGCCTGAGCTCCACCCCCCATCAGATCAGTGGTGGCTTTGGAGTCTCATAGGAGTGTGAGCCCTTCCGTAAACTGCACAAGCGAGGGATCTAGGTTCCACGCTCCTTGAGAAGCTAACGCCTGATGATCTGAGGTGTAGCTGAGGCAGTGATGCTAGCAAAGGGGAGTGGCTACAAATACAGGTTATCATTAGCAGAGAGGTTTGACTACACTGAGACCATAAAAAATCAGTTGCTTGGAGACTCATATCAGAACCGTATCAGTGAGTAGCAAGTGAAATAAAGCTGCATCTGGTGGCAGGCTTTAAGTGAGAACCTGACACTTATTTTAGTCCAAGCATGGCCATTATTTTATTTACTACCTCCATCTGCACCTCCTTCCCGCACTGAGCACTTGTCTCTGTCACAGTTTTGTTAGCCCACACCTAACCCTGGCCAAAACGAGTAAAAAACAAATGTCACTAGAGAGTTTCTTTGAAAAGGGGAAAGACTCAATGATGAGACAGCAGAAGACTCTAAGACTGACTAAAAAAGAAAGCTGCATTTAAAAGAAAATACCAATAATCCTACTTAAATTATGGGTTTATTGCAACAGGTGGCTGGCATTCTCCAAGCCTGCTTTGTACAACATGTGGAGACCGGCTATCCAATGAAGCCATGAAATCTTCACAACTGCTTTGCCACATGGAGACCAAGCACCCTGGATTAAAAGATAAGCCTTTGGAGTTTTCCAGAAGAAAAAAAATGTGAACATGAAGAACAGAAGCAATTATCGAAGGCCACCCTTTTACAAATGTGTCTGCACTGAGAACATCAATCTTGGTGTCTAACGGCACTGCCAAAGCTAAGAAGCCCTTGACTGCTGGTGAAGAGTTAGTTGATCCTGCTGCTAAGGACATTTGTCATGAACTTTCAGGAGAGGCTGCTGTTCAAAAGGTGGTGCATATTCCTCTCTCAACTAGCACCAGAACTAGACAAATGGATGAAATAGCAAAGGATATACAGGCACAATGGTTAGAAAGGGTTAATGAGTCCCTGTAGTATGCAATCTGGGTTGACAAGTCTACAATACTGACAACAAGGCAACAATGCTTGTTTTAGTGCGTTGTATTTTTCAAGAGGATGTGCATGAGGATGTGTTACGTGCACTTCTGTTGCCAACCAACACCACAGCTGCAGAACTATTCAAATCTTTGAATGATTACATATCAGGAAAACTGAATTGTGTGTCAGTATATGCATGGACGGAGAAGCTGCCATGACTGGGCAGCTTTCTGGTTTCACTACTCGGGTCAAAGAGGTCGCTTCTGAATGTGAATCTACGTACTGTGTCATCCAGAGAGAAATGCTGCCTAGCCAAAAAATGTCACCTGAACTTAACAATGTTTTGCAGGATGTAATTAAAACTACCAACCACATTAAAGTGCATGCCCTTAACACACGTCTGTTCTTGCGGCTCTGTGAGGAGATGGACACAGAGCACACACGTCTCCTCTCACACACAGAAGTGAGGTGCCTTTCTAAAGGTGGATCGCTGGCTAGAGTTTTTGAGTTATAAGAGCTGCTCCAGAGATTTCTTTTAGATAAACAGTCACCACTGGGAGAACATTTCAGTGACACAGAATGGGTCGCAAAACTTGCTAACTTGTGCAACATGTTCAACCTGCTCGATGAACTCAATCTGTCACGTCAGGGGAGAAGGACAACTGTGTTCAAGTCAGCAGATAAAGAGGCTGTATTCAAAGCCAAACTGGAATTATGAGGGCAACGAGTGAACATCGGGATTTTTGACATGTTTCAAACAGCAGAGACTTTGAAAAAGACTGAGCCAGGGCCTTCTTTCTCCTAGCTGGTGCGTGATCACCTGTCTCAGGTTTCAAAAGATGTTGAACATTACTTTCCAACCACAAAAGACCCCCGAACTGGAAGGAATGGACCTAAGAACCATGTGTGAATGAGCCAGGTAAAACGACTTTGTACATTTTGCTAAAAGAGGATCAACTGCTTGAGATCACAAATGACGGCGGCCTTGAAAGGATGTTTGAGACAACTTCAAGTCTCCACACGTTCTGGATTAAAGTCAAGGTCAAGTGTACTGAGATTGCCACAAAAGCACTGAAAAGCCTGCTGTCATTTCCAACATCCCGTCTTTGTGAAGCAGGTTTTCTGCAGCGACAGCAACCAAAACGAGAGTACGGAGTAGACTGGACGTAAGCAACACACTCTGGGTGTCACTGTCCCCATCACCCCCAGACGGGACCGTCTAGTTGCAGGACACAAGTTCAGGGCTCCCCCTGCTTCTGCATCATGGAGAGTTGCATAACTGTTTCATTATACACTATCAATGTAGTAATAATAGAAATAAAGTGCATAATAAATGTGATGCGCTTGAATCATCCTGAAACCATCCCCCCACCCAGTCCATGGGAAAACTGTCTTCCACAAAACTGGTCCCTGGTGCCAAAAAGGTTGGGGACAGCTGGTGTTAGGGAACCAAAGTTTAGCCACGCTAAAGCTGTCTTTTGAGATATTTATTTTAAACTACTTACCAAGAAATAAAAGATCCTCCCTGATTTCCCATCCAAGAAATTCAGATAGAAAAACCCACTTCAGAAAGGAAATCCTAGGATATTCCCCTTAGCCTAATTTGAATTAAGTATGTTAAATAGAAGGGCTTCAGGCAAGCGCTTGTTAGCCAGATACCCTCTGTGCCCCACTGTTTCTGAGTTGCCCAGCAAGAATGTGCTGGCCACACGCATTCCTGCTTTTCTTCAACTCCCTCTAAACCACCCATTGTCACATCTGAAATCTGGTACCTTGTTCCCTCCTTTTCTCCTTTGTCCCAAATGTCATAGATGCCCAGTGTTGCCTCACTGCCTTTGGAATTTTCATGCATATGCAAATCCCCCATGTACAGGAATTAAAATCTGATTTTCTCCTATCAATCTGTCTCTTACTTTATTAGTCCAGCTAGAAGTTAGAAGATGGGAGAAAATGTATTAACTTTTTTAGTCTCCACACTTAGCGTATCCCTCCACTTACAAGCTCCATGGGGAGTTTAGGCTGTACATGTCTAAATTAAACACACCACCATTCCTGCCCTTCAAATTTCTCCCCCTTGTGCCAGAAGAAGAGGAAGAGCAAGAAACTGAAAACTTATTTGAACAAATAATGAAGGAGAACCTCCCCAATCTGGCAAAGGAAATAGACTTCCAGGAAGTCCAGGAAGCTCAGAGAGTCCCAAAGAAGTTGGATGCAAGAAGGAACACACCAAGGCACATCATAATTACATCACTCAAGATGAAAGATAAGGAGAGAATCTTAAAAGCCGCAAGAGGAAAGGAGAGTGTTACCTACAAAGGAGTTCCCATAAGACTGTCAGCTGATTTCTCAAAAGAGACCTTGCATGCAAGAAGGGCCTGGAAAGAAGTATTACAAGTCATGAAAGGCAAGGACCTACATCCAAGATTGCTCTATCCAGCAAAGCTATCATTTAGAATGGGAGGGCTGATAAATTGCTTCCCAGATAAGGTCAAGTTAAAGGAGTTCATCATCACTAAACCCTTATTATATAAAATATAAAAGGGATCTATCTAAGAAAAAGAAGAGCAAAACTTGAACAGTAAAATGACAACAAACTCACGGCTATTAACAACCAAACCTAAAAAAATAAAAAAAACAAAAGCAAACTAAGCAAAAACTAGAAGAACTACAAAATCACAAAAATGGAGATCACATGGAGGGTTATCAGCGGGGGAGTGGGAGGGGAAGAGAGGGAAAAAGGTACAGAGAATAAGTAGCATAGATGGCAGGTAGAAAATAGACAGGGGGAGGTTAAGAATAGTATAGGAAATGTAGAAGAACTTATATGTACCACCCATGGACATGAACTAAAGGGGGCAAATGTGGGTGGGAGGGGGTGTGCAGGGCAGAGGGGAATAAAGGGGGGAAATGGGACAACTGTCATAGCGTAATCAATAAAATTATTTTTTAAAAAGTTCTCCCCCTTTATAAAATATTTTCATAATAAACAATATAATACAAATATTAATAATAACAGCAAGCATACATATAATACTAGTCACGTACCAGGTACTCATCCGCTTTTAATTATCATTCCTCAACAACCCTAGGAAGTATGAACTATATTTAACCCATTTTATAGATGAAGAGAGTGAGGCACAAAGGTGAAGTGACTTGCCCAAGATCGCACACCATGCAGTGGAAGGGCAATCACAGCCCAGGCAGGCACTTAACGTCAAGACACTGTGCTGCCTTCTACTTGCTGCCCAAACTGGAAACCTTAGGTTCACACTAAATACCCTTCCGCAACCCAGATGCAAGTCTTGTCAAACCTATATAATACATTTCTTCAGTTGGTTCCATCTTTCCTTTCTTTTTTTTTTTTAAAGATTGTATTAATTTATTTTTAGAGAGAGGGGAAGGGAGGGAGAAAGAGAGGGAGAGGAACATCAATGTATGGTTGCTTCTCACACGCCCCCTACTGGGGACCTGGCCCACAACCCAGGCCTGTGCCCTGACTGAGAATTGAACCATAGATCCTTTGGTTCACAGGCCAGCACTCAATCCACTGAGCCACACCAGTCAGAGCTCATTTTCTTTATAGCACTTATTATTACTTGATGTTTTCTTGTTTATTATCTATCTTCCCTTACTAAAAAGTAAGCACCATGAAAGGAGGGACAACGGTTACCTCGTTCACAGCTGTAACCTCAATGCCTGCAAGGGTGCTCAATAAGTAGTTGTTCAACGTGAGAGCGAAGGTGCCAACAACTGCCACAGGCTCCCTCCTTCCCCATCTGTGGCTGGCATTTGCCCCCGAAATGCATCTTCCACAACAGGACCAAAGCGGTTTTTCTCACACGCCAGCTGGGAGCCACCTGGGCACCTCCTCCCTCGGAACCCTCAGTGACACCGAAGTGTTTGCAGCTCCTGAACATACTCTGCTGTCTCACGCCTCCCCACTCACATCATCTCACATCGCTGCTCCTGCTCCCGCAGCGGGCGGCACCGCCCCAGCAGACAAACTGCCACTCACCCTGCAGCTCTCAGCAGAGGCCCCACCCCGCCGTGGGGTCTTTCTGGAAACCACCCCCTCCCATCCTTGCCCCAGGCCTCCCCCACCTTCACCCCCTGCAGAGTACCTGTGAGAGTACCTGTGTTTCTCTTGGGCAAATTTTTTTATTGTAATTAAATTGTTTATTATATTTTTCATTAATAACATAATATACACCATTCTAACAGGCAGAGGTATGTAAAAAATAAAATTACAGTTTTCTTCTGATATACCTAAGTATATCAGTCACTTTGTTATTTTTCTGCTCTCTGCCTGGTGTCTAGGAAGATACTTCCTATCCCAAAGACTTACTAAAAAACTGCTACATATTCAAGAACCAGGGAGTTCCCCATTATATGCTTACACACACAAATGGCAAATTTCATACCTCCACTGAGTCTCTGTTTCCTAAACTCTAACATGAAGATAATAATAGCATCTATTTGACAGGGCTGATGAGAGGATTTTATGAAAAAGTGTA
This sequence comes from Anoura caudifer, assembly GCA_004027475.1. Taxonomy (NCBI): domain Eukaryota; kingdom Metazoa; phylum Chordata; class Mammalia; order Chiroptera; family Phyllostomidae; genus Anoura; species Anoura caudifer. Next base: position 280,792 of record PVKU01001308.1, read on the forward strand.
TACAAGATTCATTGCATAGGCTGAGGCACTTTAGTAAACAAATTCCTCAGTTTTATTAATTGCATGTCATTATAATATATTTTACTTGCGTACTTGTAGGTATGTCTTACCATGAGGCGTAAGGCTCTCAAGGAGAAACAACATGCCTAACCCAGGTATCCTCAGTATCTGAAATGATGTTTTGCAGAAAGTAGTACAGATCTGCTAGAAACTGAGAGCAAGTCTCAAGATAGCCAAAATCAGCTACTACTCACTAGGTTCCAGGCACCTTACACATGTTGTCTCACTTACTCTTTACAAGAAAAGACTTCCACAAATGAGGAACCTATGGTTGAGGAAAACTAAGGACGTTGCTTTTTAAAAGGCACAGTAAAAGTCGAAGCTAACTTGGTCTGTCTTATGGGCTTTCTTTTGCTCTTTCCAACCCACCGCAGTGCCCACCAGTGGATGGTGAGCTCCTGCCCATCTTGCAGCCCAGACCCCAGCAGGCTTCCGGAAAGGAGCAGACACTCCTTCACCAGGGTGTGTGGCCGTGCCTGTGGGCGGGAGTGAATATGTGATGCAGGCGGCCCTGCCTGGGCACTCGGTTACAGCCCAGCCCTGCCCACGTCTCAATTTTCCTACACTAACAGGCTTCCTGGTTAACTGAGACCCTGTTCTATTGAAACTCATATTGTGACATTAACTGGGAATGTTCTGTTGAAACTAGTTATTGTTATATAAACAGTCCTTAGTAAAACAGCTTCTTTTTTCTGTAGTTCTAGTTTTGTTTGAAAGTTCCTGCTATTGTGAAACCCTAACAGTTGCTCCAGTTTGGGCTGAATCTAGGAACTAGTGTTTTTTATGTGAATCCTTGACTTTACCTAAAAGGATAAAAATGGATCCTACACGCATATACATACCTTGGGAAGTCAGATCTATTTTGCTTTCTACTGAAAAACTGGATTATTCCTCTCTCTGTGATAAGCCCCATGTCCCAAAACGTGATTATTGTCCTAAAATCAGCCCTTCTCCCTGATGCGCAGCTGCTCAGGAAGTGCCCCCATCATGGTTCCTAGGGGTCTTTTCCTTCAGGACAGAAAACAGCCTGAACGAGGAGAAAGCTCTCAGCAACCCTCAGGTTTGGATGCCACATGGAGACATTTCCCCTTTTGCTGTCATGTGGACCTTTTCCAAGACCGCAGGAGGGAGCCTGGCGCACACACACAGGGAGGGGAGTCGGGTGAGGGTTGCTCTGGGGCCCCTTCTAATTTCTAGAGTGTAGTTATTGAAACCCAGAAAGCTTTGAAAAGAGAGCGCAGGCCACTCTAGAGACTGAGGGAACTGCCACAGGATCCTGATAAAGTATCTGAACAAGCGTCTCTGCTCCCTGGGAGCCCCACGCCTCTCCCATCTGAACTGATGAGCTGAACTGTTGTTCTTTCTGGTTACTATGAACAACAACAACAAATGAGAGCTAGGGCAGAACTCACAAAACTTTGTAAACTAAACAAAGGGAGCAGAGTTGCAGAGGTCCCAGCCTCTGGCCCAGGGCGGATGCTTTTTAGACACCCCAGCTAGCTGTGGCTTGAACCCGTCTGTGGAGGGGACAGGTCACAGCTTTGCAAGGCCTGCTCTGCTGTAGTGAAGATCTGATCTCATCATGGAAAAGCTCTTCCTGACCCCGGGCTGAAACCCTTCTCCCTGTAACTTCTGACCCTCTGGTTCCAGTTCTTGGGCTTTCAGATACTTAACAAGTGCTGTTATTAGTCACGCTAGCTTTTCTCCTTTCCAGGCTAAGCCCCTTCCCTCAACCAATCCTTATAATGATATTCTATCACCTTCATCATTTTTGGGGGGCTTTTTTTATTGGTAAATTTATCAATACCCATTTCCAAAGAACTGGACGAAATACACAGGTATGGCCAAAGTAGGACAGACCACAGTGAATTTTTTTTTCTTTTTAATCTCTTCCATCATATTTCCGTTCATGAATTCGGACTTTCAAAGGTCATTTGATACTTGTGTCCTATTACTGGCTCATATTTGGTGAGTAAATAAGTAAAACCCGCAAACCCTTTTTCATGTGAAATCCTGTCATGCGTCACTGCTGGGCACTGCTGGCACCCAGTGACGACCCGCCACTTGGGAAATATTCTCACATGAATTTATAAATATGCAACTTAAGTGTAATATAAACATGTAATAAGCACATTGACTTTAAATGTGAAAGTCTCCTTGTTTCTACCCATAGTTCTATTTGAAATAATAGTAAATCCAGTTCTGTCATCCTGGCGTTTTCTATTCCCTCTCAGCTGTGTGTCTGCCACGAGTTTGATAATGAAGTAAAAGCACCTTGTGTTTTTCATCCAGTTGGTTGATAAAAATGGTAGTCAGAGCTAGACCAAGAGCAGAGCCTTGTGGGATGCCAGGTGAGACCTCCTTTTCTCTAACACCGGTGCAGCCAACTTTCCCTGCACACAGTCCGACCTGCGACCACAGAGCTCTGTCTGGGGTCCATCGGCACCATGTGACAGGTGCTGGCTGTCCCCCACGAGCCAGGCCCGGCAGCAGACAGTGGGACAGGGAGATGGAGACAGAGTGGCTGTTTATAGCCGTCCAAGGAGTCCTACCTCCCCTAACCCGTGACACTTGAGAGTAAGTGCTTTGCACTTCTCCTCCCTAACCAGAGGGCAAATAGCTTAACTCGCCCTCCTCAGGGAGACGGGTTGCAGAAGTCCAATTAGCGCCATTTGCCAGCCACACCCAAGGACAGATGAAGTTAAGGGAATAAATCTCATTTTGGCACATAAGCTAAGGCTGACCAGTATTATATTGAAATCCTCCCCTAAACTCTCAGCCTTTAAAACCCCTGAAAACAAAGGTCCCAGCACACGCTCTCCCTCTGGGGAGCATGTCCCCACCTTTCCCTTTCCCCTCATCTTCCCCCACAGGCACATGTCTCCTAAACTCTAGGGATCCCCACAAGACCTGCAACCAGGGGAGCAGTGGGCAGCAGCAGCAGGTCCTCAGATCACCCTCTGACCCTGTCTCTAAGGCCCCTTTTCTCTGACTTCCCAGTGAGCCAAAGCAGCTCTGGGCCAGGCCCCCTTTCCCGTAACACTCACAGCCCGAGGGCTGAACGATCACTCCTCAAATCTGCAGAGGAGCCTTTGGAAGCCTCTTTATTCTCACTGCGCACTGCACCTCCCACCTCATTCCTCATTCACCCTTAACACCTGCAGCCACTCCAGCCCTGGCGTTCTGCTGCCCTGGAAGCCACACGCACAGCTTTCCTCAGTCACGAGACACCCCTTCTGCCCCATCTACACGGCGCCAGCCTTTGGAGGGGGCTCTCAAGTCCCCAGGCCCACCCATCTGGCTTGCCCATTGGGCTGGCTCCCCAACCGCACACCAGAGCCAGGAGGCTCTGTCCCTTCACGTCAGTCCCTCCCCTGGAAGCAGTCTCTGAGCAGTCAGTCTCCCACCTCTCTGCAGTCTTCCAGCTCTGGCTCGTTCACTGAGGATGCACCACCTGCCTCCACCATGTCACCCACCCCCTCATCTGCCCTCACCTTTCTTCCTGCACCCGAGGACTCAGGAACCTGCTGGAGTCATCGTCGTGGCTGCTCTGCTGGCTGCTCTGCTGGCTGCTGCGGAGACACAGGACAGGGCCAACCGTTAGTGCCCAGCTTCTTTCCCAACCCTGGGGGAGGGCACTGAGACGCCACTTGACAAAGAAACGGGCTTACAAAACTTTGAGAATGCAAGTTCCCATGTCAAGTCAATTTGCACAGACAGTGTACTGACCTCAGTGGATCTGAGAAATGACACAAATTTGGTGAATACCCCACCTGACACACCTAAAGCCAAAAAGGAAGAGCCTGGCCCGGTTCTTCCCTGGCTGCAGGAGCTGAGCAAGCACGCGCCTCCAGCACCCTCCACGCCTGGGCCTCTCGGCTCTTAGACAGGACGGCCATCCCATTCTTCACCCTCACCAGACTCTCAGGGCCCTGTAGACTGCGGGAGGGTGTGGCAGGGATGGGAAGAAGAGATCTGGAAAGAAGGGATATTCCAGGAGGACTAGAGATTGGATGGGATAGGGGTAGCTGACCTGCGTCTGTGCCTCCAGGGAGGGCTGAGGAAGGGAGGGCACACAGGGTTGGAGGGCGGAGCCTCGCGCTCCCTACAGCTCTTTGCCTAACTCAAAAAAAGCTGTTCATATGCCTCATGACACTATGCGCACATCGTTTTTATTAACTGCTAATTATTAACTATTCCAGGCCTCTAATCAGGAATCCCTAAACTACAGCCCCCAAGGCCAGACCTGCAGCAGCGTGTTTGGTGCAGCCAACTGAGTTAGAGGTGGTGCCTGCCTTTTGGTTTTTTCTTTTCGGTGTTTGCCTTTTTAAATGGTTGGGGGGAAAAAAAAAAAAAGAAAAAAAGAAAAACACATTCCATGACATGTGAAAATTACTTGAAATTCAAACTGCAGTTATAAACCCATTCATCACATACTATTTATGGCTGCTGTTTAGCTCTAACGGCAGAGTAGGGCCCAGCCGAATTCGTGAAACCATCACACCCACGAAGCCTAAAATACTCACCCCCATCTTCTTAAAGAAAAAGGTAACAAACCCTTGCTTTGCACAGATTTTAATAATGAATTCCCATCACCATATATGTCACTATAACCCAGGCTCCAGTAGAACCAAAACTGTTTCCTTGTTCTGAAAGAATCATCCACCTCAGAGAAAGGTGCTGGAGTGAGTCCCTGGGGTTGGGGGCGGGGGCGGGGGCAGGGGCAGGGGCAGGGGCAGGGGCAGGGGGTGGTGCAGCCTGAGCCCCGGTCGGTGGCTGTGGCGTAGCTCACAGTCAGAGGGGCATAGGGCTTTTGTGGTTACAGTTGTAACCATGCACGGATGTTCCGTTCCTTTAGTAAGAAGTAAATGAACTGAGAAGCAATTTATTTCAAAATTTCAAACAGGGTACCAGAACAGCACCACACACAAAGCCCTCAGTTGTGTGGCAAGAACTAAGAAGGTACACAATCCCTTTCTCCACATTCACTCCACAGGGGTGTTCAACTCGTGGCCCGAGGGCCACACGCAGCCCAGCAGGGCTGTGAATGCGGCCCAACACAAAATCGTGAATTTACTTAAACCATTATGAGATTTTTTGTGTGTGGTTACATGACACAATGTGTTCAGCCTGTGGCCCAAGACAACTCCTCTTCTTCCAGTGTGCTAGAGACGCCAGAAGGCTGGACAGCCCTGCGACAAAGCTGACACGGAGCACCTTTTGCCACGTGTTCGCTGTGGTGTGGCCACCCGTCCTCTCCCCTTTGCCAGGTCTCGCACACCTGCACATTAAAAACTTCTGATGACAGAACTATACTTCTGTGTTGTCGACCTGTGGGATTTCTTACAGTGGGGCTGACCTGTTCTGTGCAGCAAGCACCTTCTTCTACGCAACATGGGATTATCCTAAAGCAGGCAACCCACAGAAAATGGAGCTCAAATTTCAAAACAGACGCAGCTGCAGAGGCGAGCATCCAGAGAGGAGGGGCAGTCTGGCTGTGGGGAGCCCTGCAAGAAGTAGCAGGGGGTGCGGGGTGGGGAGTCTGGAGCCTGCCGACAGGGCTCAGCCAGCCCCAAACCACAGGATCAGCGGGCCGCCTCTCCAAGGGGGAGATCAGACCTGATCTCCCAGGCGTCTCTGGGACACATTAGAAGAAGGAGAGATGTCTTGGGTCATACAATAAATACACTGTGACACGTAATCACAAAAGAATCTCACAATGTTTTAATTTACAATTTCGTGTTGGGCCACATTCACAGCCATCCTGGGCCGCATCCAGTCCACGGCCCAGGGGTTGGACATCCTGACACAAGCTGCTTCTTCCTTCTCATCCTACCCTCCCTCTGGCAATCAAAACGGAAAGTGAAGCTAATAAAGAGGATCACAGAACTAAATGATGATTTACCAGTTTCAGAAAAATAATTCTGAACTGATATTAGCAAATGGTCCCACTAGATGGCAGTGTTGACTTCCAAATCAGAACCCCAGGAGGCCAACCGGTCCAGCACTTCCTGAAGGGAAACTGGAACCAACTGACCTCTGGCACCCACTTCTGGCCTTCCTGTTGCTTAGAAAACAGTTCAGATGGTAGAGTGGAAGCAACAATGGTTCACCTTCAACTGCTGATTGCTTCCAAATAACTAAGAAATATCAGCCCGCATGCATTCCACAGGTATTTCTACAATGCCCGCTAGGTGCACACAGGCCAGCAGGAGGAGCATGGAGACAGTGGGGACATCTGGGCTCTGGCACACGCTGCCGCACTTCTTGTTACAAGGCCCCAAGCAAATCATTCGGTGTCATTCTCCTCAGCTGCAAAATGGGACAGATGTTCACGGCAGTTTGTACCTTATGCAGCTACTGTGAGGGTTAAAGAATGGACAGGTGTGAAGCGGGGAGGACAGTGCCTCGCACGTGTTAACTGCTGTGTAAGTGCTGGTACTGCCCTGAGCAGGCATTGTTTGGTGGGTCACGGAAAATAAAAATTGGAGTCAGACAAGGATCCTTCTCTCAAGTATTTACACCCTGGAAAGTAAGCGTCAATATACATAACTACGTGTAAGAGTAGACAAGAATAGCTCTTGGGAGGAAATATGAAATGCTACCAAAACAGAGCAGAGAGAGAGCACTTCCCTCTGGGGTGGGCAAGACAAGGGCGTCTCACAATAGGGAGTTCTTGTGTCAACACTCGAAACTTGGAGAGGTTCTGGACAAGCAGCCCGAGCAGAAAAGGCGTTCCCTCTCAGCTCCACCCCCACCCAGCAGGCACACGCCAGGCCCAGTGCTCAGAGATGGGGACCTGAAGAGCCCTCGGTCAGGGAGGTGCAGCAGTCACTGTGCTCTGTGTGGTGGGGACAGCAGGAACTGCTGCTGGGGGGATGCTGAGAGAGGCGAGTGCTGGACAGCAGGGGCTGCAGATAATCCCTGGAGGCAACAGCTGTCGGTGCACGGGGTCCTCCCTCTCCGAAAGCCCCCGGGAGGAGCCTGGTCCTTGTCTTTTCAACAGTCTGAAATCAGTGAGGTGGGTGCCAAGTGATCCTCCATCCAACCCCATGAAATAATACTGATCAGCAGAATGTCCAGAGATGCAGATATTGCTTCATCCCCTCACATAAAGTCCTTTTAAAAAATATTTTTTTAAAATTTATTTTTAGGGAAAGGGGAAGGGAGGGAAAAAGAGGAGAGAAACATCGATGTGAGACAGAAACACTGATTGGTTGCCTCTTGCGTGAGCCCCAACCAGGGGCCGAACCTGCAACTCAGGCGTGTGCCCTGACTGGGAATTGAACAGGAGACCCTTGGCTCTGCAGGACGACGCCCAGCTCACTGAGCCACAGCTGCCAGGGCTACCATAAACTGTCATATGAGCCTTTTCGGATGACACAGACCACCTGGATACCACGTAGTTTACCACGCTCCCTAAATGAATCAGTAAGTCTCCTGAGGTCATGAAAAAAGCAACAACCATACTAGGGCGATTGCAAGGGAGAACGGAATGCCGGAAGGTCAAGGCCACCTCCCCAACCAGTCTATGCCAGCCAAGGCCTTGGTGAGACGGGGCCAGTCTGGGCTCTACAGCTTATGGAAGTTGAGAAGAACTGGGAGGAAGTCCAGCGGAAGGTACTAACAGCTGAAAAAAACCTCTAAATAAGAATGTGGATTGACATGGTCTGGGTGCCAGATGACTGAATGTTGGCTTATGGCTGCAAGGAAGGGAACTTGTATAAGCAGCCCCTGCCTTTCCCCAAGACAGCTAGAGAAGACGTGGGATGACTCAAATCCCTCCTGTTGCAAATTCAAGCTTCAGGGAAAAATTACTGTATAAATTAAATTCTGTTACCTAGGTGGGGAAAGTGCTTCTTTAAATTCCACAATGTTCCTGCAGGAAACCAGCTGAAATGGCGCAAATCTGGAACCCCAGTTTTGTTCTTCACCAGCCAGCTAGTGCTCGGAGCTTATCCTCTACGGTCACATTGGACTAGCAACACTGCAAAGGAAGAACTGGGAAAAACCCGTTGTAATCTGAGCCGAAGCACACTTCAAAGGGCAGAAACTCACAGGCTATCCCAGGAAGCTCAGCTCTGCCAGCTGCGTAATTCCCACGATGCCACTGCGCGCCATCCTCCCTCCCCCGACCTGGGACCCTTGCAGAAAGGACAGGAAGGTGTCCTTCTGCCCTCTGGGCAGTGCAGGGCCACTGCCATGGAGACTGAGTCAGTGCTCTCTCAGTAGGAGGAGCTCTTTCTCTCACGGTAGGCCTCCTAAGCCCAGAAGGGGTTTTGAGACATTCAGGGAATTACAAGCAGCTATGGGGATGTGTAAGCTGTAGTTTAGTATTTCCTGAGCCTAATGAAAACTGTGCATTTATCTCCACAAATTTAAATGTGTGGACTAATTTATGACATTTCTTTGCTTTTGGCTGAATCTGAGCAACACAGTGCGTTAGCACCAATTAATTATCTCATGCTAACCGGAATCTTCGGAAGCCTTAGAGTTGCTTTGATTGATATGTGTCTTTGAAGAATAGATATGAGGAAATGAATTATTTTAGGCAGTGAGAGTAACAGAAACAGCATGGAGAGAGGCAGAGACAGGTTTGCCCCAGCTGTGGCTCTTCCCGGCCCTGCGACCTTGGCCAAGATGTTGGTGCCCAGAGGACTGGGAAGGTGCAGTACCTCGGGGTCGAGGATCAGACTGTGAGTAATGCAATCACAATATCTGAATGCAGAATTTGGAGTTAGAAAGACACAAGCTCTAGTCCGGACTCTGCCACTGAGGGTGACAATGGGCAAAATATTTGACTTTTCCAAGTGTCAGATATGGGTATGCCACAGGCTTTCGATGGCTGCCACGAGGATTAGAAATGGTAGAAGTCATCTACAGAAAGGGCCTGGGCCTTGGTGGGTCCACCATAAGTAGCGGGCATCCATTGTACTTAACATTCACAGTTAGTTTGGCACATACATATTTTCAACCATTGAATGCTTGGGAGGAAGACAATAGGAGAGACCCTTACGGTGAAAATGTTGAGAGCCCCTGACCTGAAAAGCAGAATCCGTCACGCCATTGCTGACAAAAGAGACGCTGTGTTTTCAGGCTGAACTGCATGCACCTGTGAGATGATTCTGGCATTGATTGTACCCGTTCAGTTTAAGCAGAAAAGGTGTGTGGGAGAAGAAAGGCAGGTTGCACAGAAGCTGAGAATAAAAGAGGATAGTTTTTGTTTGTCATCTGGCAAGTGTGGGAAAGTCTAAGAATAGAAAATAAGTAAACAGATGCGATTGGGGGCACTGCCGATGACTGTCAACATTCTTACACAGCACACCTGATTATTTTCAAAACCTAATTAGAAAAGAGTGTGCTCTGGGTGAAAACAGATTATTTGTCTACGGTGTCAGCAGGACTTTCTGCTTAATGGCTCCATGGGAACCTGCAAAGTGCCTACCTGGTCAGCGATTCAGGGGTTCAGATTCCAGTTAAACACATATCTTTTATAACTCATTTCAACTCATCAACACTTCTCTATTTAATAGTTCTTTCACGTGTACACATGATTATGTCTTTGTTTAGGAAGGAAGGAAGGAAGGAAGGAAGGAAGGAAGGAAGGAAGGAAGGAAGGAAGGAAGGAATCTTTTTACAAAGGGCAAAAGATCCCCCACCCCAATAAAATTCTAGACCTCTCAGCACACACACTTGAAAGACCACTAACCCCATTACATTCTCAAAGGGGTCTGAAAAAAGGGGGAAGGAGAACTTGTGTCAGCTTAACCTCTCTTCAGTTGCTCTTAGCTAAAGGAACACGCTGCTTTTTTCCAGTTTCCCACATTCTAGTAGTTTCCTTGGCTCCCATGACTACTTAGCTTCAGGGAAATCTTAGGCCCTCTTACAGGAGAAAATACAAACTACCCAGTTCACTTAGTGGTGATGTAAGCAACCAAGGTGCTTCCCAGAACTTGAGGTCTTGAGAATCCCTGACACCGTGGATGGTGGAGTCTCAGGGGCCATACTTCCTCACCCCCTTCCTTCCTCCCCAGCTCCCTGCGCCCCTCCTGCCTTTAGGAAACCCCTTGCTTCTTGACCCAGAACCTTAACTTTAGAGGAAAGAAATGCTGGGAAGCTGCAGAGTTCTCAGATGCTACACCCTCACCAGAAGCCACTCTGTCCATAGATGATCCCAAAATCATTTTGGACAATCATCTTGATCCTGGTCCCTTTACCCAGACTGCTTAAAGTGAGCACCAGTTCCTTTTCCACTTATTCTCTTTCACAGGGCAAGCCAAGGGACTCTCCAGACACAGTGAGAGCCTCTGCTTGTGTTTGCCACGCATACCTACTCCCTCCACAGTGGTGACCCTTCCAGGGTGTCCGGCCTTTGGGCATCTCTGGCCCACACTGGAAGAAGAGTTGTTTTGGGCCACACATTAAATACATTGCAACACGTAATCACAAATAAATCTCATAATGTTTAAGTAAATTTATGATTTTGTGCTGGGCTGCATTCACAGCCATCCTGGACTGCATGTGGCCTGCGGGCCGCTGGTTGGAAACCCCTGAATCTATACTCTCAATTATGATGTTTTCTTTTCAAATTTTTTCCAATTTTGTTATCCCCTTTATCCCCCTCCTCCTTGCACCGCCCCTCCTCCCCCGCCACATTTAGTTCATGTCTATTGGTTGAATATGTAAGTTCTTTGGCTTCTCCATTTCTTATACAATTTTTAATCTCCCCCTGTTTATTTTCTACCTACCATTTATGCTAGTTATTCTCTGTACCTTTTCCCCCATTCCTCCCCTCCCCCTCCACACTAATAATTCTCCACATGATCTCCATTTCTGTGATTCTGTTCCTGTTCTAGATGTGTGCTTAGTTTTTGTTTTTTAGGTTCCATTGTTGATAGTTGTGAGTTTGTTGTCATTTTACTGTTCATATTTTTTATCATTTTCCACTTCATAGATAAGTCCCTTTACCATTTTATATAATAAGGGCTTAGTAATGATGAACTCCTTTATCTTGACCTTATCTGGGAAACACTTTACCTGTCCTTCCATTCTAAATGATAGTTTTGCTGGATAGAGTAATCTTGAATGTAAGTCCTTGCCTTTCATGACTTCAAATATTTCTTTCCAGTTCCTTCTTGCCTGGAAGGTTTCTTTTGAGAAATCAGCTGATAGTCTAATGGGAACTTCTTTGTAGGTAACTCTCTCCTTTTCTCTTTCTGCTTTTAAGGTTCTCTCCTTATCTTTAATCCTGGATAACTTAATTATGATGTGTCTTGGTGTGTTCTTGCTTGGGTCCAAGTTCTTTGGGACTCTCTGGGCTTCCTGGACTTCCTGGAAGTCTATTTCATTTGCCAGACTGGGGAAGTCTTCCTTCATTATTTGTTCAAATAAGTTTTTATTTCTTGCTCTTCCTCTTCTTCTGGCACCCCTATGATTTGGATGTTGGATCGTTTAAAGTTGTCTCAGAGCTTCCTCAGCCTCTCCTCATTTTTTTGAAATCTTGTTTCTTCATTCTGTTCCAGTTGGATGTTTATTTCTTCATTTTGTTTCAAATCCTTGGTTTGAGTCCCCATTTCCTTACCTTCACTTTTGGTTCCCTGTATATTTTCCTTTATTTCACTTTGTATAGCCTTCATTTATTCCTTCATTTTGCGACCAAGCGCAATCATTTCTGTAAGCATCCTAATCACCAGTGTTTTAAACTCTGAGTCAGTTTGGTTGGCTATCTCCTCGTCACTTAGTTCTTTTTCTGGAGTTTCGATCTGTTCTTTCATTTGGGCCATATTTTTTTTGTCTTGGCACACCTATTATGTTATAAGGGGCAGAGCTTTAGGTATTTACCAGGGTGGGGCAACCCTCTTTGCTGTGTTGTGGTGCTGTCTGTTGGGGAGGGGCCAGAGAGGGGACAATGCCACTTGCTAGCTCTGCTCTAGCCCTGCTTTCTGTCACTTCCCTCACTTTCCACAAGCGGATTGTGGCCTTTCAGATGCTGATTCACAGATGGGTGGGTTTGTGTATGTTCTAGGACCCTGTGGGCCCCTCCCACAGACACTCCTGTGATCCTGAGAGTTTCTCCCACTGCCACAACTCCCACAGACTTTTACATCTAGAAGTTTTGAGTCTGTAGTTTCCCATCCCTGGGTTCTGCAGTCTTCCTTGCTTCCCAGTGGTTCTTCCCAGCTTACTGGCCCACGAACGTGGGACCAACTGGTCCACCAGCCACCTCCTGGGTTGTACGTCCTCTCTGCCTCAGCTGCCTGTCTCTGCACCTCCTACCAGTCTGGATGAATGTTTCTTTAACTCCTTGGTTGTTGGACTTCCACGAAGTTTGAATATCTGGCAGATCTGGTTGTTTTTGTTTTTAAATTTGTTGTTGCCCTTCTTTTGGTTGTGCAAGGAAGTGAAGCCTTTCTACCTATGTCTCCATCATGGTTGGAACTCCTGGGCTACTTTCTCTAAATCCTTGGCATATCAGTACATGTGCCGATCCACTCAATTATGATGTTTTCAAAGAGGCAACAGACAAAACACAATGTGCCTCCTGGCTAAGAGGTGTGTGTGTGTGTGTATTTGCGTGTGTTTAATCAAAGGTACACAACCATCCTCAGAACTTCAGGTCAGCATTCAGTCACATCCTCACTACACTTGGTTGACAGAATTCAAGTCAAGCAAACTTAATGTGTTAGGCTGTCTTAAAACTGAAACATGCACATGTGGTTTCTGTTAGGCTTTTTGAAAATTCTGGAAACCCCTAAAGGAAATCCTCCTTCCAAGGAACTGCTGACTTTGATAAATATAGATGAACTGCCATTTGCTTCAGCTCTTCTTGGCTTTTCTTCTTCTACTGACCTCCAAAAAGCTGCTCCCAGAGTTCTGACCACAGTCCCCTTCTCAACACACTGTCTCTAAACAGTCTCATCCAAATCCATTGGCTTCAACGACCCACATGTTGACTCCCTAATCTCTACCACCACCGTCGACTGTTCCACCAACCACCAGCTCCCTGAATCCACCTGTTTACAGGGCATCGCCAAAACTCTGACACCCCAGGCTCCTCAAACAGGTGTCCAAAACCACCCCCACTCCTTCCCCATGCTCACTCTCATTTCTTTTACAAGAAACTCATCTCTGCCTTCCTCAGCTCAGCCCCCTGCATCACCACCCATCTGCTTAGGTCTCCAAACAAGGCAGGTCTCCTCTGCTCCCTGCCTTCAACCTGTCCTTAAGTTCTGTTAGGAACATCTTTTATATACATCCCTTTCTTTCTCTCCCCACTGTCACTACTCTGGTCCAAAGGCCAGGACCAGACTGGCTGCATGAGAATTGCCTGGAAACTTTTTAAAAAATAGGTTCCCACCCCCTCAACTTGCCCTGGATTCTGATTAATGGGGTCTGGGATGGGGCCTGGAGGATTTTTTAACACACAACCCCAGCTGTGCTAGCTATTGAAGTCCTACTCCATTAGAATGGCCCCTTGACTGTGCTGATAAATTTTAACAACCAGTTGGGGGAAGAGAGGGAACTGATTTATATCACATGCTGAATTTCATGCTATAAACACTCCTACCACAGTCGGTTTCAAGCTGCTGACATGACATCACTAAAGTCACACCTGGTACATGCCAGTGGCCCCAGGATATGACTGGGCCTCAACCACACATTATCTTCTAAAATAGCTCTGAACATACCTCTTCCTGGGTAAAAATTCTTGGATGGTTTCCTCTAAAGTCATGGGTTACAGTCCAAAAACCTTTGCTTCACATGAGGCTTTACAACATGAAACTAGGCTCTTCTTACCAGCTCCCCAACTTCCTTTGCAGAGAGTGTGGTCTAAGCCCCCAGCGGCTATTTGCACTGAACCACTGTGCTCTCCAAATAAACACGTGCACTTGTTCCTCCTGGCTTCGCTCATGTTGTCCCTCTGCTTCAAATGTCCCTTCTGCCTGACCCCACAGACCCCACCTCATGACTACATCTTCCACTCGGGCCAACTGAGCCCCACGTCACACAGAAACCTGGCTGTCTCTGCCCTTGGATGTGTTCATGGCCTAATTCAGTGATTTCCTTTTTTTCCTGACTGACCCAGAGCTCTGCTCCCTTTGGCTGTGACAAATCCAACCAGCAGTGCTAACAGTAGCTCTGTCCAAGCCTTAAGAATGTAGAGGGGACATCGGAGAAAACCTGCTCTGCTGTAAACACTGGCTGCTTTTTTCTTCAGTATCCACTGTATTCAGGATACTGCCTACAAATATGGTGTATTTAATTTCTAACAATAGAAAGCATTTAAACAGTGCTTTCCAGTCTACAAAGTGCCCCCATAAATATTCTTCTGTCTGATCTTTCCAAAATCACAAAGTAGACAAGAAATTTTATATATATATATATATATATATATATATATATATAAAATATCTTCTGATCCCCATTTTAAAGATGACAAGCATGACCTGTCTAAGAGCAAAGTGTTGGGAAGCTAAAGAATGAGACTTTCAATCCAGGTTTCCTGCCCTTGAAATCTTTGTTCTTCCACTTGGAGCTGCAAAGGGGTAGGGGCAGGAAAGACTTCAGTGATAGGATAGAGGGAGATCTGGATTCAGGAGGGGCTGGGAAGAACTTGAACATTCATTCTGCTGAAACCCTCTCTCCTCTCTGCCTGCAGGAGGCAGCCCATGGTCAAGAAGCAAGAACATCTGGAGAGTCCAGTGCAGCAAAAACCTTGACACAAAAAAGGACAAGTTTGCCCTGACCAGGCAACGGCACTGATGTAAGATGAGACAGTTTGCAAATAATGGCACTTACTATAAGATCACAAGGCCACTTGTGAAACAGTAGAAAAAAACAAGGTTTTTGACCACACCTAAGAAAAACAACTTAAGCCTAAGAGTCAAGCTGTCTCAACAACCTGTTGGTGAAAAGCTATAGGCAAGCCAACTAAGACAGAGCAGTGTGCCCAGGGAGAAGGCAGGACTTCCTACAGATGGAGCCAGGCCTACAGAGACTTCCAGGAGGCCAGTGATGTGTTGGCCCGAAGCCTGAGGTGGAGTCTTTGGTGACCAAAGAGGCCAGCACCACCCCATTCAGTCACAGGCCAGACTCAGGAGGGCGGCCAGCTGCAGAGAGCAATGTAGGCACTCTGGGGGCCCGGTCACGGAAGTAAGTTTTTAGGAAGCCATCCCGGTGGCTGCGGCAATGAGATTCTGTGGTCAGCTGCAGCAGAAACAGCCTGACTCAGGAGCCCCCCTGGAGTAGACTGAGTCAGCGGATTCTCTAGAAACAACTGGGGAATTCCCATAAGAACATGTTAGGAGCCCAAGAAAAAGTGACAAGAGTCTATTTTACATCTGACTGAAGATCAAAGTCGGGGATAAATATGTTTTCAAGATGTTTTATGCCTATGGTTTCCCAACTGATAGTTAATTTTGTCACCACCTGTCCGTTCCCCTCTCCTTAGCAGACAGCAAAGCCCTGAAACAGAACATGTGTGCTGTGGAGGTAAGAGGAAGGCAAGCCCCAGGGGCCCGGCCTTGTGCCCCACAGAGCCAAGGAGTGCAGAGGCCGATGCATCTGGGGAGAAGGATGAATGCCCGAGCCCTAAAGTACCAGGACACGCAGGGGAAGGGCGTTTCCACAGAAACCCCATCACAGACAAACTGCGGGACACAGGAGGGACCGCCGAGCCCAAGGGCAGACTGTGAGCTCAGTGTGCCCCAGAAAGAGCCCTTTCAGCTTCCCCACCTCCCTCCTGTCCCCATCACCCACCCAACTTCATCAACATTAGGGCCATGAAAAACTGGTTTATGGTAAAACTGTACCTCCTGTGTATGTGGGGGTTTTTTTCCACTTAGAAGAAATAAAAACAGTCCAAACCAAGAGCTTTGGTCATCAACCAACTCTCAGAAAGCCGCTCCAGGGCCTGGGAAGAGACAGGACACCGGGTCAGCAGTGTGATCAGTTCCCGTCCTGCCGTTTCCCACGCAGGACGGAAGGCCATGTGTTCTTTGCCAAGCACCCTGACAACTTTCTGCCAAGGTGTACCCCACTCGTGGTCACTTTTCATTAGCAGAAAGGCAAGAGGTACTGGATGATCCAGAGCACCGAACAATAAGAAAGAACAGAAGTTAAATGATCCATAGATTGTTTATTTTTGGTTTCAGAATGTTAACAAAACACACACACACAATCATTCTCTTGACCGATATCCAGTTAAGTTGCTTCTGGTTCAGCTCTGGGACCCGCCCCCATAGACAAGGGCATAAAAATGATCCTAATGATACTCAAAGTGGATCATTTGTTCACTTGTTCAAAATATATTCAAAGAATAATGTGAACAGCAACCTATAAACAGAGAACAGGTGAGAAAGCTCTGGATAGTCCAGGTACAAGCAATCAGGCAGCGGACGCAAAGTACCCGCAGACCTAGGCCTCCCTCAAGAATCTTAATGTGTGTTTAGAAATGGGCTTGAAGTCTAAAAATAATTAATTAGAAACAACTAAAGGATTGGAACGTAGAAGAAGGGGAAACTGATGTGTACTGTGTGCTACTGTATGTATTTGTCATGTTCTATCTCATTTAAACTCTTTATTTATTTATTGTTAGAGAGAGGGGAAAGGAGGGAGAAAGAGAGAGAGACAGCCAGACATCGATGTGCAAAAGAAACATCAATTGGTTGCCTCTCGTACACGCCCCTAACCAGGGACCTGGCCTGCAGCCCAGGAACATGCCCTGACTGGAAATCAAACCGGTGAGCTTTTGGTTTGCGGGATGATGCCCAACCCACTGAGACACACCATACTATCCCATTCAAAAGTCAGTTTTTGAGGAAAATAATATTCATCTCTCTTTTTAATTCAAACTCCATCCTGTTCTTCCCAATTTCTTTATAGGGAAACGTTACAGGAGCACAAAGGTCTAGTCCCACAGGAAGCTCTGCTTCTAGTCTGTAACTGCCCATCTGCAGAATCAACACAATATAGACACATATAAACACATATGTACCCTCTGTGTTCTTATCACTCAAAATTCTCCTGTTCTCCTCAGTCTCTTCCGTTCATTGCTCACATTTGAGCAGTGAAGGGGTGGGGGGTCATGAGGAGCAGGAAACAACCCTGGTCGTCCACCGTTTCTTTATCTAGGGTCCTTTAGATCTAAAAAAGCAGTCTGCTTCACACCCTTCCCTGCGGCCATTGTCTCCTCAGGGAGATTTAGTCAGAGGATAATAAACGAAATGGCAATGGGCAGGTTCCAGCCCTGAGCTCATGTGGATGCGATACCTTGGCATTTGTGCTGCCCGGTTGCCCTAAGAGGACAAACACACAAAATGGGCTCAGACTACTTTTGATTTCATTATACTCAAATACTGACTTCATCTGCCCCTCCTGCTTTCCTTCCACTCTCCCCTAGCTGCATCTGCTTCCTCTCAACTCCCTCGCCACTCCCTGCAATCAAGCTTTCATCTCTATTGCTTGGTATAAACCATTCTCTTATCAAAGGTCACCCAAGACGGCCTAAGGGCCTTTATTCCTACTCCAGTTCTTTCAGGCATTTCTATACCATTTGCAATGACTCTCCTTCTCAACAGAGCACACAGGATGATGATTTAGGCTAAGGGAGCAGAATAGGATGGAGGGATTTAGGAGGGGACTGACTGCAGGTGATGGGAGAAGGCAAGGGAAAAATCTAGGATGTTCTTGTTAAAAAGAAACAATAGACCCAAAATGGAGTCACTTGGGCTAAGCCCCACCGAGGCTTAATACCTAACCTAAACGCAGTTTTCACCTCTCCTAGGAGTTGAATTTTATTTTATTTTTAAAAAAATTTTTACTGTATTTTTCCGTTACCATTCATCCCCCTTGTACCTGCCCCCTAGGAGTTGAATTTTTTAAAAAGATTTTATTTATTCATATCTAGAGAAAGGGGAAGGGAGGGAGAATGAGGGACAGAAACATCGGATGTGTGAGAGAAACATCAATTTGTTGCCTCTCACATGTCCCCAACCAGGAACATAGCCCACAACCCAGGCATATGCTATGACTGGGAATCAAACCGGCAACCTTCTCCTTCACAGGCTGGCACTCAATCCACTGGGCCACACCAGCCAAGGCACTAGGAGTTGAATTTTAAATGAATCAGTCTGAAATTTCAACCCAGTGGGCTATGGTAAGTGGTTAGCACTGGTATTTGCATAACGAGTGCTATAAATGAATGACTGATTGGATGTGAATGCATATAATCAGCCAGTCCCTGTGCATTTTTAATTGGGAAGGAACTCAGAGGGAGATTCTAGTGAATTCTGTTTGATTTCGGTTCATCCTAATGCATCTCTGCATAGTCATAAAGGAACAATAGCTTATAGTTTAATCAAATATTTTCTGCTTTTATTCTATATCTCTATCTATTAAGACCAAACGAACTTAAATGTTTGCTTTCCTACTCTCCTAAATAGTAAACATGGCTCTTATACATTACATAATCAAAAGATGTTTATTGTTGATGTCGGTGGGGATAAAACAGATCATAATACTCTAATACAAGGCGAGGTGCTCACAAAATGTTCAGCTATAACGAGTTAAAGTAGTTCTCACAAGATGAGAATCGCCGGAACCTTGTTCCACGCACACAGGCTCAGACAGATGGCCTGAGCGCTGCAGAGCCCACATGGAACCAGTTCTGACCTCACAGATGCCTTGTCTCTCATAAAGATCGTCTTTAAATCTTACCTGCGCTCTTTTTTACAAGTTCTTCTCATTTTTCTTTTTTTTTTAATTTTTACTTATTGACTTGAGAGACAGAAAGGAAAACTTCGATTTGTTGTTCCACCTATTTATGCATTCATTGGTTGATTCCTGTATGTGCCCTGACCAGGGATCGAATCCGCAACCGTGGCGGTATTGGGACGACATTCTAACCAGCCGAGCTACCTGGCCAGAGCTTCTCATTTTTCTAAAAGTTCTCACCCTGAATCTTCTCTCCTAATTACACCTGGTATCAGAGAATGTCACGCACCTCAAACGTGGCAGGCAACCCTGCCCTCCATTCACTGGGATTCCCTCACAGAGCCTGACAGGCCCTACTGAGAAAGCTGAAATGAAATCTTCATGAAGCCAGACAATGGGAAGTTCAGATACAGGCACCGCCCCTACAGCTGGTTACTGGTCTCCTTTCCTCACCCACAAGAAGGGGGTCAGGTTCCAGAGGCCACCAGGAAATCCTACATGACAGTACTGCCTACGTGCCTCCTTAGCTGATCATACACAGCCCTAACCACCCTCTGGACCACTATTTTTCCATGCCCTGTCAAACCCAAATGATTCAGCAAAGGTGCCACAATGACAAACAACCACAGCCCCAGTGCCTGCCCTTCAGCCCTGATGAATGGGCCCTAAATGACACCAGTATGAAAACATCTCTTTCCCTAAATGGACAGGGAGGGCAGCAAAAGGAAGTCAACGGAGAGTGAGAACTGACTGTACACAGGCACCTTGAGAGACGCCTCATCGTTATCTCATCTTCAATCCAGCCCACAGGTAGGTATCATCATGCTCCCCGCTCTGTGCAGGAGGAAACTGATCCTGCAGAGCGGCCCCGGGTAGGGGCTTTGCTCCAGGCTGGGATTTTACCCCTTGAAAACGGCCTAGAAATTGCTACTGGATAAAAGTCACCGCAGCCACTGGGAAGTCCTCTGCACGTGAGGATCAGTGTCAGCCTGGGCTGCTATCAATGGTATGTTTCAAAGATAACCCTGGAAGAGGTAGAAACACGTTGGACTCTCAGCTGTCCTGAATCATTCTCAAATTCACAAAGGTAGCCACCTGTGCCTTCAGATATGCCATCACTCAGCCCTCGCTGGGCCATCTTGCCCTCACCTAGAAGAGGGCAGACCAAGTCTCTGAGTCTCCCTGGAGTAGATGGATCTAACCCAACCGTTGACATGAAGACAAGTATCATATTCAACAGGCAAATGAAAATTTATTGCTGATACTAGTTGTCATCATCCCATGGCCAAAGAGCAACTTAGGTGCTCTGGGGTAGAAAATACACACACACACATACACACACACACACACACACACACACGTAATTTTTATATATATTCAATGTACATTTATTTCCAATGAGTCATACATTCATTCAAGTATTCACTCATTCATTCATCTCCTTAGCTACCTATCCAGTTAAACTGAATGAGTGTGTTCAGAGTTCTCTGCATGATACCATTTCCTACTCACGCTCTAAGGACACTACTGAGCTGATTAAGACAGTGAAAGTGAAGTATTTCCCAACAGCACCTGTCACCCAAAGGAGCCTTAACCTAGTAAGCAAAAGGGGCAGGTGCTCCAGGGCTCTAGATTCTCCATGGCTTTGAGAAATAAAGTCAGAAATACATACAGATAATAACCTAAAAGTGCCTAACTTTCTAATTCTTTGCACTAATGGTGCTGATAAAAAACAAAACAGAGCTGTTTTTTCCACTGCCCATCCTTTCCTAGAAAAACCAAAGGGAAGTTCAATGGTCCTTCGTCTAACAGAAAGAAAGAAGCAAAGCAAAAAGGTCTGGGGATCCCATGCCATGGCTGGGATTCTCCAGACAGCACAGCATGGCCATCCTTGCCTATTTTGTGGAATAAATGGACTAGTTACCAAGGACCACCTTCCGCTAGAGACGGCAGCCTTCACAACCCGATCTGGCCACCTGCCAGGACACCAAACGGAACTGTCAGTGCATGCTCTCCTTGGGTGCACCTGTTACACTTTTAAATTTTACATGGATTGAGATGATTTACATGACTGCTTAATAGATGCATAATAAAAATCTATTACCGTGCAAATGAATGAATGGACACTAAATAAGCTACAGGAAATCCTTGAAGAGCAGAAGCCTGTCAGACGCCATAGGCCAGCACACAGCAGCTAAGCTGCAAGCAATTGCGTATGTGGACACTTCTTACCGTGGCAGCCTGAACATTGAATGTGTCTCTCCAAGTGGGAAGGGACGGAAGGGAGGTAGAATCCACTCACAGCTTTTCATGGGGCTGCTGCTTCAAAGGAGTGAAGGCATGCTGAGTCAGCTGCTGATAATGTCTGATCTTTCCCTTCCATTTCCTGTGTATTTCATCACCCACACTGTCAGCCCACGTGTACAGCCTCAGTGCAACGCCACACGTTATGCACGATATAGAAAAAGGCCTGCATTAAAAGTGACACGACAGAACGTCACTACTTAGCTGCATGAATGTGGGCATGTTTCAGAGTTTCAGTTTCCCACGTGCCAGGTGGACACGCTCATTACATTTGCCCCAGGCGATGCAGGAACAAATGAAGTAATGGGCTCTCGTGCCTTTGGCAGGTTATTGTGCCCGGCAATCTGGTAAGCGCTGGGCAAATACAAAGAATAATTACACTCTGTGCAGCCTTCCTGTAGCCTGCGGCCTGGTTGATCACTTTAAGAGGGTTACAGACTATGATACAGGGCTGCTGCCAACACTGCTCTCATTTGTGTCCAGGCAGACACCATTCTCTGCCACTGTAAGTCCCAGTGACAAGTGTCAGGGTCCCCTCTTTCCTCTGTACAGCCTGCCTGGGCTCCCAGTTCAAGGCTCCACAGTCTATGGTGGCTCAATGACTGGCATCTGTGGCCCGCCTTAAAGGCTGTCATTACACAGCATAAAGGAGGGCCATTTCTCTTGGCAACCCTCTGGCCCTTGGCTTCCACTAGAGCAAGGAGGAGGAAAGAATCCACACATCGGAACAACTGCTCTGGCACCTGACAGCTGCAGAGAGAGATCCAGCTAATTCCATCCTCTCCCAGGTTCTTGGAAGATGGCAGAGCAGCAAATGCTTCTGCCTTCCAGAATGCCCCACTGACTAAATGAAGCCCCACTCCCAACAGGAGAGGAGTCAGTGGCCCGTCAGCACCCACCTCCTCCCCCATTACCATCTCTCTTCACATCAGGTTGCAAGACACTACTCACACAACTCCTGATGTCCAAATTTCAGAAAATAAACCAATTTTCTTTCAGCAATGTGTCCAAGTAACTAGTTTTTCAAAGGTGGAAAAAGGCTAACCACTCTCTGCAGATTTTACCTGGGCCCAGGCTGAATCATGAGCCCAAATATTGCTCCCAATGTGACCTTGCAGCCTGAGGCCTTGTTCTGAGACAGATCAACCACTCTCCATCTAACTACACCAAATCCTACGCTCAAACAGAGACTACCCATAGAAGATCACTGGGCATTGCAATTTGATGGAAGGCACAGACAAGAAAAAAGCATGAAAGAAACTGACAGGCTTAAAACACACAAACCAACCAATGCAGAAAATCTAGACTAACAGAAATGGTATAGGAGATGGTGATTATTCTGCTGCAACATGACTTCTTGCTTTGCAAAATGATTTTTAATAGAATTTCATGATAATCAAATTCCCTTATAGTCCTTCATTTGTTTGATTATTTGCTCATCACACACCAAATAAAACAAACACTGAAACCCTGGCCAGGTAGCTCAGTTCGTTGGAGCATCATCCCAATATGCCAAGGTTGTGGGTTGGATTCCTGATCAGGGCAAATATAAGAATCAACAAATGAATACATAAATAAGTGGAAGAATAAACTGATGTTTTTCTCTCTCTCTCAAATCAATGAAGAAAAATTTAAAAAATCAATAAATAAAATAAACACTGAATAAAATGGCTCTGCCTCCCATCCTATGATCCAGTAAAGGATTCAACATGACCAAGTAATCACAATTTAGAAACACAAATATAACAACTACCTGAGTCAGACACACATTCTAGAGGAAAGGATAACTAAGCTAAGATCCAAAGGAGGACAGGGGGTGGCAAATTGGGTCAGTGTCCCAAAAGACGATTTCTGTCCAAGGAACAGCATCTATGAAGACCTGGAAATAGAAGAAGGCCCTGAAAGGTTAGTTTGGCTGGAGGCAGAGTCCTGGGCACAGGTCTACATGGAGCAGGAGGCAGAGCAGGCATGAGATTATGGAGCCCTCAGGCTGCAGAATTAAAGGGGAGAAGCGTCCTGACTGGTGTGGATCAGTGGACTGGGCGTTGTCTGGAAAATTGAAAGGTCACTGGTTCAATTTCTGGTCAGGGGGCATGCCTGGGTTGTGGGCCAGGTCCCTAGTTGGGAGCGTGTGAGATCACTTTCTCAAAGAAAAAAAAGGGAGGGGAGGAGGAGCTGCAAGGGGGTCACTGAGCCAGGCAGGAGGGTGCTTGAGTAACCCTCGAGAAGTGTTGATGGCCTAGAGAGGTGCACCAGTGATGGAGATGGGGCAGGCTGAAGAGCATGCTCCCCCAAAGCAGGGAAGCCTTGGGACACTGAAGGGTGCCAATCCTCAATGCAAGGAACGGAGGGGGACTGGTTGGAGGAACAGATGATGTGTTCAGGTAGGGATGGACCAGCTGGATTTGAAGAACATCCTGTGGAAATGCCCTGTGCACGAGCCTAAGGCTCAGAAAAGAGATAAATGTGACAGTTGGCATTGCATAGGAATAATCAAAGCCAAGAGAGTGGACAAAATACCCCAAGGAAAGCATGTGGATTTGGAGGGAGGAGAGAGAGGGAGGGGGAAGGAGGGAGAGGAGGAGGAAAAATTAAAAGCTTGGAGTTAGAACCTTAAGTGCACCAACACTGAAAAGACAGACATGAGCAGCTGGTAGGCGATAAAAACTCATCTACCAGATTGGAAAGTGACATCTTATAAATAATCAAAGACACAATGAACCACTACACTGTTGACACTAACCAGAGGAGCTGACTCTGAGGCCTCCCAGACCACCAACCCCCAAGATCTCACTTTAACTAACTAATGGTAAGGGCATAAGTCTTCAAATCCATCTACTTACTTTCGTCTCACAAGACAAAGAAGAAATGTATTCTGTCCACCTAAGAAGTGAGAAAGATAAGGAGGCCCAGAGAATAAGCAGCCTGCCCAGGACCATGCAGAGAAGGGACAAGTGGGCCCGGAGCCTGTACCCCCTCATGCTGCAGATGGCCCTGTGGACTGGTGCTGGGCAGCTGTCCCAGGAAAAACCGTCACCCTGCCTGTCCTCAAAGACACACAAGGCCTGCCTGAGTTTTCTGGCTGCACCGACGAAGATAGGGCTCCCTGTTGGGCACAGATGAGCTCCCCAGGGCCGGGGGTAGGCTGAACGTGTAGTTGGGTTGTGGGAGACCTATACTCTAGAGGCATTTCTGCCACTGCGCAGCTTCGTGGTTTTGGGCTGCTCTGTTCGCTCAAAGTTGAAGTGACCACGCAAATCCCATCCACCACAAAGACCAGGTTTTCTGAGAGACACACAGAACCAGAACTGTAGCTACTAGCAAGGGACAGCTGAGTGCAAAGCATGGCGGGACAATCCAGGTCCCAGGACCCTCCTCTCCCCTCTCCCTCCCAGCAGATCTTTTCCTCAGACTTGTTCCCTGCCCCACCCCCCCACCCCCACTTTAGTCTAAACTCCATATTCTACTGAAGTTACCTCTGCATGCTGACCTCCCACGCAGGCTGTGAGTTCCGCCTTTTGTATCGTAGCGCACAGCACAGCACCCGATTCCCTGGAAGCACCCAGTGAATGTTGCGGAACTATGAAAATTACTTCTCCTGAGGTAACTACGTTGTCAGCCTAATCTCTCTGAATGCTAAACGAAAGTCATGCGGACCAGTAGAGGCATTTGGGAAAGCAATTCCAACACGGAGATGTCACTTCAGAGGGACAGGAATCCTTCTGCATTCCTGAGAACTGTCTGAATGGGCAGCCCACTTTTTACTCTGCTCACCTCTAAGACTGGCCCTGTCTTCTGACATGTGGCCAATTCCTCCAAAGCATCCACAGGGCTGCCCAGCCCCCACTGGAGGGCCAGGGAGGTCCAAGCAGGTAAGTACAAAGTCAGGGCTGCCCTCAAAATCTGGAAGGAACAGCCCAAGTCACTAACATTGAGGAATATTCTCAAAGGACAATGACCAGATATTCTTTCCTCTTCACTGAGAACAGAGCAAAAAAACCCGAGTTTGAAGTGTATGAATTTGAAGTGTACCACAGCGGTCTCAGTTAGATTCTAGGTAGCACCGTCTCAGGTGGGTGGTTTGAAGACATAAAGAAGTAACTGAGAATGGTGGTGCAATCCTCTTTTCTCAGTCTTTTTTTTTTTTTTTTTAATGACATCTTCACATGTCCGGAGGATGTGGTTCATCACAGACGTAGATGGAGAAAACCTGTTATCACCAAGCGAAGGGCTTGCTGCTCTGTGGGGAAGCCCCACCCTGTTCAGAGTGACTTGTATTTCTGCCATGCCATCCAACCCGGAGGATCAGCGAAAAGGTCAGAAAGAGCTTTAGACTGTAACGACCCAGCTAGGAAGCAGACGTCCTTCGGACCAAGGCAGGATGCTCTGCGTGGTCAGACTGGCACTGACGTAGCACTGTGGGTCACGGAGACCACGAAGACAGGGCTACGTGGCTTCTTCTCCGATGAGAGGACACCCCACGTCAGAGAAGTGTCTCCAGGGGACAGCTGCTCCAGAAGCAGTGCTTCAGAAATTCATTTTCCCCCTCATTTCACAGACTTACCAGTCCTCACCCCTGGACCTATGTTCTCCCTCCCCTTCCACAGGCGCCAGGTAGAGAAGAGAGGATGAAAGACAAAAGAAGGCCTTCAACTAAGAAGAAGGCCGGAGTGAAACACATCCAGGGAGATAAGGGCACCCGGCATGCACGCTGATGGTTGGGTTAGCGTGATAAAATGACTATTTTCCTCCTCCCTGCTACCCCAAATGTTTATATGAACTCACTATTTCATTACACATGCAATATTCATTGACTTTTACAATGCAGATGTTTACTTTCAGACAATGAGCTGGAAAGCCCTTGGAGAGACTTAAAAATGTGTTACTAAGATAACCGTCCACTGTCTTCCAGTATTTTCCTTATTGCTGTGCAAATATTGCAAACTTTACCACACTGCCCATCCCCATAGCAGGATCCCAGGCAAATCCTGGTCCCATAGTTGCAAAAGAAAGGGGGAAACCTAGTGGGTTGTTATTTGTGTTTTCTGGTCCCTTCACTCAGCACCCTCCTCTCCTGACTAAACCTGCTAAGCAGAAGCAGCAAGACTGGGGACCTCTGGGGTCATACTGTGAGGCGAGAGAGGCAGGCGGGGAACAGCGTTATCACAGCAGTGTGCTGACTCAGGGACACCTGAGTGAAAATGGGGAAGCTCCAGAGACCTGAGAGAAACTGGCCCAGATTTCAGGTGGGAGTCCCGCGTCCCAGGCCATCACCGAGACGCGCCACCACGAGGGGGCTCTCCCTTTTCTCTGTTTATCTCGGCTATGCATCAAGAGGTAACCACCCGTCTCACCCCAGTCAGAGTGTGGAAGGACGATACAGCAAAAGGCTTTCATCCTCAGGCTAAAGCAGTGCCTCAGGAGGGCCTCGAATGGAAACGTGTGGATTTCCAACCCCTCTTCTCCCCCGCCACCAGTCATAGCTGGGACACAGCCACGCTTTCCTGCTGAGGACTTTGAGCGGTATTATATGAAGTGTCTGAAAACAGAGGAGAGTATCCCACAGCAGGGCTGCCTTCAGGAGGTGGCATGTGGCCACCCACAGTGGCACTGGGGCTGGGAGGCCACGGGCTGACGTCTCTCCACCAGCTCGAAGCACCCCTGGCCTGCCTCCCTCCTCCCACCTCAAGGTCCCCATTTACTTTCCACCTGTCACCCTGATGGAAGGTGTCCCATCTCCCCCAAGAGAAAGATGATTTCTCAGGCTCTGAAGTCACAAGGCAAGAGTGCACAGACCCCCTCTTACCCAACATGTTTAAAAGCTGCATCTTCCTTCACAGCAGGCACAACAGCCCCTCAGCACACCACACACTGATCTGGACTATGCAGGAAGGAACCACAAAAGGGCAAAGGTTCCCGGAAAAGCCCTCGGACTCCACAAAGCTCTTGCACACACAGCAACCCAGCAACCAGCCTGGGCTCTCGGCAGGCCAGGGCTCACCCATGGGGGCAGGAAGGAAGCTCCCCTCCGGCAGCTTAGTCCTTCGGACACCTCAGTGACAACTTCAGAGCTGCCCTAGAAACCATTATCAGTGACCGGCAGGATGACTGGTGCACAGCTAATACCTGGGAGGAAGTAACCGAGCAGGGCAGAATCACCGCCCCAAGTTCCTCCCAGTCTCTTGCCTGACATGTAATGGGCACCCCCTGAGTGCGTAACCACCATGGAGACTCCGAGGCACCAGCTGCCAGAGAGGAAGCATGCCAGTGTGAACTGGCCCGCAGGGCTCCATCTCCACCTTCTCACTTTCCACCAACGGCCCGAATCTGGAAGCCCCATCTACAGCCAGATGTTGGCTGTACCTCACCGAGCAGGTCACCAAGGCTGGGTGGCACCAGTCCCACACAGGGCTGTGCTTACTCACGACCCCTCCACTCTTCTCCTCAGCAGCCTCCCTATCCTTCTGACCTCGTTCTGCCTTCTGACCTTCAGCACCTCCCCCTCCACCTGTGTGCTTATCAAACCCACGTGGGCAACTGTTTCCAGGCCCCGGGGAAATGGTAGTGTCTAGGTCAAGTCTCACTTCTGTTCAGCAGGAACAAGTTAACCTCTGAACTTCAGAATTCTCAGCCCTAAACCCCACCCGGGGGGTTGTTTTGAGGATTCAATGTGACTGTGTATTCAAGGCGCTCATGTAGAAAACTTGGCACAAAGTGAGACATGCTCCCTGCCCTGAAGGAACTATAGATCTGGTGGACATTTTGCTAGTTTCACCTTACCCAGCACTGATGAATGACTTAACCTGCTGACACATGGCTAGTTTCCTGTGCATTTGTTCAATGCTTTGTGTTAAGACTTTTCCTCTCCGACACTCCCTGTGCTTCTCATACACTGCAGGGTGTACACAGAGCTGAGGGGTGGAGTATTTGGATCACCTGCCCCCATAGAAACCCAAGATGAAACCGGAAGCAAGACAAGCCCTAAAGGTAAGAGGAAGGGGATGAAGAATCAAGATAAATATACCAATGATGTTTACACTTCACCTGCAAACTCACATTCCAGCTAGGCTGGCATCACGCAGGTAACATGGCCATCCAGGCCAGACAGAATCCATGAGAGGCAGAACCCAGGGTCAGAGGTGCAGCTGAGCAAAATCCCTGAGGCTCCAGGCCAACTAGACTCTCTCGCTGCCAGCCTGCTGGACTGTGAGCAGTCACGACAGGTAGGTATGTCAGACAGAAGAGGGGATGGAACAGCTGAGGGAAAGAGGGTGTAAATGGTGACACTAACGAGGGCGGCCTGGGGAGCGAGGGGCAGAGAAGTGCTTCTGTGCTGCAGTTAGCCATCCCCACCTGCTTACCTGGCTCTAGTCAGCTCCCCCTTCCTCTCCAGAGAATGACAGAATGACATCCTGGAAGACGTGGTTCCATCTAATTTCTGGCCTTGCCATCATCCAGCAGGTCAGAGAGGAGCTCTGATCCTCACTTTGGGTTTTGAATAATCCTCACAAGCAGCTTTGGCCACGGGATTTTGGGAGACATGCAGGAAGCATTCTTAGAGCTTCCAACGCCAGCTCCAACTGCATCATGAGAGAGCTCAGCAGGCGCCAGGGCCCACACGCAAACCAGAGCCATCGTAGTTTGAATGCTGGCTCACACAAATCCCAGCTGGACCACTAGAAGGACGGCGTGCAAGGCTCTGGCCTCCACCTCACCATCCCGTTCACACCAAGCAGCAAGAATTAGTTCCGATTAGGTATCTCCCAGGTTCCAGAACATACAATGGTTCCGCATTGGGTCGAATCCTTTTTGTGTACACAGCACCCTGTTTATAGAATCTCAATACACCTTTGTTGAGTGACTGATTAACTGAAACTCAATCTCTTCCACATAAATCATAGTTTGTCAGTCCATCGCATCCTCATCCTCTTTTTTCCACATTCCTCATCAAGACTGCACTTGGTTACCCACCCCCATCTTGAAACTATCATACCCAAACTGCTTTCACCAACAGGCACTTGGTCCCCATTCAAAACTCCGCCTCCACAGAAAGTAGGTTCCAGGTTGCCTAGGGCTGGAGGGATGAGGAATAGGGAGATTACGGGTAATACATAAAGGGTACAGCTTTGTCTTTGAGGTTAGGAAAATGTTCTAAAATTTACCATGGTAAGCCCTGGCTGGTGTAGCTCAGTGGATTGAGCGCAGGCCTGTGAACCAAAGAATCACAGTTCAATTCCCAGTCAGGGCGCATGTCTGGGTTGCAGGCCAGTTCCCGGCAGGGAACACGTGAGAGGCAACCACACATTGATATTTCTCTCCCTCTCTCCTTCCCTTCCCCTCTAAAGATAAATAAAATCTTTAAAAAATAAATAAATAAAATTTACCATGGTAATAGTTGCGCATATTTGTGAATATGATGAAAAATATTGAGCTGCATACTGTAAAAATGAATGAATTACATGGTGTGTAAATTATATCTCAATAAAGAAAAAAAAATCCTCAGCTTTAGGCCCATCTCTTCAAGGAAATTTTCCCTGACTCATGAATAAAGAGTATTCCATTCCAAACAGCAGAGAAAAAGGAATAATTTATTCACTCATTATTACTTTATTCATTAGCAAAAATCTCTGGATCATATGAAGGGCCAAGCATGGTGCCTGACATGAAGATACAAAGATGAGCCAGACAAGATTGGAGTATTTGTATGCTAAACCCCTGGTCCTTGGACCCCAAACCACTCCAGTACATCATCATTTTCTCCACTCCTTCCTTCCCAGGGCTAAGGAGAAGAAAGGGGTCTCAGTTCCTTTTTGTGTTTTCAGTTTATCAGTTAAAATGCACAAGTACTCCTGGCCCCTGCCTTCTACCATGTCAGAGAGAATGCATGGTGGGCCTAACGGTGCTTTTCTGTGCATGTGGAGACATAGACTGGGGTGGCGAATGTGAAATTGTCACGCTGGGCCTGGTGTGCTTGATGCCCCCTAATCCCAGCCATAGCAGAGTCACTTTCCCATCATCGTTCCCCAATCCTGTCGTGTGTGAGCAGTCCCAGGTGTGACTCCAGGCCACGGTGAGTATGTAACTTCCTGCCCTCAAGCACACACGCACTCCATGTGAGACACTCACAGAACCGTGGCAATGGTCGGTCCTTCACCCCTGCACAGCGAGGGGAAGTTACAAAGCATTTTCACATGTGTTACTCTCAAGACCTCCCATTATCCCACAGATATCCCTCCCACAGGTGGAGAAGGTGAGACACACAGAGTTCAGGTGAGGGGTCCAAGACTCCATAGCTTATCAATGATAGAACTAAAATGTAAATCTAAGTCTCCTGGCTTTAGGACCAATACTTTGTACTCGAATGCCTCTAAATGCTATCTCCTTCTCAGAGAATATCATTGGGCATCTACACCTGATTGCTTCTTTTCTTTTCAAGAAGACTTCCATTTCCAAGGACTAAAAATAATGGGGTTTTATTTTAGCCACAATCCAGATAGATTCCAACAGGAGGCAGAACAACTGTGGTTAAGAGCAGAGATCTGAATTGGACAAATTTGGGCTTGAATGCAGAATCTGCCTTTTTATATATATATATATATGCATATATTCTTCAAATGCAACAAGTGACCATTTAAAAGAACTGTCTTAAATCCTTCATGATTTTAAGAATATGTTCCCTATTCCAACAACAATGAAGATTCCACTGAACTCTTAAGACTATTCTCAAAACCAGGAATGTCTTCCTTAAATCTAACCAAATCCACCCCCTCCCACCCTGGCCAGCAACGCGGGATTCCTTCCCCCATATTTTGTCCTCAGTCTGCATGACGGAATCTCAAGATCAAAACAGGGTCTCTTTTAGGGTCTCTCACATATGAAGAGAAAGCTCACAAACCATAATGAACTATTTCAGTTCAAGATTAGCTCCCACCACAAGTGCCCACTTCCCTCTATGCTGTGGCAAGACAGCAGGATGCATTGCAGCAGACAAAAAGAATTGTTCTTCCAGGTCCACACAAGCCCCAGAACAGAGCTCTGCACCTGCGCCTGCAGAAGGACAACCACACCTATCCCTGTACCCAGGAAAAGAGAAACCCTGGGAGGCTCAGGACACCCATCCTCTGTGTGACCCTGTGGATCCCACAATGTCCCGCAGAGACACAAGGCTCACCCTGTTCTTCTTTTTCAATAGGTATTATTTATTTTTTTAATTTTTTCAATTACAGTTCACATACATTTTATATTAGTTTCACATGTACACCCCAGTGATTGGACACTATATCACTTACTAAGTGATCATCTCAATAAATCTCACACCCATCTGACACCACACATAGTTATTAGAATAGTATTGACTACACCCCTTACGCTTTACCTTACATCCCCATGACTATTGTGTAACTGCCAATTTGTGCTTCTTAATTCCTTCACCTTTGTCACTCAGTCCTCCCACCCCCCTTCCCATCTGACAACTGTCAAAATGTTCTCTGTATTTATGAATCTGTTTCTGTTCTGCTTGTTCATTTATTTTGGTTTTTAGATCCATTTATTGATTGATATGTATTTATTGCCGTTTTATTGTTCGTATTAGAAATCTTTTTTGGGCTTACCATGTTCTTACACCTTTGCCCAGATGGTCTCCCTTTCCTGACGGCACACCTGCCCTCTCACTTTTCCTGCGGGGTCACACCGCCTGCTGGTGTTTGTCACGGCTGGAGCCCCTTCCTTCCAGGAGCCCTTCTCCTCTCTTTCCTTGCTGTCAGGACCACATGGCACAGCGAGACTTTCTGCCCATGGTTCCATCTCTCTAATATCAGTGTCTTGTCCAAGTCTCCTCCCATCCCTCTTCTTAACTTCACATCCCCTCAGTCTCCCCAGCCCTGTCTCCCCTGCCCCCAAGCAGTCACCATGAGCTGGTAGCAGGCTGAGCTCCCAAGAACATTAGATAAGTACTTGTTGAGTTGAAGTGAGTGAAATTGATCAGACTGGGAGGAGAAGCCTCAGGGGAGGTGGCCAACTGCTAGTTACCCCACACAAGGGCACAATCTGCTGTCAAGGGACTAGGCCCTAGAGTCTGAACATAAGTGAATGAGGTCCTCCACAAGGCCATGGCCTTGGCCTTGGCCCCAACACCACTTCTGGCCAAGGCTGTGTAGAGCTGCCTATGGCTTTCCACACCTATTCTCTGCACAGGGAAAGCAAACTACCCCCACTACTCAGATGCCACATTTACCCAGGCCAAAAAGTTGCTGGCACACAGACACTCACGAAAGGCACCCCAGTGCTGCTAAAGATAAAATAATAAAAATTAAAATGGAGTATTTAGAAATGTAAGCCTAAGTGGCGAAGCCCCTTAACATGTCTCCCCTTCCACTATCTGTACCTGTAAAATGGGGAAAATACTAATGCCTACCTCAAAGAGTTTTTGTGAGTATCAAATTTAGAGACAGACAGTGAAGTGCTCACTATAATGACTGGCACATGACACGGGAGCAATAAATATCACATGATATGGTTTTTATTATTCATTTTACTGTGAGGATCAGAGATGCAACGCTAAAGCCCCTGGCCAATGTGTTAGATGGACTTACTCTATTGAAGTCACTGGCCCCTGGCTCTGGGTTGTCAGGAACCTAAAGTGCACTAACCC
The DNA here is from genome assembly GCA_004027475.1 of Anoura caudifer. NCBI lineage: Eukaryota > Metazoa > Chordata > Mammalia > Chiroptera > Phyllostomidae > Anoura > Anoura caudifer. The sequence goes on from PVKU01001308.1 coordinate 313,520, forward strand.
TACGTCAGGTGCCTCAGTGCCTGAAGCACGCTGGGGCGAAGGACTTCTGCATTCCTCCCAAGTTTAGGCCTAGGTGCCCTGGCGCCCCGACGGCTCTGAGGATCTGGTGAGAAGGAGAAGGCTGGGAAGAAGGGCCGGGGCAGAACAGAGACGTACCTGCTTTCACTGCACTCCTTCCGCTCCCTCACCCTCAGCCACTTGCGGAGGAGGAAGCGTTTTCGGCGTGGGGAAGCGCTGGGTGTGGAGCAGTTGGACCACGGGGTGTCCTCGTCGCTGGAAGGCGTGATCTCGATGGCCGGCAGCTGCAGGAACTCCTTGCCAGGAGCCAAGACGCCCGGCAGGTCCCGGGCCAGGCCAGCCTCTAGGCTCTGCTCATGCACGTTCTTCGTGCGGTGCATCTTGAAGCGCCGGCGGCGGAGCGTGGGGGTCGAGGAGCTGGACCGGACTGGGCTGCCTTCGGGCGCGCCCTGCGGCCCCGGCACCTGCAAGGCAGGCAGCTGCAGGTTCTCCATCAGATTGGCCGCCGGCATGGGTCCTCGTCGCTGCAGCGCTCCCACCGGCCGCGTCCTGCTCCACTCTCGCCCGGCACCTTCGGCCCTTTCGCGTAGGGCACCGCTCGCGACTCGAGCTGCTGGAAGATCAAGTTCCTCTCCGGAGGGCCGCGGGCACGGAGTGCCGGGGCCAGGCGCGGCCAGGCGCGCGGCCGCTGGAGTCTAACTTTTGCGCGCGCCGGTCTTCCGCCGTCCGCACCCGCCGGCCGGCCGCCCTCCCGGGGCTCCCGCGCGCGCCCGCTTGTTTTTCTTCCGCGGCTCTCGCTCGCCTGCTGGCGTCGGTGCCTAAGCCGGCCGTGGCAGCCCGGGCCCCAGGAGGCGGCTCCGCCAACTCTCAGCGGTTTGCGTGCGGCAGACCAGGTTGCGGGGCCGGCTTGGCGCTGCAGGGAGGCAGAGGGCAGGGGGAAGAGGCAGAGGTGGGAGAAGGAAAGAGAGAGAGGAAGCGAGACGCTGGATAAAAATAAAGGAAGGAGGGAGAGTGGGGTGAAGAGGGGGGTGAGAGGAGGTCACATCTGTCCAGAAAGGGCGGGCACTGGTGGTGACAGCTAGTGTAACTGTACAGGACTCCCTGGGGAGGGACTCTACCTCCGGTGAAGGTTGCTCCAATCAGCCTAATGAAATAGGATCACAAACTAAACTTTCTCTGAGTGGCAGCCGGCCAGGCAGCGCTCATTACTCTCACACCCCGATTTTCCTGGGGGAAATGCGTGGGCCAACAGAAGGGAGAAATCAAAGGATTCAGCCCTCCTTCTCCAAGGCCACCCATGACACAGGGCTGAGGGAGAACTAGGGGACTTCACACGTTGGCTCCCTGCTCCTAGAATTATTTGGGGTGCAGGGAGACTCTGAGACCACGGGTTTCCTGGAGGCTGCTTCCCGAATGAGGAGCTGCGGGGAGAGGACAGTTCTGCAGGATAAGCTGAGACAGCAGACATGACATACCAAGGAAGGACAGACACGGGATCCGAAGACACAGGATGCACAGGACCAGTAAGGAAAAGGGACGGATCCCTGTACACCTTGAGCTACCCTGGCAATACTGCAGCCTCATCCCAAGCAAAGAATCCAATTAGAGGATGAGCACCCAGAGGCACAGCATCCATCGAAGCCCTCGGGGGCCCAGGGAGCTGAGGATGCTTGCTCCCTTTGCATTCCTGGGGGATGATTCAGTTCTGCTTCAACCTGCAAGGGACATGGACTGGGTCACAAAAAAGTCTAGTATGTCCCCATTCATGGGGTCTAGAAAGTTTGGGTCAGTCCTGCTGTGTCCCAAGCTGTGCAGACCTGCTCACTCCCTAGACCCAGGTACGACCTGAGAGAGGGGCTCTGGGAGGGGTCCATCCTGCTGAGGGCTCTGTTGAGACTGAGTCTAAACCAGCCCAGTTTTCAGAGCAGAGGCTCTATGGCCCGTTCTCCTCCCTCCCAGTACAGCGTGTTTGCCTCTCCAGAAAGTCCTGCAAATGAGAACCCAAGTAGAGACCAGGTGGAACACAAAAGAATGCACCATTCAGTTCACACTCATCTTCTCTGTTCCTGCGTAAGTCTGGTTTCTGGTTGGGAGCTGGTGCCCAGCTTCTCTGCCAGGGTGAAGTTCACAGGAACATTTCACAAGTGACCCAAAGCTGAGGGAAAATCACATCCCTAAAGGTCACGAGAACTCAGTGCAATAGAAAATGTCCCTGCAATTCAGCAAGATGTCAAATGTGACAGGTGGCCATGGGTCCACCGGGCCCTGCCATGACACACAGCGGGGAGTAAAAGGCATCGTGACATCTCACAACCTCCCGGAGGTGGCGGGAAACAGGGGAGTGCTTTTCTCTCAGGGGAGAGAGATACTATGGCCAAAAAGCAAAGGGAGGGCCCACCCATAAATGACTTCCCAGAACATCAGCTCCATCTTATTTCTGAGTCTCCACATCCGGCCATTGGCTCTCTTGAGGGTAGTTTCTCATTACTCTATTTTAACTCCCGGAGGTGGCACAGAAAGAAGAAATCCCTCCCATCAGATGTCAGGCCTGGCAAGAAGCAGGACACTTCCCCTGGCTCCAGCTCTGGCTCCAGCTCCAAGGATGACCAGGCTGAGCTGTAACTCCAAACTTCAGGATCCAGAGCTACACCAAGGCAAGATTGCTCAATGCCTTGGATTTCCGCCAAGGACAAGCGCTTTGCCAGGGACCTGATAACTTCCCAGTTCAAGGAACCTACCTGTTGAGGAGACTGGCATCTCAGGTGTTTAAGGAGAGAAGGGAAGCTGGGGTACTACTTTTCACTTGGAGATCAGAAATAAACAAACCAGACACAAGGATCCACAATAGAGGAGCCAAACAAATGGAAGGTATTTTGGGGAAAGGGAGGTTCGGGGGAAGCACCCCAGTGAAGTTCATGGCCAGCACTCTGAATTTAAATGTATGCCTCTTAAGGAACAATGGTCACCAGCTCCCCGCTCCTACACACTTCAGCCACTTTGTCCATCCTCGTTAGATGGCAGACCTACAATCTGAAATCCTAGAAGATTTCATGGAAGCACAGCAGGAGTTGAGAGTGATCATTTACCTTTTAGTTTGCCTGAGGAAAAACCCGCTCCGAACTAAATCTGAAATGCTTTCCCGTGGCTGGAAGGCAGATACCCAGAGCACCTCAAGTCTCTAACACTGCCCTCTCTCACTTCCACTTGCAGTTCCGTGTTTGCTTCAAGCCATAACTTTTTCATCCATTAAAACCCTGTTCAAAACACATGCCCTGCCCCCCCACTCCCCCACCCCCCCAGCTGTTTCTGTCTGCTTTTTACTATGGCACTATCAAGTCAGATGATACAAGGGACACTGCTCTGGAAAATGACATGTCCAGCAGCTGTGAGCCACCCATACTGTTTAGACTATAAGCAGCTTAAGGGAAGAACCAAGTTTCTCCTTTTGATTCTCTCCAGTGTCCTGTATGTTTGGCATGGTAAACTTCACTTTACACTTTCCTACATAATATTTTATCTTCCCAGCAACCTAAGAGTAAGGTAGAATTTTATACAAGGTTATAGGTAAATAACAACAATACTCAAACACAAAGCCAGAGCTTGAACCTGGGTCTTCTGAAGCCCATTAGAAGCCCCTCAAAATCCCAACACATGCGTGAGCTCTGGAGAGCAGGTCCCAGGAGCGCCAGCCTTTTCACAGCCCCGATTTTACTGGGTAGATCACGAAATAATGTGTCAGTTATTTTATTGTGAAAATGGAAAGGCAAAGTTTTAAAAAACTGTTTCCCAAAGTATCTGGTGTCCACGGCGTGTTTCAGAATCTCAGCTACTGCATTCCTCTCCAGGCCTCTCCCCCAGCCCCACCTCTCCCCGACATTTGGCTCAGCCCTCTCAGTCGACTCCGCGGTTCTCTGGGAAACTGAACTCACCTCTGGCCTCCCAGGCAGGTGGTGGCCAGCACAACCTGGCCTCCCCTTCCCCAGCAGTTGCCAGGCCACCAACTTTAAATGCAAGGAGCTCGTGTTACCAAGCAGCTGTTGTTTGTTCTCAGTTGTTCAGGCTCCCTTTTCTACAGACACAAGACACCTAACACCTGTCTATTACTTCTGGAGACCCACAAACCGCACAGGCCATTGTTCAGCTGAAGCTTCCAGGAGGAAATGTAAGTGAGAAACAGCTGCTGTGACGCTTGCTCTCTCCTGGGTGCACACCCAAGCGAGAGCGGGAAAGGGCAGTCCCCCCCC
>PVKU01001309.1:0-104830 GCA_004027475.1 Anoura caudifer
AAGGAAAAGGAAATAAAAAAGTGAAAAGAGAATAAAGAAAAGTAGAATGAAAAAGAGAAAAAAGACAGGAAGGAGTGGTAAGCTTGGGAAGAAAGGAAGAAGGAGTAAAACAAGAAAGAAGTATTGAGAAGCCAAAAGGAGTTGAGGGGTAAAAGAGATCAAAATAGTGAAAAAGAGAAAAAGAGAAAAAAAAAAAAACCCACCAAAAAAAATTAAAAAACCGAATAACACCAAAACCGCTAATTCTTGCTGTTATCAATCATGCCAAGCTGATTTTTCTGGTCTTGAAGACTGTAGTGGCCGAGGGGTGACCGTATTGTTTTTTATTTTTTTTATTTTTCCCTTGTTCAGCATTCAGTTTTCTCTGGCCTACTGTCCTCAGAGGTGTCCCTAGATTCTCTGCCCAGGGACCCAGGCGCGAACTGTGGTCGTGGGCCCACAAGTCCCTGTGTTCCCTGAGTCTTCCTTGCACAGGTTCCAACTGTCCCACAAACACGGTTCAACCCCTATGGTGCCCAGCGACTGTGCGCCCTGTCGCACCGGGTCTCCCTGGGCGCGCTGATGCACCGATCCCCTAGCAGCTGTTTACAATGTTGCGCGGGCGCAGACCAAGGTGCTCTCTCCAGCTCCCGCGTTCGATCCTCCCGGGGCTATGAGGTCTTAACTCCTCTCTGTGAGAATTCAAGCGACCAGGTTTATGCTGGCCTGGCGAGCCCCTGCTTGGCTGACCAGGGAGCAGATGTTCCTGCTCCCTCCCCTGCGTCTATCGGCCAGCCCTGGCCTGGTTTCTCGGCCCCCGCCCTGGTCTTCGCACGGCCGGAGTACTCTCCTTATCGTCCGGTTTTTCAACGTCCACTGTAGTTTTCGATAATCTGTTTTGAAATATGCTGTGTTTCTGGTGTCTGTTTGCTGTGCTGCATTGAAAAATGTCCCGGTTTAAGACCTATGTGTGGGAGGCAGAGATGTACGTCCTCTTACCATGCCGCCATCTTCTCTCCCTCCGCTTAAGATAATCTTAAGAGAGTCTGTGGAAGGGCTCTGCAGACCGTAGTTTGAGGAATCCAGAATCCTCCTTTCTTCGTGAAGAAGTTTGAAGAGTATTTGAACGAGAGTATTTGCACCTTCAGCCCTTTGTCTAGTGGTGGATTAAAAGTGATTAGCAAATATTAAGGATGTATCAATGTGCTGTAACATAGTTTACTGCTAAGTAGTTTTCTAAGGGTAGACATTTTTCTTATGATCTTCAAAAAATATTTTATTATACAAAAGAGGTATAGAACACCATGTACTTACCAGTAAGCTTCACAAATGAAACTCCATAAATCCTATTCAAATGTTTATTTTTCTCCCTTCCTATCTATATCTCCTTGTAATCTTTGCTTTTCATAACCTCGAGGTAAGGGCTTTTAAAAAAATTTTGATTTTTTTGGTTCCAGTTATAGATCTTTTTCCTAAAAATAGATCTGTGAATGGAATTAATATTCAGTATCTTTCTGTCTCTCCATCTTTGAGCATCATAGCCCACCTTAAATGCATTAAGTCCTAGTCCCCCCTTCCTTTCTGGTATCAGGGATGTTCTAAGGCATTCTGTTTGCTGAAGGACTTGGGTACATCCAGGTAGCTGAGATCCAAGTCAGACCATCATGGACGAAAGATGGCTAACCACCCGTTCAGCCTTCTTAGATTTGCAGGCCGGCACCCAATCCACTGACCTACACCAGCCAGGGCTCTGTTCAGCTTTCTTCAAGGAAGTTATTGCTAATCCTAGGTCATTCTAGAAGTAAAAAAAATGTGTGTGATCATTTTTAAGTTATGGTATAGAATTTCTTGAAACTCTTAGTAAGATACATGGGTTAGTCTGTTGTAAGATCCATAACATTGCATGTATTTGGAGAATTTATTATGAAGTATCTTCAGTATGTAGGCAGTTTATCTTGTAATTGCTACATTTTGCCAAAGTGTGCTATTTATTTGGGCACCATTAAATGAAACTGTAGAATTCAGTTTTTAACTAGGATTTACAAATTGGTGACATTAATTATGGACTGTACTGTAGCATTAAACTGTTTTTGTTTATCAAAGCCTTGGGTAGAATGCAATTCTAGTGGCAATTACAATTCATTTCTAACAAAAAATTTGACCACCTGAGAAATAAACATGAAAAATACAATGCACATAATCTGCAATCAGAAGTTCAATGTGATAGTTTCATTTCTTTATAGAAGATGGCGGTCTGCAATTAAAACTGCTCTAACTTAGCCTCTCTTCTCTTTGTTCTTGTTAACAGGTTCTCTTGAACCTGCTTTCAGTTGCTTTATGCACGTGGTTGTAAGCTTTTGGAAGTCACCTTCTCTGTGGTGTCTTGTATAGGCTTGAGCTTATAGGAGGAATGTGAGTGCTTGACTAATTGAAAATCTATGTAAAATTCATCTTGTAACCTTACACTGCCTGGTTCATTACTCTATTCTTGATTAATTTTTAAATTTAAATGTTATTGATACACCTTAAATGTCTGTTTCTTTCTATAAAAGATTTTAGTAGTGGTGGATGAGGGAAATATATCCAGGCCATTGGCGAACTGAACCTGCCACCTTAGCTCCTCCAGGGGCCTGGCAGTGTGGCTTAGATCCTCACCCCCAGCTCCTGGGCTTGGGCTGGGTTCAAAGGTGGCTGTGTGTCCTTGGGCAAATTAATTAACTCCTGTGCCTCAATTTTTCTATTTGTAAAATGGAATAGAGAGTTAGTTGAGGTAACACATGTTACAATAGCTTGGGCACAGTGCCTAGCAGTGTGACAGCTGTTATTAGTGTTATTATTATTATTTTTTATTGTTTCGTGGACACCACAGTAAGTGAGATCCCATCTCTGTAGTGTTGAGTCCTCCAGAGTTGGTCGTCTTGAAGGAGATGTGGCAGGATCGCAGTTATTGACAGCATTTTGACCTTTTCTCCTGCTTCTCATCTCCCTCCTTCCCTCCTCATGCCTCCCTGCCTGCTGGACACCTGCACTGATTGTGTCCAGGGACTGAACTTTAATTTGTGTAGGGACCGCAAGGGTTTAGTCCCCATCGTAGACCTCCACCCCCCTTCACCTTGCCTCTTCCTCTCTCTGAAAGCCTCCTGCTGACAACGTTTGCTCTGCACTAAACCCAAAAGTAACCCAAGAACTCCTTTACTGAGGAGGCCTTCCTACTCCTCGTCTCTTCAAGCTGCTGTAAGGTAGAATATAAATAAATAACAGAACCTCTGGCCTCCTTGTCTAACTGTCTCAGATCTCCAAGCCTGGAGCCACCTGACAGGCTGAACCAGGCTGCGGTATGTGGTGGAAACGCCTCTGAGTTATGTGAACTGATGCCCTTGGCCTTTGCATATCCAAGGGCCTGCTGACTAGCTTGGTGCTCAGAACTGCTGGATATTAATCATCGTTACAATAACCGCATTTATCCAGCTCTCCTAGTGGGCTGGGCACTGTTTAAGCCACTTACTCCTAACAGTGTTTTAAAGCAGGTACTTTCACCACCTTTGTGTTGCTCAGGATGGGACTGACGGAGATGGGGAGGGAGGTCTGGGAACTTTCCCCAGGTGCCCCAGCAGGGAGTAGGGAATGATGGATATAAACGCAGTCATTCTGGCTCCAGAGCCCTGGCTTTGACTAATTCTTTGGTTCCTTCCCTTTCCATTTCTTTCAGCATTTAGGCTAAAGCATTATCACTTTCTTTACTTTCTCTATGGGCCTGATCTCTTTTTGTTGTAAGTAGTTTTTTAAATTGAAAAAGTAATCTGCACCTCTTAAAAATCCCCAAACTGTTAAGAGTACAGAGTGAAATTCAGTAAGCTTCCCTTACATCCCAGACCACCAATTCAGGCTCTACCCGGACAGAGGCAATGATGACTTCTATTATTTTCTGTTGTATCCTTTAATGATATTTTCTGTGTATGTGTAAAGCACTCATTTTGTACCCACACAGGAACATACTACAGCATTCACTTGAAAGATATCAGAGATGGTTACCCCTGACTCTCAGCACTGACTCTGACACCTTCAGAGAGAAAATAAAGGCCATGTTGCTTGAACTTGCTCAAATTCCTGCTGCTGCATTTGTAATCTTCTACATCTGCAGCTCTTCATCTTTTCTCCTCCAATATCCACAGAAGACATGCCTGTTTTCCTGATCAAGGTTAATCCCTTGACCACTGTTCTTGTCCCAGCCCCATCCCATTAGGAATGCTTCACTCTTTACCAGCTCCTTCCTATGAAAATGCTCTGCTGTCTTCCAACGTAGCAGAAAAAGCAGCAGCAGAAGCAAATAGCCTCCCTCTCCAACTTTCCCTCGACTCTTCCTCCCACGGAATACCATGCTCTCTGCTTCCTTCCTCTGTAGCCAGACTCTTTCAACTACTAGTTTGGCCAAAAAGTTCATTTGTTTTTTTTTTTGGAAGATGGCTATAGTAGCACTTAGTTGTCTTCAACTTTATTTGAAACAATTTTGTTAGATTGTATTATGACAGCTGTCATATCAACGTGCATTAAAATTTGTTTATAAAAATTGGTGAATTCATGTGTAGCCATTTTAATACTGAAGATGGAAGAAAATATGCAACATTTCTGGCATATTATGCTTTGTTATTTCAAGAAAGGTAAAAACTCAACTGAAACCCAGAAAAGGATTTGTGCAGTGTATAGACAAGTTGCTGTGATAATCGAAAGTGTCAAAAGTGGGTTGCAAAGTTTCGCACTGGGGATCTCTTGCTGAATGATGATGCTCCATGGTCAGGTAGACCAGTTAAAGTTGATAGCGATCAATTCAAGACATTAATTGAGAACAACCAACATTCTACCACACAGGAGATAGCCAACATACTCAAAATATCCAAATCACTAAAGTTATTGGTGAAATTGAAAAATGTGTCTTTTTATTTTACTGTAAAAATTAAATGGACTTTTAGCCAATTCAATAGTTATTTTCACTTATTCCGTAAATATTTGAATGATCTTTATACCAAGCATAGCAAAGGTCGATACAGTTTGATCCTTGACTTTGAGAGGCTCACATTCAGTCTGATGTGGAGAGAGGTGTGAACCAACAATTGTAAAGCGTTCCCGGGGAGTCCAAGTTGTATAATATTTAAGAACTCAGATTGTGGAGTTAACCAGTGCTTAAATCCTGGCTCTGTATTTGATGGCTGTGCGACTTTGGAAAATTACTTTCGCATTTTCTCTCTTTACCTGTGAAGTAGAAGCAATAGGACCCGTGTGTAGGTTAGAAATGCTGATTAAGTGTGTTGTAATGGGGGTTAACCCATGAGTACTGCAGAGCTCTTAGCTTTTTGCCGCCGCATGATGGCGTTGGGAAGGGGTAGGTGCATTGATAAAGGGAGATTCAGCCACTTTCCAGGCGTTCCTCATCTTTGCCTTTGCTTTTGTCATTCCACTGAAATTGCTTTGGCAGGTCAGTAATTGCCAACCCTCTGGCTTATATTCAAACTTCATCTTATTTGACTTCTTCACAGTATTAGCACTGACCTGTCATTTCTGAAATTTTTGCCATAATGTGTTCTTCTCTTCTGATCTTTGCTCTTTCCTCTTCTCACTCTTTCCAATTAGTGTTCCCAAGTACTCTCTCTGATTTGCTTCTCTTTCCACTGCATACCCCTTTCAGCATGAGTGCATTCATTTATTTAGCTCTTACTACTGCTTAGTCAGTGCTGTTCAATGGAACTATCCAGGATGATGAACATATTCTGTCCTGCTGTGTTTAAGTCAATAGTCACTAGCCATATGTGGCTAATAACTACCAAAAACCTTAATTTTTAATTCAATTTAATTTGAATTAATTTAAATAGCCGTATGTGACATTGGCCTATCTGTATATTTAAAGGGTCTTCAGAGCTTTACCTACAGATCAGACTGCCTTCCAGTGATGTAATGATTTACTCCTGCTGGATAACTCGCACATATTATTCCAGCAAAGATGATGCTCTTTCATAGCCTCTGAAGCTACCCTCAATGATAGGTTTACGAGCAAAACAACATCAGCGATGACAGAAACAGGATCACACTGTTAGAATGACTATCATCAAGAAGACGAGATAAGTGCTGGCAAGGATGCGAAGTAAAGGGAACCCTTGTGCACTGTTGCTGGGATTGTAAATTGGTACAGTCACTATGGAAAACAGTAAGGAAGTTCTTAAAAAACTGCCATGACCCAGCAATCCTACTTTAGGGTATATATCCAAAGGAAATGAAAACTGGATGTCATAAAGTTATCATCACCCCCATGTTTATTGCAGCATTATGCACAATAGCCAAGATATGGGAAAAACCTCAATATCCATCAACAGATGAATGGATAAAGATGTGTAGCCCTGGCTGGTTTAGCTCAGTGGATTGAGCACGGGCCTATGAACCAAAGAATCACGGTTCGATTCCCAGTCAGGGCACATGCCTGGGTTGCAGGCCAGTTCCCAGCAAGGGACGCACAAGAGGTAACCATACATTGATATTTCTCTCCCTTTCTCCTTCCCTTCCCCTCTAAAGATAAATAAATAAAATGTTTTTTTTTAAAAAAGATGTGTATACACACACACTGGAATATTATTTAGCCATAAGAGAGAAGGAAATCCTGCCATTTGTGATGACATATATGGACTTTGAGGACATTATGCTTCTTGAGGTAAGGTAGACAGTGGAAGACAGAATTATAGAATATTACTCCTATATGGAAGCTCAAAAAGGCAAACTTGGAGAAACAAAGCAGAATCGTGGTTCCTTGAGGCTGGTGGGGTGGGAGGATTGGGGAGATGTTAAAGGGTCAAACTTGCATCTGGAAGATGTACGTCCTGGGGACCCAATGTACAGCATGGTGATTATCGTCAACCATGCTGTATTATATACTTCAAATTGCTAAGAGGCTAGTCCCCAAGTGTTCTCACCACAAACAAGAAATGATAATTGTGGGAAGTGTTAGCTAAACTATGGAGGTAATCATATTGCAATACATAAATGAATGAAATCAACACACTGTGCACCTTAAACTTACACAACATTAGATGTCAGTTATATATCAATTAAAAAAAAAAAAGAAAGAGACAGGCACAGGAGAATTGTCCTCCTATCCTTGTAAGTAAGATCTGCAGTCCTCAGTAATTTGCACTAGGTTATTAGGATTGTGGGGTGCCTTCCCACGCCTGTGACTGTCAGCTGCTGACTTCCCCATAACCCTTGTTGACTTGCTTTATTAGCGTGCTTGAGTGGTGCAGTAATCAACACGAAACTATGTACTTTTAGAAGTCCTTTAAAAATATACTTGGTTTATTGGTAGAGTCATGGCTGAAGCCTCCTTAGGTGTTGCTGGAAGATTGTCAAGGGCAGTTTAAGCTGCAGTTGTCTGACCTTGCAGCTTGACTGCAGAAAATGGTGTGTTTGAGGCCTGACATGTGACAGAGAAAGTGATGTGTTGGACTTTCACCGTGTAGTCCTAAGACACAGTGGAAGTTTGGTACTGAGTTGGCTTGTTCTGTATCTAATCCTATTCAGGGATTTATCTCTCCAAATCCTCCAAATTCCTTTGAATGATGAGTGCAAAGGAAAGCATTAAGGTAAGAAACCTGTGTGTATTTCCGTTTGTGTAGCACTAGCAGACAGTTACTTTTGTGATACTATGTTTTGAGTCACCAAAGAAGGGAAAAAATAAGTGACCCAGGCTATTTATTACCACTAACACCTTTTGGATGGCAAACTACTTCAGGACAGGTGCTGTGTTTTATAGATCCTTATGTGCCAGGCTTAATGTGATGTCTGAGTTTAGCTGACATGCTCAATAACTAAATTCTGCTCGGTTAATATTTCTGGAAGAAGTGTAAAATGTGGTGGCATTTTATGCACAGTACTGGGACTGCACAGAAGAGCTGGAATTTTGCCCTTTTTCTCTCTTTTGCAGATGCTAACTTTGTAAACATGCAGTCATCCCTTTGACTTATTTTCAGTTACAAACCAATTTAAGTAATAAATTGTTAAAAAGGAGTATCACTGATAAAAAGGTAGTGATAAAAGTACTCAGGTAATGCAAGAAAGCTTAGTAGCGATTTAGTTAATTTCCAAATTTCTTTGCCCACCCCCTTACCCCGTAAACAACTCAGAACCTCATTTCCACGTGAGTCTTCCCCTCTAGGTTGGATTATAGCAGCTGTCGCATGGAGCAGTGGGGATGAGGGGAGGGGAGAGGAGGGGAATGAGCCTGGGTTTGGGAGTCACAGTAACTCAGGTTCCATTTCCAGCCTCACCACTCTGGCAAATTACTTCTGTAGCACTCAATTCCCTGATCTTTAAGCTGGGGGTAATGGCTAATTTGTAGGATTATTTGATGTATTAGTAATTATGGTAAGTGCTCAGTCAGTGTTGGTAGTAATGGTGGTGAGGTGGGCCAGATCATATGGGTACCTAGGGACCTGTTTTGCATCTTGGGTTCTATCTCAGTAAGGGCCTATTTGGCCTAAAGGAACAGACCCCATTCAATAGCTAGTTTAAGCTTGGAAAGGACAATCGTAGATAGACAGGGTTATCTTTGGGATCAAGTACAGTAAATGTATCTCATTCTCACAAGAGGCTGGAGCCAAGAACAAAGCTGGCCACTTTCCTCATTCTCTTTTCTGGGGCTATACAGCCTCATTTTACTTCTCACCGGGCCTTGCCCGTGTTGTATCTTTGCATAGTACAGCTTCTACTGCTTCAGTCTTCATACAACCAAGTCCAGAGCCTCACAGTTCCACGTGCCCATCCATGCCCTTGGTCTATGCGAGAGCAGATCCTGATTGTCGTCTCTGAATCCCAAATCCAGGTTTCTGGGAAAGTGAGGATTTGATTGGTTGGGCTTGGGTTTAAGTGTTGAGCTCCGCTCACATCAGCTGTGGCCAGGGCTGGCTCACAAAGGACATTGAAGACTTTGGGGCCCACACCTATGACATAGAGAAGTGATTGTGTGCATGACGCATATAAATCAACAGGTGCCTGCCAGGTCTCCACGTGTGGGTCTTCGGGGTTCCTTGATGATACGCTTGGAACCAGAAGACTGAGTGCATAATACAGGCGAGCAGAGATATTACAGGTTTGGTTCTAGATCTCCAGAATAAAGTGAGTTTTGCAGTAAGGTGTGTCACACTCTTTTGCTGGTGGAGGGTCTTGCCTTAAATTTCTAGGCTCTTGCCTAGAAAACACATTTGTGAAGCGCAGTAAAGCAAAGAACAACAAAATGAGGTATGCCTGTACTTTATCCAGTTTAGTGGGTTCTAACCCTGGTTGCATATTAGCTTCACCTGAGGGAACTTTAGAAGTACTTATGCTAGGCCCCCACCTCCAGGTGTTCTCATTCATTTGGTTTGGGATGTTACTCAGGCATCCCTTTTTCTGTATTAGAAAAAGGAAACAACTCTTCACATGATTCTCTTGCACAGTGTGGTTGAAAACCACTGGCCTAAAATGTTCCCTGCACTGTGGTAGGTGTAGGTGTTCAAAGGTGAGAGAAACAAGGTCCCTGCCACATTAAAATGGAAAAAAATGAGACAAAAAGATAAACACATACTGTAAGTCAAACAGTGATCAGTGTGACCAAGGAAATTGTGAAAAAAGAGCTCCAGGCGGACAGAGGTGGGGTTTTTAATTCTTGATGGTAATGAAGGTGTTGGAAATTTCTATGCGCAGTGCCTGTTCAGTCTGCTTGCCTCAGCTGTCGGGCCCACGAGGCCCGGGCGATGTGGTGGCTCTGGGATGGCCATGGGAAATCGACTGCCTAGGGTTCTCAGCCCTAAGATCTGAGTCCCAAAGAAAAAGAACAAATGAGACGCTCTAGCAGGCGAGAGAGTGAGTGATCCAGTATCCCTGACACCCCGCAAAACAGAGCTGCTGTCAAAGTGACGCTAACAAAAATCCCTCAAAGTGACCGTGACAAAAATCCCTGCCATCCAGGAACCCAAGTCCGGGGTCTCAGCAGGGGGGAGACCTGCGCACGTTTACACTGGGTACTAATTGATGTAGGTATATTAGAGAATGATTCCAGTGCTCAAGGGGGAGGAGACTGTTGGGGTGGCCTTGAGGTGAGTGACTTCGATCTGAACCAAGGTGGTGCCTGTGGGGATGTTCATGGGAAGGAAGGGGACAACCTTTTATTAGAGCCACCTGACCACCAGGTGAAGTTTGTCGTACACTTTACCTGGCCTCTTCAATTAAGGCTCCTAACAAGACTATGGAGGCAGATGCTTCCCATTCTCCTGGTGCAGGTAGGAAACTGACACTCAGAAGGTTAATATGCTCAAGGTCGCACAGCTGATCAGTATCCAGAGCTGGATGTCCATCCAGGTGAGTTTGATCCTAGAACCTAGGCAGTTTGCTTCTGCGCAGTAAGTGCAAGCCGGTATATAAGAACCACGGGATAGGCGCGTCTGAGGTTGTGGAGAATTGGAGAACCTTTGTGGATCAGGCAGCTTTTGGAAGGTGAGTAGCCGAGTGTGCCTGAGCACAGGGCTGAGAGGTTGAGAGGGGAGGGACTGTGGCACTGAAATGGAAACCGTGGTAGGTAGATTTAATCTGGGGACTGCTCACAAAGAAGTGGAAGGGAGAGGGCGAAGAGGCGATGCTGTCTGAGGGGGTCCCTGAGGCTGTGTGTCCGTCCTGCACTTGTGTGGAGACCCTTGTAGGAGGACTTCTTAGAGCTGATACTCAGACCTCCAAGGTGGGGGAGGGATTGTGCTGTAACGAAGCTGTTGTAATTAAAATTTCCTCTGGTTCTCCGTTCTCAAAACATGCTTGACATCCACCCCCCTGGAGTAAGTCTATATTTAAAAAAAATAGTTTTGTTAATGCAATAGAATTAACTGAGCTTGTCCAAAAATTGCCTTTGTGATCTTTACAGTGTTTTGGGAGTATTTCTCATACTTTTTAGTGAAGACTCCTGGCAGCTTAACCAAACCAGCCCCTTAAAGGGCCCTGAAGGGAAAGGGTTATTTGAGACCAGGCCTATTACTTTCCTTCCCTGTGGTGTATCTTGGATAATGTGCATATTCAAATATAATTTACTGTTTAAGTTGATTATTCATAATGTGTTTTTATACTTAAACACTTGTGCCTATTCCATTTGAAGAATAAAAGCTTGTACCCTCCAAATGGCCTGGACGGACCTGCTGCCCCTGCCCCTCCACCCTCTTCCCCTGGGTTCTGGATTGCCGTAGTGGCGCCGGCTTCCTGGCTCCTCGAACACACAGCCCAGGCGCCCGTGTCCGCCTGGCCTTTGTTGCGGCTGTTCTTTCTATCTGAAGCACTTTCTGCCCAGCTGCCACTTAGTCCATTTTCAACATTGCTCAAACTTTCTCACTCAGGCCAGTGCCCACCCCAGTTCCCCACATTTAAAGTTGCAACCTGCAAGTTCTCCTGCCTCTCCTTCCGGGCTTGCCTTGCCCCGAACTGCTTTTCAGCTTTAGCAGAGCACTCATCACCTTCCAGCAGCCTCTCTGTCTCACTTAGGTGTTGATTGTCTGTTTCCAATGGAAGGTAAGTTCCTTTAGGACGGGAATCTTTGTTTTATTTTTTTGTTTCCCTTTTGTCAGGAACGTAGTAACGTTGAATAAATATTTGTTGAATGAATGTTCTAGAAATCCCATTGTGTAAGAAGAACAAATTGTGTGTTATAGCTTACCTAAATTATGGTTAAAAATTAGTTTGACTTTAGTCTTAGGTCATTGCTGTAATGTTTGCAAGTTAATTAGCATGTACTTAAGCATATATAATTAGCAGGTGGAGGCTTTGCTTTTCGTTCTAGTCATCGTTGCATGCCCCTGCTGTAGTGCTTACCCCACTGTCTTGTACGATATTAGGGTTATTGTCTTGCTGCTCTTTTGGTTTTAAGCTGCTAAGGGAAGGGACTGGGCTCTATTTATATTTAATGCAGTGTCCTCTACAGGTTGGCAGCCTAATTAAATTGTGGAATAGAAAAATAATTGGATTATGAGACTAGGTCTTGATTGAAAAGCCATGAGTCTTATATTTTATAGTTTATATTTTGTTATGTCCTCATTCATGAAGGGGTTATCAAGTGAGTGGTATTTAGTTTAACTTTTTCAAGATAACCTGAGATCGTTTACATTTACAGTAAAGTAAAATGTTAGATTTCTTTTATCTCTGCCATTAATAAGTGTCATAAAATAGAAAACTAAAGCTAAGTCAATATATTATTGTTGCCACAGAAATTGAATTTGTGTCAGAAGGATTTGTGCTTGTGATGGAGTGATTCGTATATTTTTCTTGGAATTAAGTTTCTAGCAGGTGACAACATCAATAATTCACAAAACCAAGGCGCTTTTGAGATTGGTTAATTTATATGTGAATTAGAAAACACATGAATAATGTGCCTAATATTCTGACATCTGAAAATGTGCATTAAAAAACCCAGCCCATTAAAAAGTCTGTTCGTAGCATTTATCAGATCTTTTAGATTTTCATTTTTAGTTTTTTCACTAATACATACTTTTATTTTTTGAAAAGGGACTAATCTATATTTTCTGCTTGGTGTGAAAAGTATTATCCATAGTAATGTAAAAAGCTTTTTTCATTATAAAAATAAATTTACTCATTCTAGATAACTGGGAAAATACAGAAATATGTGAGAAAGAAAAAAGTTGTTGCAAACCGCATAGTGCAGGCACATAAAATTAACAATGGTTTCTGTCTTATTTTTTCCATAAATCAATGTATTAATGAAGTTGGATTTATATTGCATATGCCATTTTAAATGCAACGTTTTTTAAATGTAACATTGTTTTGTTGTAAGCATTTTCCTATGTCACTGTCCATATGACAGGACTATAATTTATTTAATCTATTTTATAGTCTGGAAAATTTTAGGTTGATTACAATTTAGCTATTTAAAATAATGATGTAGTGATACACATTTGTATATAAATCTTTGGTTGTATTTATTTCCTAAGTATAGGTTCTAGAAATTGACTTACTAGGTTAAAAATGTGAACACAGGATTTGTTTCAGCAGTTTGTTCTTTAAAAAGACTTAATGTAATTACATTCATTATGGTGATGCTAGAATGTAAACAAATTAAGTCCTTCTCAAATGTGTATGAAATGATGCGTGGTGCTCAACTAGTCTTAGAGATATTCAGTCTAAATTTGTGTCTTGGACAAGACATCAAGGAGGCTGAGGCACTGTCAGAAATAATCGAGTAATTTGGATAAGCCTCAAGATGATCCTCAAAGCTCAGGGACCTTTTAAAATCTTCCGATAGCTAATAGTTTAAATACTTTTCAGCCTTCTTTAGCTAATGAAAAAGGTCTAGAACTAAACCTATGTGTAAAGCTTTTCAAACATATACATGGCTTTTTCCTGGGCACATTGGAGAAGAGTTTTTGATCTGGTAGTATAGTGAAAAGAAGTGGAACAGCCGAAGAGAGCATCTTAAAATAGACATTGTAGCTGTGTTACTAGTTAGCCATTATGATTTCCCTTTAATTTTACCTCAAAACTTACATTTATTGATGGAAAAAAGAACGCTAGGGTTCTTTTTAGAATAAAAAATGACTTGTTAGGTGCTCAGCCCCGGTGGTGAGTAACCTAGGTGAGAGTTTCCAGTAACAATTTGATAATTGTTTTTTTTCTAGAGAGGTGGCTGTCTTCTAGCAATTATGTTGCGGCTTTTGCAAACCTTATGTTCTCTTAGAAATGAATCTTTTCACTTCTGTTGATGCTTGAATGATGTCTCCTCCTGAAAGCCAATCTTTTTTCAGGACTCTCCTTTCCCAAAGAAGGAATTATGGAGAAGGGAGGTCTGGCTTCTGGGGTGGATGAGAGTGGAGGAGCCTTGGACAATGGCTAATGGATAGGTGTTATCTTTTTGAGATGGGCAGGATTATGGCTTTCAATAGATGGACAGATTTAAAAGAAGCTGGAAGCGTTTCCTAATTCTCAGCTGTACCTAGCATCTCCTTTCTCACTTTTCTCCGTCTAAGATTAAAGAAATTGACCACATGAAGAGCCAGTAAACTTAAAAGCTTTTCTTTATGGAATCAAAGGGCCAGCTCTGCTCTTATCCTCAGGGCTAGGAAAGCTTCAGTGTTATTTTGGGACCCTTCTGAGATGTTAAATCTGGAGCCCTTGAAGAATATTTTCTCATCTATGTGTGTGGTGTAGTTGCCCGGGAGATGACTCTCAGATAGAATCTGTGGGTGTGTTTAGTGTCATGGTAGTAGTAATGTACTTTATATTTCTACCATACTTATAATTTGTATTCACATTAAAATAAACACAGGTGTGTGGACCAGAAATGTCATCAGGT
Source organism: Anoura caudifer (assembly GCA_004027475.1). Classification (NCBI taxonomy): domain Eukaryota; kingdom Metazoa; phylum Chordata; class Mammalia; order Chiroptera; family Phyllostomidae; genus Anoura; species Anoura caudifer. Next base: position 14,330 of record PVKU01001309.1, read on the forward strand.
CAAAATACGTATTCATAAGTGTGTTGGTGAAAAAAATCTGGACTTTAACATAAGTGTGAGCAACACTTCAACCTATTATCATTACCCATAGGTTATGATTAAGAGACTGATCCTTGCTTTTTTTTCCCCCTTAAGGTATGTATCACTTTGTTGTGTCAGTAAGTAACCTGTCACTGACTCATTTTGACAAGCAAATACTGTCATGTCATGGTTGAATATAATGAACAATCTTTGCTTGTGAAATTGAAATATTGTACCTTAGAGATAGACTAAGCATTTGAATAAATGATGTAATTGGTAATTCATCCTGACACCCGAGATTGTTTTAAGAGAACTCAATAGTACTAATTGGTGCCTGCCACTTCATGGCCGTAAACCTGTCCCAACTGTACCAGCTCCCTGTCTGTCACTTCTTTGAAATCCTCTTGTACTCTTATCTGTACCTTTCATTTAGCTCGTTTCAGGGGCATCAGTGTTAAAGCGAGTCATGTGCTGAGAAATTCGTGTGTGTGCAGGCTGGGGGAGTATTTAGCGGCTGGTGTGGGGGGCTGTGTGGAGCTGGTTTCTCTCAGTCCTGGGCCCGCTGTGGGGCCCATTAAACATGCAGATCCTGCGCCCCGCCTTAGACCTACTGAAGCAGAATGCTGGGGAGCCCAGGCCCTGTGGCAAAGATAATCTTGGCTTGTTTTTTTGTGCCCACTAACCAGCTGGTCCAGAGAACCTAGTTTATGAAAATTGGATCTGAGTCAAGTGAGCTCAGAATCTTTAATCTTATAGGTTTTGTTCTTGTTGGTAATGTCTTATAATGACCCAGTTAAAAGGTGTAAATCGAATGGAATTGCAACAGCTAAGAACGATTTTTAAATATTACCATGTATTTGGCTCTCAAGACAGTGCTCCAGCCCTGAAATCTTGACACTTGGTGGTGGCTGTCTTATATTTGATGACATCAGTGGACAGATACTTTGTTCCCTGCTAGTTCAAATGTGCTAACCAATGAAAGAAAATGTAAAACTTGCTAAAAATCTTTGGCTACATCTTGGAATCTTTTTCATTGCATGAGTACCCCAGGGTTTTTTTTTATCTTGCTTTGTGTTAATTTATTTGGTTTTTGTTACTTACTTGCAAATGGGTGGAGGCGGGACTATTTCTTCATACCTCTTGGTATTTACAGCATTTAGCGAAGTGCTCTGAAAGCTCTAGATCTATTTTGGAAAGCATGTCCTGTCTGCAGTAAAGGTTTTCGTGCTTTGCTTAAATGGGAATATAGAGGTCTGTGATCTGTGTTTCTGCCCCCTATTTTTGGATCCTGTCTTCCTTAGAAGAAAAGTCTATAAAGAGTTTCTCTATCAATTCCAGAGTGATCCTCTTGACCATTCAACCTAGGAACTGTCATTAGCAGAAAACCCCAATCTATGTGTGGTACTCCTTTTTAGGGAGAAAATAGAATTTGCAAGTAGAGAAACATAAGACCACAGGAAGAAGGGTGAGGTTTTGGCTTTAAAAAGTTAGGGTTAGGGAAAGAGCCCTAATGTGCTTTAATACCACACGCTAACCAATTACCAGTAGTCTTGTGTTCAGAACTGTTCATATTTTGATATTATCCCCAGTTTTATTCTCCCCTCTAAAGCCATGATAATATCTATAGGATATAGGCCAATTAAAAAACTAAAGGTCACAAAGTCACCTTTGTGTGACTTTTTTAATGTCTAAAACAGTATGCTTTTAACTTTTGGGGGAACAGATATGACCCTAAAGATTGAATTGTTGTTATTTTTTAAAAGCATTTCTATTTGCCTCTGCTTAATAGTCAATTTCATGTTTCTTTCCTTCCTGGCGTGGGTACCAGCACATGCTACTCCCGGACGGGATTGATGTGTGCACTTCCTGTTTCCCCAACCGGAAGTAAAGAGCGAGGCTTGTAGCTGTTAAACAAATTCTTCTTCATTTTCTCAGTGTTTTGGTCAACCAGACATTTAAACAGCACCTCAGGTATCAGTACAAAAGCAATACTTTCTATAGTACAGTTTTTCTATTTTTTAAAAATTAAGGATATCAGCCTTGTAGTTTTGTAGCTACAAAAGGCCAAAGCCCTCCTCAACTGTTTAGAAGTTTTTAATTTAAACAGGTTGGACCTTGAGATAGTGTAAACTGGATAATAAACCTGAATTAATACTGACATTCAAACATTCCACAGAAGAATGCCATTTGTTATAACCTTTACATTTTTTCACTAAGTATTTAGTGTTTGTTTTTTTCTTTCAGGCATGTTTGAAATAGACTGTGATTGGACATTTCAGTTTTTTTGCAGAATTTACTTTTGCTTAGATCTATTAAAAATCTTTTTTTGGTGGCTTCTTTTAGATTGAATGTTTAAACAAATAGCTATGTCATTTGTTTTCTGGTACTAAATTCTGACTTTAATGTTTTGGTAAAGACACCCAAATTTTTGGATTAGTTTTTTAGTCATTTACTCTATTAGTCAGTATCTCCTGTTCTATTATGGGAACTTTGAATTTGCTGTCATTTCCTGTTCTGCTGGCTTCTCTTGCTGGTGGTGAGAATCCATAGGTAAGCATTTTCCGGATGAGAAGAAATAATGAACTTGACTTGATCTTCTTGCTCTTCTGCTCTTCCCTCAGACTGTTAAACTTTAATATTCTCCTGAGTTCTTATTTTTTTCTATTTTTCCACATAAGCTACCCTGAATTGTAATTATGTTGAAATTCATCACTTGTTTGTGTGTGTGTGTGTGTGTGCGTGCGCATATGTGTGAAAGGTCATGTAGAATAATGTAGATTATAATGGGGCTTATGTATGTGCCTATATAGTTTTAAAAACACAACTCAAACATTTAACATATTGAGTCCTTTGAAAAGTTAGACCATTTAAACATATGTTTATAAACATACTGGGTTGGCCAAAACTTTATTTCATTTTTTTCATGATTGCTGTAGTAGTGCCTAGTTGTCTTTAACTTCATTTGAAACAATTTTGTTAGATTGCAGTGTGACTGTTGTCCTATCAGCATGCATTTTAAAACAACTTACCAAAATTAGTGAATTTTTGTGTAGCCATTTTAATATTGAAGATGAAAGGAAATAAGCAACATTTTCTGAGTATTATGCATTATTATTTCAAAGAAAGGTAAAAATGCAACTGAAACTCAAGGGAAGATTTGTGCAGTATATGGAGAAGGTGCTGTGATGGATTGAATGTGTCAAAAGCGGTTGGTGAAATTTCATGCTAGAGATTTCTTCGTGGTTGGGGAGACAAGTTGAAGTTGATAGTGATCAAATTGAGACATTAATGAGAACAATCAATGTATAGCATGAGGGAGATAGTGGACATACTCAAAATAATCCAAATGAATAAAGTTATTGGTGAAAATGAAAAATGTATCTTATTTCATGGAAAAAAAAAAACTAAGCAGGCTTTTTGGCCAACCCAATGTAAAGCCATGTCAAAAAAATTAATCATTATGTGTCTTGTTCCTAGACAAGTCACTTTTTTCCCTAACCCAAAAAGGCTGTGCAGTTTTAAGACTTTGAAGGTGTGAAAAACCTTCTTTTTGGGTATTTACATCTTCTGGGTTTCCCATCATGTAACCTAAAACCCCAACCTTTTCTGTCTGATGCTCTGCTTTCTGTATCTTCTATGCATTCTGCAGCTCATCAATCTTGCACGGCTTCTACCCCCATTTCTCTTAAAATTGCTTATTTTCATTGTCTTTCTCTTTAACATAATTTTTATAGCATTTTCTCCAGTGACTCAAATTGGAATTTGGGAATATTTCATTTGTCTAAGTAGATGTTTGTCTTTTTTATAGCCTACTATTCTAAATAGGATTTCAGCTTCATACTTTTTCTTTGACTGTACTTTTCTTAAGCATTAAGGCCACCTAGAATGCTATTGTCAGAAGCTGGCTATATTCCTCTTTTTAGAGAACTTTGAAATGACCCCTTTCAGGTGTGGCGAGAGTTGTGATTGGGGTGATACCTCTGGGTGCAGAAAAGAGATGCGGTTCGCCAAATGCAATGGGCTGGAAATCACTCTTGGCAGGAAAGCACACAGATGGTGGCAGCCTTGCCACTGTTCCTCTTTCTGTGAACCTGGGAGCAGTGTAGATTTGGGTTTCATCCTGGTAAAGGTCTCTGGGATGAGACTGGGGCCCTAAGTGCTTCAGAAATTTTATAGGCCTGCTGAGCATCACACCCACTCTTAAGGACCTCTGAGCATACCTATCAATTTCAAGGGCTGGAGATAGTATTGATTAAAAGCAAATTCTGCAGCTCCAAATTAAATGCTAACCCCTTGTTAATTAATATTATTACTTCTTTGTTCCTAATTTAACAGGCAGTTCAGTCTGGAACCTAGTGCTGTGGGTAATGGCTAATGGTGTGGTCAGTTATCCAGTGGTGTTCTCTTTGGTGTATACAGAGCTCATTCTGGGTCCCTAGAGTTACTGTTTTCTCCGTACTAGACAGAGGAACATCTTAGTGAAAGACAAAAGAGAATCTGGGATAGTGATTTACACTGTAACAGTTTTTAATCGGGATCATCATTGAAGTAGATTCATGAGCATAAAGGTGAATTCATTGCTAACACATTATTCTATACTTACAAAATAGTACATACCTCTGATTTCCTATTTAGGAAATGTGCTGATCCTGGGTCTGCCCTGTTAAAGATCTAATGCCACAATGAATAAGAGAAGGAGGAACAGATATTGATTCCAGCAACTGGGATACAAAAATCTTTCCTGACTCCAGAATTTATAAAATTTAGATTTCTGTTCCCCCTACTCACCTAAATACTTTTTCTTTTGAACTCCACTTTTGCAGGAAACTAACTTATTCATCTTCTAAAGTGGCCTTATGTTTATCTAGCAAGGAAATCAGAAAAAGGGTTTTCAAAGAAGATAGCAATGAAATTGAAAGTGTCTACTGTCACCACTAGTGATAAATCAAACTGACGTTAAAGATGCAAATACTTGCAGTATTCCCTTCACTTCTAGAATTAACTTAATTAAACCAGCAAAGTACTTCATTATCTACTATGCTGCATGCTAATGTTAGATATAAAGTTACCCTGTTTTGTAATATGAACAAATTTCTGAAAATTAGATTTAAAAATATCCATTGTATTCTAAGTTTATATACTTAATAATAATTAATATGATTACTTGGGAGAATCTGCTTGTACCATAGTTAGGTTCCTAGTTTGGTTTACAAATACAAGAAATTTTAAGAAACATTTGGTCCTACCATAGTCAGGGCAACTTTTGTCTATCTTTTTGTGAAAGTGATTAAAACAATATATAACACATTTTTATTAGACTGTCATGAATTTAATTACATTCAACCTAGCATTGTAGAATATTAAATGTACTCTATTAACTAAAAATTTAAAAAGCTGTTATAAATTACTAATATGATTGGTTTCTTTAATTTGCAGCATTTAAATATTAGGACGTTGACAGATGATGTGGTAAGCTTCCTCCCAATGTTTCCTTTGTTTCAATTTAAACTAACTGTCTGATGTTGATGGCATGCTGTGCTAACACCTTTGAGGTTGCTGAAAACTGCATGTTTTGGAAATGTACTGTTAAAAGATGCCAAAGTAAGAGGCAGAACTGGCAAAATTCACTAAACTGTTGCTTTTAAATAGTAAAAGGGACTAGTTGATACAGTAGTTAAAAAATTTTGTTTAATTACAAATTTTAGTAAACCTTGAATCATTCAAATCAGCTCGCATACTTAAACAGAGGTAAAAAGAATAGCTAACAACACGTCAGCTTTTCAGAAATACGTAGTTGCTAATTAAAATAGACCAGAGTAAAATACTATATATGTACAAGAGGGGGCCTCACAAAAAAAACAGAATTATCTTCTGGAGGGCGGGCCTCTTGTAGTATACACTTCCCTTGAAGGTGAGTGTTCTAGGAACCCATCTGTATCAGTGTACCAGCTGGCATTATTGTGAAAAGCTGTGTTAGGTTTCAGTAAATTTTTTTTTTGAAGACTCTTTCAACACACTTGCCCATTTCATGATGGGTGATTGACGAGCACACCTGCCCACAGTGCACTGTGGGTTCAGTATTTTTTGAGCAAAAATGGCGTGACCCCTATGTCCCTCCCTTCCTATTCACCTGATCTCACCCCAAGAGACTTTTTTTGTTTCCCTGGATAAAAAAGTCCTCAAAGGGAAATGTTTTGCCAATGTGGAAGAGGTGAAACAACAACAGAAGCACTAAAAGACATCAAAATAGACAAGTTCAAAAACTGTTTTGAGACTTCTGGCCAAGATGGAGGCGTAGGTGGATACACTGTGCCTCCTTGCACAACCAAAATTAAGGACAACAAAGATTTAGAAACAAGAAAACAACAGAACTGATAGAAAATTGAACTGTATGGAAGTCCGACAACCATTCATCCAGACCGGTAAGAGGGGTGGAGTTGCGTCAGGAAAAAGTGGAGGTTGGCACACCCTAGGCGCACAGGTGGCGGCTAGTGGACCCTGTGCTACGGAAGGTGGTTGGCTCATGAGGCAGTCCCACATTTGTGCGCTGATAATCCAGGCGAAAATGGGGAGCGAGGCAGACCTCGCAACCTAGGGCTCCAGCCCCAGGAAATAAAACCTAAAAGCACTGATTGAAAACACTTGTGGGGGTCGAAGTGCCAGGAGAGACTCTCAGCCTCACAGGAGAGTTCCTTGAAGAGACCCACAGGGTCCTAGAATGTACACAAGCCCACCCACACGGAAATCAGCACCAGAGGGGCCCAATTTGCTTGGGGGAAGCAGTGGAAGGGACTGCAATCCAGCAGAGCAGAGCAAGCGCCATTGTTTCCTCTCGGATATGCTCCCCCATACAGCATCACAACCCAGCAACTGGGCTGACCTGCTCTGGGGAACGCCTAAGGCTCCGCCCCTCACTATGTAACAGCCCCTACCAGACAAAAACAAACAAACCCCAAAATGGCTCAAACAGGAGAAGAGATCAAAGCCCCAGAACCAATTCATCTAAGTGACCAAGAGATAGCCAATCTATCAGATGCACAGTTCAAAGCACTGGTGATCAGGAAGCTCACAGAATTGGTTGATTTTGGTTGCAAATTAGATGAACAAATGAAGGCTACAATAAGTGAAATGAAGGAAAACGCACAGGGAACCCGTAGTGATGGGAGGAAAACTGGGACTCAAATCAATGGAGTGGACCAGAAGGAAGGAAGAAACAAACAGAAAAGAAGGAAGAAACAAGAATTCAAAAAAATGAGGAGAGGCTTAGGAACTTCCAGGACATCTTGAAACATCCCAACGTCCGAATTATAGGGGTACCAGAAGGGGAAGAGGAAGAGCAACAAGTGGAAAACTTATTTGAACAAATGGTAAAGGAGAACTTCCCCAATCTGGCAAAGGAAATAGACTACCAGGAAGCTCGGTGTCCCAAAGAAGTTGGACCCAAGGAGGAACACACCAAAGCACATCATAATTCCATTAGCCAAGATTAAAATGGACAGAATTCTGGAAGCAGCAAGGGATAAGGGCACAGTCACCTACAAAGGAGTTCCCATCAGACTGTCAGCTGATTTCTCAAAAGAGGCCTTGCAGGCAAGAAGGGGCTGGAAAAGAAGTGTTCCAAGTCATGAAAGGCAAGATCTACATCCAAGATTGCTCTATCCAGCAAAGCTGTCATTTAGAATGGAAGGAAAGATAAAGTGCTTCCCAGAATAAGGTCAAGTTAAAGGAGTCCATCATCACCAAGCCCTTATTATATGAGATGTTAAAGGGACTTATCTAAGAAAAAGAAGATCAAAAATATGAACAGTAAAAAGACAGCAAACTCACAGGTATTAACAACCAGACCTAAAACAAAAGCAAACTAAGCCAACAGCTGGAACAGGAACAGAAACACAGAAATGGAGATCACACGGAGGGTCAGCAATAGGGGAGTGGGAAGAGGAAGGTGGGAAAGGTACAGAGAATAAGTAGCATAGACAGTGGGTAGAAAATAGATGGGGGGAGGGCAAGAATAGTGTGGAAAAAGTAGAAGCTAAAGAACTTATGACACATGGACATGAACTAAAGGGAATGTGGGTGGGAGGTGGTGTGCAGGGTGGAGGGGAATGATGGGGGAGAAATGGGACAACTAATAGCATAATAAAATATATTTAAAAAAACTTTTGAGCAGTGGAAAAAAGTTTGGGTGTACTGCATCAAATGGAGAGTACTTTGAAGATGACTGAGTTTTAAACATGTAGATATAAATACACAATTTTTTTTATTAATTTCCAATTTTGGGGGGTTCCCCCCTTGTATTTTTTAAAATTTTGCTTAAAGACAAGGGAACGAAGCAGCTTTAGTATTGTTATGCATGTTGAAAATATTATGCATGCTATTAGCATAGCACACTTACTGATTCTTGTATGCCCAAGTAAATTATTCCGATAAGTACTTTTGAATATAATTATTGGTTAGTGGTAAAGGAGTAACAAGAGCAAGACCCAAATAAAGGATAACACCAAAAATATATTAGCGTGACATGGACAACAAAGCATATTACTCTATTGGCCAAGTTTTGAGTTAAAATTCACCTCGTATCAATGTGAAATGGAGTGCCTAGAACACAGAAAGCACTAAAAACATGTGTAGCACCCTGATAATGCAAAGTACTATCTTAGACACTTAGCCATCTTAGAGTAAAGTGGACATGCAGATATGAATGAGACATACATTTTGACATGCAGATTTAAAAAATTGAGTTGGATTGTATGTTTTATTCCTCTATAGTATCCAATAAAAGGACATTTATGTAAACTTGGCAGAATGATATTTCTCATATTACAGTATTTAGAAAATGGTAGCAATATGGAACACTTATGCAGATTACATCATTTCTCACCCTGCGAGGTTGATACTGTCCTCATTTAACAGTGAGTGCATTGAGGCTGATAGGTTAAGTTGGGAGCTTTCTCAAGTATGCACAGCTGGGAATTGGTGCAGCTGTGGCTTGAATCTAGTACATAGCTCCAACCCCATGCACTTCCTCTGCTGACTTAGCTTTCAAGTGGCTTCTTAAGGCCGATAATAAAATCATCTGCAATTTTTATGTTTGAACTTTTATGAGAATATACAGTGGTATGTTTGTAACAGCCTTATTGAGCTATAATTCACATATCATATATTTCATCCATTTAAAGTGTACATTTCAGTGGTTCTTAGTATATTTGCAGAGTTGTGAAACCATCACTGCAATCAATTTTAGAACATTTTCATCACCCCCAAAAGATACTTCATACCCTTAAGCAGTTACTTCTCAATCCCTCCAACGCCCCCAGCCCTAGACAATCGCCGATCTGCTTTCTGTCCATAGATTTGCCTTTTCTGGACATTTCATATAAATGGAGTCATATGACATAGTTTTTGTGACTGAATTTTTTTACTTAGCATAATGTCTTTACGATTCATGTTGAAGCATGTATCAGTACTTCCTTTCTATTGATGAATAATATTTTATATGATGATATTTTTGAGGTTCGTTTCCATTTTATGAGCATTCTATATTTTTCTCCCTGTAATCTTTCAGCCTGTTCCCTTTGCCTTTCTTATACCTTTGTTATATGACTCTGTCCTTATAACCCCAAATCTTTAGTAACAGTCACGTTATGGAGTTGCTTCAGCAGGCTACTCTAGAAGCCCCCTTGCTCTGATTTTACATTAATAAATGGGTTTCTCTTCAGTGAAGAGTTTCTTAATCTCCTTACTCCATCTGTCTGCCTTCCTTCCCTCTCCCCTAACCCTTGTAACTGGGCTGGTAGGGTCAGAACTTCTGGGTTGGTACCGTAGTGCCTTGTGCATGTTCTTATCCAGCAGTACATCATTTATTATCTGTTTTTCTCATTCGTTTGGACAGCAGAGGCAGTGTGTTACTAATATTTCTAGGCATGTTATGTGGCACACGTTAAGCACTTTTGTAAGTTCTTTGTTGAAATGAAAGGATGAGTCGCTGCTTTGATAACCGGCATGATGATGTGGTTTCCTTGGATCTGTGCCGGGTAGGTCCTAGTTAGGCTTCCCAGAGATGGAGTCTTGTTCTTCACATGGTAGAGAAGCTTTTTTTAAAAAAGATTTTATTTATTTATTTTTAGAGGGGAAGGGTGGGACAAAGAAGGAGAGAAACATCAATGTGTGGTTGCTCTTGCTTGTCCCCTAACGTGGACCTGGCCCACAACCCAGGCATGTGCCTTGACTGGGAATTGAACCAGCGACCTTTTGGTTTGCAGACCACTGCTCAATCCACTGAGCCACACCAGCCAGGGCAGGGTGGAGAAGCTTGGACAAGGACATGCCATCAGTCTTTCTCCCACATGTCTGGATCCCTGAATTGCCTTGCTTCTGCCTTCGTCTTAGATGTGCACATGACTGTCTCCTAGATTGCTTGACAACCCTCTTCCCATTGAAGCCCTGACTGAACTGCTGTCTCCCAGCTCTGACTGTTCTCTTCTGATCTTGGCTTTAGTCTGGCTCTTGAATGGCCCAGGCTTGAGTCCAGGAAAGGATGGACAGATAATCTAATGTAGGTGCTGGGCCTGTTTTTGTGGAGCCTAGAGAATAAGCATGACTGTCTTGAACAGGAGACACTGACCAATAAAGTTTTTCTTACTGTTGATTAATGCAGTGTGGCGAGAGCATCAGGCTTGGAATCCAGACTCTTGTGGAAAGACAGAATTTCACCACCTCTTAGCTCTGTGACCTTGGTAAATCAATGATATGTTTGCTTACTTGTAAAGGACGACTAATTAAAGCTTTCCTGCCTTCCCCAAAGACTTTTGGTGTGTTTCACTTAACCCCAAGTAGGTTGTATTGCTGCATTCATTTTGTCCCTTTTTGACCCCTTTTAAAAGTATTCCCCTGCGGATGGGGAAGGGGGTGGTGTGGCGCATTTGCAATTGAGGCTTTACAGGGTACGTGTATTGTAGGTGAGTGCAGAGCTGTGAGGAGGACAGGATAGCTGGATGTTTTGAAGGCTTTTCAAATTATTTTGGTTAGAGCTCAGGGAAGCCTTTACCACTGGCTGAGACTTTGAAGTACGCTAGCATAATATTTTCTAATTAAAGGCTGGCACTCCCACAGCACGAATGTTGCACGTGTGCTTTGAAATTAGAACTTCTTAATGAGGATAGCCTTTTCTGGGCAGCACTTGAGAGAAGGCATCTCAGAGTGGCACCTGCTGTGGTCATGTGTTTGAGTAACAGGGTTTTAGAAACATTAAATAGTTGCTTACTATTTAAGTTGCTTACAATTTTTTTTTTTTGTTGTTTATTGATTTTTAGAGAGTGAGAGGAAGGGAGTGTAGGGGGGGAGAGAGAGAGACATGAATGTGTTGATCCCCTTATTTGTGTATTCATTGGTTGATTCTTGTCGTGTGCCCTGAACCCCCAACCTTGGTGTGTGGGGATGATGCTCTAATCAACTGAGCCACCCAGCCAGGGCCTAAGTTGCTTTGTTAAAGGCCTGCAAAAGCACTTCACCTTTTAAGGTTATTTCTTGAATTACTATTAGAATTTAATTTCACAGAACACTATTTTGTTAAAAGAATGCAGTAGTACTATAGCATTGCAGTCCCTAGGCAGAGTTAGTACAGTCTACACAGTGTTTATTTTATAAATATCTGAGCATTCACTGTGTAAAAGAGTGCAGTCCAAAGTGTTAAGGTAATATAAAGGTGAAAAAAAAATCATTGAGTTTACCACACGCTCTATTGTTACAGTCTGGTTGAAAGGAAGCTGTCCTTGTAGAGATAAAAAAGTTGGGTGGGGAGGCCTGGTGGGTGGGCTGGGATGGGAGTAAAAGCCAGAAAACTGTACTTGAACAAGAATTAAAATAAAATAAAAAGAGTTATGAAAAACAAGTTGGGAGAAGGACAGGGAGGGGGACCAGTGTGAAGAGGTGGGCTGGGAGAAATTGAATGTGGACTTGGCAATGTTCAGTTCCCCACCTCAGCGTCCACTGCGTGTTTCTGCTGTCTAGGAGTTGTTTGCCTTGCCTTTTTCCTCCCTTGCCCCTCCCAACCGTTTGTCAGGGCTGTTGATGCAGTGCTCCTACTGGTAACCTCTTCTTTTCCCCACCAACTTCAGCATCGCTATTGTAACCCCTTGCTTGGTGTGCCGGAAGCAGTTTTCAAACTTTGAACAGGACCCACAGTACAACATGCATTTTGTTTTGTAACCCAGTGTGCGCGCGTGCACACACACACAAATTCTTAAAGTTTGAAAAGTTTTAAAAGATAGTGTTTAATGTTTCTAAGCAAAATAATCTCAGATCTTTTCTGATCTTACCCATTTCTTCTCTCCGTTCCATTAAAAAAAAAAAAATACAAGAAAATAAAGTGATCCAGTCCACTCCACTGATTTCATGACCCACACCTGATTCACAACTATAGCTAGAAAAACAGAGGAAGTTCTGAGATCTTGGTAGTTTCTTTCAAGGAGTTGTTTTGTATATCTCTGTTGTTGAATTATAAGTTGTTTGTAATATTTTCTTATCGTTTAAATGTAGGATCTGGTTGATCTCCCCCTTTTCAAATCCTGCTATTGCTAATTTGTGTCTTCTGTCTCCCTTCATCAGTAGTATGAGTAGAGGTTTGTCAGTTTTATTGATCTTCTGAAAGAGACAGCTATTGGATTCACAAATTTTCCTTACAGTGCTTTTCATTTATTTTATCTTTATTATTTCCTTTCTCTTGCTTTACTGTTTCTCATTTCTTAAGGTGGAAGATTAAATAATTGATTTGAGATCTTTGTTTCTCTGGGAATTTAATGCTATACATTTCCCTTGGGGAGCTACTGCATTATTTTCTGAATATTGAAAATCGTTTCTAATTCTCCGTTGGTTTTTTTCTTTGATCCATTGGTTATTTAGCTAATATGTTTAATTTTCAAATATTTGAGGAGTGTTCTGGTATCTTTCTATTACTACTGATTTGTAATTTAATTCCCTTGTGTCAGGGATCATATTCTGTGAGATTGGAGTCCATTTCAGTTTTGAATCTTCCATTCTGTCTGACAATGTGGTCTGTCTCGGTGAATGTTCTGTGCTACTGTTTCTGTTAGAACTGGTCTCAGTAGTAAATGGGTCAAGTTGGTTGATGGTATTGTTCACATTTCCTGTATTTCTGATTTTCTGCCTGCTTGTTGTGACCATTACGGAAAGAGAAGGGTTGAAGTCTCCAAATATGGTGTAGGAGTTTAAATTTTTTGTTCACTTCTATCAGTTTTCACTTCATTTTTTTTTTTTTTTGGAATCTTTCCAATCAAGTACGTATATACTTAGGATTGTTATGAATCCTTTGTTATTGTGAAATGACCGTTTTACCCTCAGTTATGTTCATTCATTTTTAGTCTTTGGAAATTGACTGGGTTTCTCTGATCCGCTCTGCTCGATCCAGTTGTCTCCTTCCTCTTTGAAGGGTGAGGATTTCTTGGCTCTGACGCAGACTGTCGGTGCCACATCCCTGCGACCTCTCCTTTTCTGTCTCTCCCGTGTGTGTGGTTTTCCTTTGAGCTGTTGTGATTTCTCAGCTGTCTTCCCTGAAGCCACTGCTCTCCTCTGTATTTAGTGCTCGATCCGGGTAGTTACCTTTAATTGTGTGTGTGTCTGTGGCCTTTTCCTCAAGTTGAGACGTTAATGCATTAGCCTGCTGAATACTGTCATATGATGTCTTGTTTGTACTTAAAACTCTGCCTACCCTAAATTAAATCCTTCACTTTTATCTTACACTTATTTTTATTATATTGTCCTAGAAGGTAGCTTCACCTTCCTCATGTTTCTTTTCATTATTTCTTGAATCTATTTTCTTCTCTGAAGTACTTCTATTACAACCCTAGACTTCTTATTATCTCTTGTCAGGACTCACAACTTACTATTGTTCTCAAAAAAAAAAAAAAAACAAACCCAACTTCCTGCACAGCAACTGAGTGACCTGTCCTAATTGTATCTCTGACCATGGTTTACCCTGTTTGAAACTGCTTAATTGCACCTGCTATCTATAGATCAAGCCCAAGCTTTTTAACATGGCACATGGGCATCTATGGTAGGACCGTGTCTAGTTCGATATACATTTCTTAGTCAACAGGCAGGCAGGAGCCTGCCAGGGAATAGACACATGTGAAACAAGTTGTTAGAGGATTTACTCAGCAAATGGAAAAACATAGTTACTGATTGGAAGAAGGTGTGTGAGGCGATAGTAAGGACCATATAATTATTAGCTGTGTGCTAAGTAGTGTTCCAAATGTTAGCTTTATAGTTTTCCGAGCAAGCCTCTGGGTAGGCATTGTTATTATTCCCATTTTAAAGGTGAGGGAACCTGAGGCAAGAGAGATTAAGTACCTTGTTTAATATCACAGCGGGCAGCCAGGAAACTGACAGACTGGCTCCAGAAAACACGATCTTTAACAAGAGAGTTAGTTATACTGCCACCTAAGTGCTGTCCCTTTCGCCACTGAGAACCCCAGTGTCAAATCTCAAGGTATATATCATTATTTTCTGTTTTGTTTTTTTTTTTTTTCCCCTTAAAGCCATCTTTAAGGAAACCTCCTTTTAGTGTGTAGAGGGCTGCTCTGTGATCAGTGTTGGGAAGAGTCTTGATTTTCCTATTGAATATATTAAAGGACCTTTAAATTGAAAAGGAAGTGTCTCATAGCCATTGGTCTTGATCCTGAGAGAATTAATGATAATTGTAAAAACATATTGTATCTAAGAAGTTTTCTTTCATAAGAAATGAACTACTTTGAATATTTGTAGTGAACTTTGGGAGAAGGGTTTATCCCAAAGCAGTAGAGTGGTGTGTGTGGCTGAGATGGCCACAGATAAAAAAGGATCTGAGATTTGTCACATTGCAAGGACACAGAAAGACTGGGAGGAAGCCACTTCACAGGTCTAGCAACAGCGGTCCACTCCCCGCGCTCCACTGCAGGCTTTCCTGCTTCCCCTGGAAGCCCCCCATGGGCTCTGAGAGCCACAGAGGATGCCACCTGTCTGGACTGGCAGTGCCTGGTCTGGACTGGCAGTGCTCGCCAAAGCGCTCACTGTTCTCTGTGGGCCTTCTGACTCCTGTGGTGTAACTGACTGACTGCCCGAAAGCTCCAGCACATTGTGGGTGTTTCTGTGAGACTGGTTCCCTCAAAGAGGAGTTCTCCAGGGGAATGTGCCTGGCGGGACTGGGTTCTGTCTGTCTGCAGACCATTCCCTGTACCTAGATGCGACTGTCTTGTGGGATATATGCTAAATTAGACATCATACATATAAAAAAATGAAATGATTTTAATGAAAGACAAAGTGATTTTGATTATATGAGCATGTGTCTAACTTTCAAGTAAGTTAATAAAACATAAATCATAAAACATAAAAAGAGCTCAACTTACAGTAATTATTTAAAGTAATATTGGCCTGGTAGGATATAAAACATTAATATTATAATTTAAGTTCATTTTGCATTTTATGAACATACTATATTTTCCTTGTAAATTAAAAAAATTTTCCACACTTTTTCTATAAAACTATATCCTCAAAATATATTTTGTTCTTCTGCGTAGTGTAGAAACACCAGGATGGGCTGGGGCAACTGCATGTATGTGGTCAAATACGTCAAAACATGCTCTATAAAATTTAAACTGTTCGCTAAATCAGGTGGGCCTTTCTGAGCCCATTAATATGAGTTAATTAGAGCTTCCTGTACTTAGGTTTTCAGTAGCAACACTTAAGTACTATCTTAGGATCTTTAAATATTTATGAAATAGTTTAGAGAGCTCCTCCTCAAATCAGTACTAACTTGGGAATAAGATCGAGAGCTCTCAGTGCTGAATATACTAAGGTGGAGCAGGGTGTGCAGACTTGTTTATTCATCCCTTTATCCGTTCATTCATTAAACATTTATTGAGTGCCTAGTGCTGTTATAGGAATATAGGAATATAGCGATGAATAAGACTGTCTCTTCCCTCTTGGGACAGTGGTGAGACAGATGTGTACACACTCGCTGTACGTTTGGGCGCAGTGTGATAGGGGCTGGTGTAACAGTGTACAAGGTTCAGTGGAAGTCGCGAAGTAGCTTTGATCTAGGGGAAGACTTACTTCCTAGAGCAGATGAGCTCAGCCGAGTTTTGAAAGACACGTTGGAATCCAGGCTGGTAGGAGTCGTAGTAACTTTTTACTCTAATAATCTTACTTCCTGGACGTCAATTGAATGAATTCCCAGTGAAGTGTCAGATTGGCAAGTAGAAAACAATTATGAATATCTTCAGATAATTTTCATGAATGGTTACTATATGTCTTTCTTTTAAAAATTAAGTATAGTAGTCATTTACAGAGCTTAATTTATATTTGTTTTTTAAGTCTAGCGTGCTGTAATATTTGAACATATACAATTATCATTATACTTTGAGTAGATGTGGATAGATAGAACTTAAATGTCTTTTGAATATTCTTTTAAAATGATTTTGTGCTCCTTTCCTTTGAGTGAAGTTTTCCTTACTGTCTTCATGGTATTATATTACAGAAATTCATGGCTGTTTTCAGTGTAGTGCGCTGCTCTGTGATCGGTGTTGGGAAGAGTCTTGGTTTACCTATTGAATATATCAAAGGCATAACACCTGGCATTTTTCCTGACATTGTTGAGAAGGATTTAGAAGGCAAGGAGCAGTGGCTCTTGTCCCAGCTCTGGGAGATAGAAAGCTATTCATTAATTTACTCATTTAACAAATATTAATGGAAGACACACTACATACTCAGGACCATGCTAAGTTCTAGGAGTGGTTCAGTGAATAAAATAACAATTCCTGTTCTCAAGTACTTATACCCTAGTTGAGTAAATATCTGTGGTATCACGCAGTTTCAGAGTATTACACCTACTACTTTGTAAGTAAGCAAACACTAGGTCTGCGGGATCTAATGCAGCCTGGAGGAGTCGGGGGAAGGCCCCTATATGGGATACAGCTCAAACTGAGAGCTCTCAGTTGAATTGAATTCACCAGATTAAGTGGATGGGATATGAGTTGTGGATGTGGGTAGGTTCTAGGCACAAGAAAAAGCTTTGGCACACTTAGGAAATTCTTGGTTACTCAGGACATCCAGGTCATTGAGCGTAAGGGCGGTGGAATGGCGAGAGGTTGTCTGGAGAGGAAGGAAGGTTCTGATTCAGGTAGAACTGGGAGCCCTGGAAAGCTGCTTGAATGTCATCCTCTGAGTAATGGGGATACAGAGGCTGAAGGGTGTGAAACACAGGAGTGTGGGGCATGATTGGATTTCCATCTCAGTAAGATGAGAACAGGTCAGTGTAGGGAACAGCGCCAGGGGCGGCAGGGGTGGGGCGGCAGTGAAGACACAGAGGCAGCTTAGGAAGCTGTAGCAGTTGTCCCAGTGCCTGAATCAGGGTGGTGGCAATAAGGACAGAGAAGATGAATTAAGGTACAATCAACAGAGTGAATGATGTATGTTTCCTTATTAATGTTCATTGGTTATTACAGTTCAGCTCACTTTTCTGCTGACATGAGTCAGCATCAGAAGTCATAATTAATCCATATCATCAGCAAGCACCTAGAGGCTTCTCTCCCCCTGCAGGTCCACTTTTTCTTCTAACCTGACATTATCTCTGAACTCTCTAGGCCTCCCGAACCCTCCTCCTTTGCCCTTTGTGTCTCAAAACCTGTCATTTTAAATGTTTGCTTTCCTTCTTGCTCTGCAGAAACCTAGATGTTCTTTGAAGGCTTTACTTTCCTGGTATCTTCCTCCTTCAAAAGCTTCCAGCTCTTTTTTAAGCATTTCTGTGCATTTCTCCTAGTTGGTCTTGACTATAGGTTTTCTTGTCTCTCCCACTGATTACTGAAGCCATTAGAACTTTCTTCTAAAGTAATTTCTTTTTTACCCCAATTTCTGCTACTATTCCATATTTACCTACAAGGGGTCTTAGACTGGGGGTTTTATGGACCACCAAGGATTTGAGTAGAATTTATGGTGTCCTTGAGTAGGAAAAGAGTAAACTTTAAAAAAAAACTTTATTAATCTTTAAGTGAAATTTAGTGTTTTTAAACTTATGAATAAAGGTGCCCTACACCCCTCTCAGTAGGGTTTGGCCTGTGCCTTTATTACCACAGAAATCACAGATGTTTTTAAAACATATTGTAGTTATTGAAGATACTTCAAATTATGCTTTCTGTTCAACACTGTTGAAAATAGACTTTGTTACCTCTTGTTAATGTAATGCATTCATGGAGGTGAATAAATATTAGTCTACTACAATTATTTTTTGCTATTTTCATAACCCATTTTACTTAGTTGTTTTGTAATTGTATGTATTTTAGACATTTAAAGGATTCTGCGAGGATCTCTCTATCAGTCATCTATTGCTATATAGTAAATTACCCCAAAAGACTTAGTGGCTTAAAATAATAATAAACACTTAACATTTCACAGTTCTTTGCGTCAAAAATTTGGAAACATCCTAGCAGGATGGTTCTGGTTTCAGGTCTTTGTGAGACTGTAGTTGAGACATCTGCTCAGGCCACGGTCGTGTGAAGCCTTGATGGGGCTGGAGAACCCTCGCCAGGGCGTTCACCTCTGACCAGCACGCTGGTGCCCATTGCTGTTGGGGGCCTCGGTTCTCCCTGTGCGGCATCTCTGCTGGGTGCGCCGCAACACCTGGCTGTGGAATACATACTGTCTGTTGTCTTACTTTCAAGCAATTGAAACAGCGAATGGCCACCTCCCCCCCACTATAAATATCTCTTTGTAATAGTGATATCAGTAGCGTTTCAGTAAAGACCATGGGACAGGCAGGCATACTATTTAGCTGGTAACATACCATTTCCTGTAATTGTCACTCATACCGGCCTCAAAGCAGTACCTGATGTATCCCCTTTCTAAGGCTTCTCTTGAGGTTCTTTCCTGTCTCCAGAATTATTCACTGGATCCTATCTGTTCCTAATTCACATGGCTTGGGATCTTCTTGGGGTGTTTATGATCTTTTACCTTAATTTATAATTAGTTCTTTAGCATACATTTCCCCCCTCAAGTGGTGAGCATCTGTCTGCAGGGATGGCACTCTATTTTATCACCCAGTAATTGCGCCTTCATTCATCCCTTCAACGAGTATTAATTGATTGCTACCTATCTGCCAGCTACTATGCTATTAGGCTGAATACACACCAGGGGCTGTAATAGTTATCTGTTTCTATATAAAAATTATCCCCCAAATTACCCCCATATTTAGTGACTACAAACAGCAATGATCTCATACTGTTTCCTTGGATAGGAACTTGGTAGGCTGAGCGAGGAGATTCTGGCTAGGACTTTCAGGAGGTTGCAGAGAAGACGTTGACTAGAGCTTTTTAAAAGTATTTTTCTTTGAGGAGCTCTGTGCTAGTCACTTGCTGCTGTATAAAGTATCTGAAGGCTCGGTTGAGCTTCCAGGATGGTGCGCTCCCATGAGTGCTGGCAGGAGGTCTTTGTGCTGTGTTAGCTCCTGTAGCTCAGTGCTTGGTCTTGTGGGCCTCGCTGCAGGTCGTCTCGAGTGTCCTCCTGATCTGGCAGCTGGCGTACTCCAGAGCAGGGGATCCAGGAGGGAGTGGGACAAAACCTGTACTGTCTTTCATGATCTAGTCTTGGAAATGACTCTCCATGGTTTCCGTAGCATCCTATTGGTTACACAAGTCAGGGGATCTCTGGGAGCCCTTTCAGAGACTGCTGGCTACTACAGTGGGTAAGGTGGTTCATCGTTTGTCTAGCCTGGCACTTTCACTTTAGTAGGAGAGAGCGTCAGCAGTGATAAAATAAATGAACTAATCACAGGCTTTCATAATGTCACATGAAATGCACAGAGAGGGAACGCACTGTGCTGTGGTAGAGGGTGGGGAGTGCTGGACATGTGCTGTGTAGGACAGGGTGGTTAGCTGAGGCTTTTCTGACCTTTTCACCCAAGGCCTGGTGGTCACAGTGGCTTTCTTTGCTATTATCAACTCCCGGTGATGGGTACGAACGGGAAAGGCTGAAGTGGCTCGGTTCGCAAGCAGGATTCAGAAGTCAGACTGTGGTCGGTTCGCAAGCAGGATTCAGAAGTCAGACTGCGCAGCCGTGTATGTAACCATCAAGTTGCCTGTCTACTTACAAAGCTAATTAAAAGGTGTTGCTATTCAAGCTGTTAGGTTTTTCCCTCCTCCTAAATATAATTCAAGATTGCATGGAAATTGATAATTTTAGTGGCATCTTTTCTCTGTACTTCAGTTATTATACATTCACATAGAATTGATTCTATGATCACAGTGAATTTTTAGTTCATCTGCTTAACAATTCTTCTGGATTGTATGAAAATATCAATTCCTTCAGGTTCTAAGGAAGTGTGTTTATGATCATACATAGTTTTCCAGACTTTTCAAGTTGTAGGAAGACTAATAATTACAGTATTTTCCTTTTGTTTTAAATTAAAAAAAAATACTGTTTTTAAAATGTTTTAAGAGTTAAACACTGTGTTTTCGCTGTTACCATGTTATACTACAGCTAAAAACCTAGACACAGTTTATAAGAGCTTGTTTTCGGTTAAATTAATTTTATTTAAACTGTCATTGGTGATTATCAGTGTGGGATAATACTCAGTAGGGTGCTCATTTAATTTCCCCTGAAGATAAGTGATATTAATTATAAAACTCAGTACACCCCAGACACAGCTGTAGCCGTATTAATTAAGTGTGGTGTACCACCTCAAATAGCATTATAATAGAATTCCCCAGTCTTGTGTGTTTAACCAGTTCTTCAACAAAGGCAAATAGTTTGTACTTCATCTCCTTGGGTTGTTTTTCTAACTTTAAGACAAAAATTTCAAAAGTAGCTACACAAGTGCAGAAATTGTAAAAGACACATACTCCCAGCCAAATTGCCAAATACAAAATAACAGCCATTTATAGTCAGTATGATGGGGATTTCTATCGTGTTTTTATGTATAAAAGTATTTTAAAGTTTACTTTTAAAAGTTTGCTTTTACGTTTTATTGTGTCTTGCTTTAAGCAAATAGTATGTGCAGTTTTATGAAAGATAAATTAGTGATTTTTTTGTTTGTGAGCAGAGGACACATAGTATCATCCCTTTAAAAAATGAAATTTCTTATTACGTTTAAAATGATTTGATAGTAAAGTTCACTTTGTACCTAGCTTTGTAATAATGTCTCGATTACGTGGAATCCACCTGTAGTGCTCAGTGGAGTATCACATAGCTGGGAACACTTTTTCGTGAAGCCTGAGGTATTCAGCAAATTCAATTTACTGTCCTAGTATAGGGGGAAGGATTGTATTTATTTTTCTCCTATGGTTCCTTTTTTATTTTGTCTTTCATGCCTTCAACTCAGGACAAATAGATAAAAGCATTGTAATGGAATTATGAAACACTGGTCTTTTGTATCTCACATTGTGGTTTGGATGTTTGAAGACTTAGAAGATAGAAGGAGGGAGATGCTAATTCTTCCTGTCCTGCCTTTAGCTAGGTATGCTAGTGATAATGTGCAAATTTGTTTTTCCGCTTGGATAAAATTCATCCTTCCCCAGAGTTTTAAGCGCTAAGAGTATGGAGAATTTGTACTAATTCTATTTTATTATTACTGTATATATTATGATATTGTTTATTGATAAAAATACAGTACTACTGAAAATATAATAGGTTAACTTTTTCCCCTTAATGCTATTTTATAAGCCAACTGCTATGAAATTTTTATGTATAAGTGGTTTGGACCTTGTTCTTTATTATTTAGACATGCATTCAGTCTGATGCTGTTGCTCAAGCTCTTAGCACAGTGACTGACATATAGAAGAGACTCAATAAATATTAGTCATTGTCATTTTTATGACATTTGGAGATTTTTGTTTAAGAAAGGTTTATGTGGTTTTTTTTGGTGAAAATTAAAAATATTCTACTACAGGTGGAATCATTAAGTTAATCATTAAGTTATATAATAACAAATCAGCCTGTGAATTGCTTAAGTGCACTTCCCATTCATCTACATGTTTACATTTATAATATTGATGTTGTATTAATGATGTTTTGCTTAATTTCATGTTGTAAGTTTAGCATATTAATCAAGTTATACCTTTGTGGGGTGTGAAGAGGAGTCAGTGTACTTTTCACACTGAGGCACTGTTAACTACTTACACAGGTGGGAATGAAGTGGTAAATCAGAAGACAGGCAGAATAACCAGTCTTACTTCTTAAAAACAAATTTTTGCATCTCCTAGTTTTTTAAAACAAATATGAAGATTTGGGGTACTAACGTATGGAGGTACAATCACTTCTGGAAATACATTCATGCGAAGGCAGTTTTGTTTCTGGGTTATTCCTAAGGAGGGCATGTTTATCTTGGTGAGTTAGATAACTCTTTTCTTTGCTACTGCAATACGGTGTACAGATCTCTTGCTGCATTTTCTACATAGCTATATAATTTCCTCTTTATCCACTTGTCTCCTTCGCTGGATTGATTTTTATGTCCTAAGGAGCTCATGTACCTTTGTATCGCCAACATCAAACAGAACCATCTCTCCAGTGTTCTTCATTTCCTTCTGAAATCTGGGATTCCATTTGATATAATTTCTTGGTGACATGAAAAACATGAAATTTGGTATAATTTCTTTTGACACTTCTTGTATTATAGGTCTGCTGGAGGCAAATTCTCTCAACTTTTGTGTGTCTGAAAATGTTTATGTTTTACTTCTATTTATGAAAGGTATTTTCACTGGACATAAAATCCTTGGATTGACAGTATTTTTCTTTGGGTACTTTTTAACATTTATTATTATTACTTTTTGATTTAATGTTTATCATATTATATTCCATTACCATTTAGTCCCCTTACATCCCCTTACCCCCAGCAATCACCACACTGTTGTCCATTTCCATGAGTCCGTTTTTCTTTTTGCTCTATCTCTCTACCACCCTGCAGAGCCCCGCTGCCCTCCACCCATTGTCATCCCACTCTCCATCTATGAGTCTGTCTCCTTGGTTTAGTTTGTTCATTAGGTTCTGCATATGAGTGAGATCATATGGTATTTGTCCTTCTCTGACTGGCTTACTTCACTTGGCGTAATGTTCTCCAGGTCCATGCATACTATCACTAAGGGTAAACTTTTCTTTTTCATTAAAAATATTTAATTAGTTAGTTAGAGAGGGGAAGGGAGGGGGGAAAAGAGAGGGAGAGAAACATCAATGTGTGTTTGCCACTTGAGCGCCCTCTAACTGGAGACCTGAACCACAACCCAGACATGTGCCCTGACTGGGAATCGACCCGCAGCCTTTGGTTCTCAGTCTGGCACTTAATCCACTGAACCACACCAGCCAGGGAAAATTTTGTTATTTTTTTATAGCTGAGTAGTAGTCCATTGTGTAATTTTCCTATAGTTTTATCCACTCATCTGTTGATGGACACTTGGGCTGCTTCTATACCATGGTGATTTAGTTTAATACTGCAATGAAAATAGGTGTGCTTATGTTCCTTCAAATTAGTGTTTTGGGTTCCTTTGTATGTATTCCCAGAAGTGAGATAGCTGGGTTGAAGGTAAATCCATTTTTAATTTTTTGAGGTATCTCCATTCTGCTTTCCACAGCGGCTGCACCAATCTGCATTCCCACCAACTATACAAAAGGATTCCCCTTTCTCTACATCCTTGCCAGCACTTGTTTGTTGACTAATTGATGATAGTTATTCTGACAGGTGTGAGATGACATCTCATTGTGGTTTTAATTTGCATTTTTCTGATTATTAGTGACATTGAGCATCTTTTCATTTGTTTATTGGCCATCTGCATGTCCTCTTTGGGGAAGTATCCAGGTTCTTACTCATTTTTTCCTTCTTTCTTTTCTTTCTTTTTTTCTTTTTTTTTTTCTTTGCTGTTGAGTTTTATAAGTTCTTTTATAAATTTTGGACCTTAAGCCCTTATCACATGTATCAGCAAATATGTTCTCCCATTCTGTGGGTTGTCTTTTTATTTTGTTGATGATTTCTTTTGCAAAAATTTTTTAGTTTGATGTAATCTTGTTTGTTTATTTCTTTTGTTTTCCTTGCCTAGGGAGATATGTCCAATAATGTTGCTACAGGCAATGTCTGTTATTTTGCTGCCTATGTTTTCTTCTAGAATTTTTATGGTTTTGGGTCTAACATTTAAGTCTTTATCATTTCAAATTTATTCTTGTGTGTGTATAAGAAGGTAGTCCAGCTTCATTTATGCATGTGTCTGTCCAATTTCCCAACACCATTTATTGAATAAACTATATTTAGACCATTGTATGTCCTTGCTTCCTCTGTCAAATATTAATTGACTATAAAGTTGTAGGTTTATTTCTGGGCTGTCTTTTCTGTCCATTGATCTATGTGTCTGTTTTTATGCCAGTGCCATACTGTTTTGATTACTATGGCCTTATAGTATAGTTGGATATTAGGCAGTGTGATTCCTCCAATTTTGTTCTTTCTCAGGATTGCTGATGCTACTTGGGACCTTTTGTGGCTCCATATAAATTTTTGAAATATTTGTTTTAGTTCTGCTAAATATATCATTAGAATCTCAATAGGAATTGTGTTGACTCTAGATTGCTTTGGGGAGTATGGACATTTTAATGATGTTCTTTCAGTCCATGAACACGGTATATACTCCAACTTATTTCTATCTTCTTCAATTTCTTCCCTCAGTGTTTTACAATTTTCTGAATACAGGTCTTTTACTTCATTGGATAGGTTTATTCCTAGGTATTTTATTCTTTTTGAAGCAATTATGAATGGAATTGTTTTCTTAATTTCCCTTTCTGTTAGTTTATTACTGGCATATAAAAATGCAACTGATTTCTGGATATTAATTTTGTATTCTGCTACTTTGCTGAATTCATTTATCAGTTCCAGTAATTTTTTGGTGGAATGTGTAGGGTTCTCTATGTGCAGTGTCATGTCATCTGCAATTAAAGACAGTTTTACTTCTTCTTCCTTTCCAATTTGGAGGCCTTTTATTTCATTTCTTCTTACCTGATTGCTATGGCTAGGACTTCCAATACTATGTTGAGTAAGAGGTGAAAGCAGACATTCCTGTCTTGTTCCCAATCTTAAGGGGAACACTTGTAGTTTTTGCTCCTTGAGTCTGTTGTTAGCAGTTGGTTTGTCATATGTGGCCTTTATTATGTTTAGGTATGTTACCCCTAATTCCACTTTGTTGAGAGTTTTTATCATAAATGGGTGTTGGAGTTTATCAAATGCTTTTCCTGCATCTTTTGTTATGATCGTGTGGTTTTATCCTTCTTTTTTTTTAATGTGGTAAATCACATTTATTGATTTGCGATGTTGTACCAACCTTCCATTCCCAGAATAAATCCCACTTGGCCAATGTGTATGATGATTTTGATGCATTGCTCTATTTGGTTTGCTAATATTTTGGTCCAGGGCTTTTGTTTGTTGGGAGTATTTTGATTACTGCTTTCGATATTATTAGGGATAATCTGTCTATTGAGATTCTCTGATTGTTCCTGATTTTGTTTTGGAAAATAGTAGTTTTCTAGGAACTTATCCATTTTGTCCAGGTTGTCCAATTTTTTTGGCATATAGTTCATAATATTTTCTTACAATCCTTGGTATTTCTTTGGTGTCAGTTGTTATTTCTCCTCTTTCATTTCTGATTGTGTTTATTTGGGTCCTCTCTCTTTTTTGTTGATGAATCCGGTTAAAGGTTTGTCAATCTTGTTTGTCTTTTCAAAGAATCAGCTCTTGGATTCATTGATCCTTGGTTTCTTTCTTTCTTTTTTTTTTTTTAGACTTTATTTCTGCTCTGGTTTTTATTATTTCTTTTTTAAAATTATATTTTATTGATTATGCTATTACAGTTGTCCCATTTCTCCCCCATTATTCCCCTCCACCCTGCACACCCCCTCCCACCCACATTCCCCCCTTTAGTTCATGTCCATGTGTCATAAGTTCTTTAGCCTCTACTTCCCACACTATTCTTGCCCTCCCTCTATTTTCTACCCCCTGTCTATGCTACTTATTCTCTGTACCTTCCCCCCTCCCTCCTCCTCCCCACTCTCCTGTTGCTAACCCTCCATGTGATCTCCATTTCTGTGTTTCTGCTCCTGTTCTAGCTGTTTCCTCAGTTTGCTTTTGTTTTAGGTGTGGTGGTTAATATCTGTGAGTTTGCTGTCCTTTTACTGTCATATCTTTTATCTTCTTTTTCTTAGATAAGTCCCTTTAACATTTCATATAATAAGGGCTTGGTGATGATGAACCCTTTTAACTTGACCTTATCTGAGAAGCGCTTTATCTTCCCTTCCATTCTAAATGACAGCTTCACTGGAGAGAGCAATCTTGGATGTAGGTCCTTGCCTTTCATGACTTGGAATACTTCTTTCCAGCCCCTTCTTGCCCGTAAGGATTCTTTTGAGAATTTAGCTGCTAGTTTTATGGGAACTCCTTTGCAGGTAACTGTGCCCTTATCCCTTGCTGCTTCTAGAATTCTCTCCTTTATTTGAATCTTGGCTAATGTAATTATGATGTGCCTTGGTGTGTTCCTCCTTGGGTCCAACTTCTTTGGGACACTCTGAACTTCCTGAACTTCCTGGAAGTCTATTTCCTTTGCCAGACTGGGGAAGTTCTCCTTTATTTGTTCAAATAAGTTTTCCACTTGTTGCTCTTCCTCTTCCCCTTCTGGTACCCCTATAATTCGGATGTTGGGACATTTAAAGATGTCCTGGAAGTTCCTAAGCCTCTCCTCATTTTTTTGAATTCTTGTTTACTTCCTTCTTTTTTGCTTGTTTCTTTCTTTCTTCCGTCTGCTCCACTCCAATGATTTGAGTCCCAGTTTTCCTCCCATCACTATTGGTTCCCTGTGCATTTTTCTTCATTTCACTTATTGTAGCCTCCATTTGTTCATCTAATTTGCGACCAAAATCAACCAATTCTGTGAGCTTCCTAATCACCAATGCTTTGAGCTGTGCATCTGATAGGTTGGCTATCTCTTGGTCCCTTAGATGAATTACCTCTGATCTCTTCTCCTGTTTGAGCCATTTTTGGTTTTGGTGGTTTTTTTTTTTTTTTGTCTGTTTGCGGCTGTTATGTAGTAAGGGGAGGAGCCTTAGGTGTTCACCAGGGTGGGGCAACCCAGTGATGCTGGATGTGGGGATGTGGGGGCGGGGTCCGAGAGGGAACAATGGCACTTGCTCTGCTCTGTCTTAGATTCCAGTTCCTTCCACTGCTTTCCCCAAGCAAACTGGGCCCTTCTGGTGCTAATTTCCATGTGGGTGGGCTTGTGTACATTCTAGGACCCTGTGGGTCTCTCTAATGAACTCTCCTGGAGGCTGGGATTGTCTCCCAGCACCTCAACCCCCACAAGTGTTTTCAATTGGTGCTTTTAGGCTTTATTTCCCAGCACTGGGGCCCTGCATTGAGCAGTCTGTCTTGCTGCCCGTTTTTACCTGGTTTATCTGCACGTGAATGTGTGACCGCGGTCAGCGCCTTGTGCACCTCACTTGGTCTGCTCGTTGCCTCTCCACGCTCGGTAACCGCTGCCTGTGCGCCTGGGGTGTGCCAACCTGCCACTTGTGCACCCGGGACCACCAGCCACTGCTTTTTCCTCCTGTGACCCCTCTCTGAGGGCCACCAACTCCGCCCCTCTTACTGGTCTGGGTGAACCTGTCGGACCTCTGTACAATTCAAGTTTCCATCTGTTCTGCTTGGGGTTTTTTTGGTTCTATATTTTTGTTGTCCTTAATCTTGGTTGTGAGAGGAGGCACCCACACCTCCATCTTGGCTGGAAGATGGTTTTTATTATTTCTTTCCTTCTACTCACTTCGGGATTTGTTGTTCTTTTAAAGTTCCTTTAAGTGTGAACTTAGATTGTTTATTTGAGCTTTTTCTTTTCTTTCTTTCTTTTTCTTTTCTTTTTTTTTTTTTGAGATAGGCCTGTAATACTATGAATTTCCCTCTTATGATTGCTTTCTCTGTATCCCACAGATTTGGATTGTTGTGTCTTCATTTTCATTTGTTTCAAGGTGTGTGTTGATTTCTTCCTTGATCTCATTGTTGACTCATTCTTTGTTTAATAACATGTTATTTCACTTCCATGTCTTTGGGTGTTTTTCAGTGTTCTTGTGACTGATTCCTAGTTTCATTGCAATGTGGTCAGAGAAGACGCTTGATAATGATTCCAGTCTTTTCAAATATATCGAGACTTGTTTTGTGTCCTTACATGTGGTCTATTCTAGAAAACGTCGATGTTGTCTTGATAAGTATATATATTCTGCAGCTTTGGGGTGAAGTGCTCTGAAGATATCAATTAAGTCCACTTGATCTTGTATTTTGTTTCAGGCTGCTGTCTCTTTGTTGATTTTCTGCGTAGAAGATCTATCCATTGAAGTCAGTGATGTTTTAAATCCCCAACTATGACTGTATTTCTGTTAATCTCCCCATTTATGTCCGTGAAGATTTGCTTCACATTTTAGGTGCTCCTATGTTGGGTGCATAAATTTTTACTAGGGTCATATCCTATTGTTGGGTTTGTTCCTTTTATCATTATGTAGTGTCTTTCTTTGTCTCTAAGTCTTGGTTTTAAAGTCTATTTTGTCAGATACAAGTACTGCTACCCCAGCTTTTTTTTTCCTTTCCATTTGTATGAAATAATTTTTTTCTACCCTTTATTTTCATCTGTGTGTATCTGAAGACATCACAATTGCCTGTCTCTCTATCTTTTAGCTCTTCTGGAGAATTCTCGTGTTCTTTCTGTTGGTGTCTGTTTCTCTCTTTTCCCATTTTGACTCCTGCTTTTTATTTGTTACTATATGTTATGTAGAAAGACTCTGGTGTAGGCCTTTGTCAGCTACAGCTTTTGACTGGCCCTGGTTAACCTGTTTAGAGCTATCAGCAGTCCACAGCGTGTGGCCCCTTCTGCTGGGCTCTGTGTGTGTGTGCCACAGGAACTAGTCTGCGTGCCACCTTTTATTGGCACCGGGCCCTGGGGAGGATCAGCTGAAGTCTTACAGAGTTCCCAGGTATCTGCATTAGTTGTTCAACTAATTGGTGATATAGCTTCAAGCTGTAATCAGCAGCCAGGCTCAGGTTCCACGGGGCGGGGCAGTTGCTTCCCCTCAGGCTGATGCTCTCAGGAGAGGAGTGCTCTGCCTGAGGAGGATGGCTCTTGCAGTATGGGAATGACTCAGCACAGCTATCCCCGCGGCTGTGCCTTCCGTTCTCGCCCCTGAGCCACAAACCCTGGACTCTCCTCCAATGTCTCTAGTCCATTCTGCCCTCCCTCTGCCAGAGACCAGGGTAAATGGCTGCGAATGGTATTTTGCGTGCTGGCCCTTTAAGAAGCCCTCGGAATCTCTAGGAATCTCTCCTGGGCAGACAGAAACCCTTCTGCTTTTCACAGCTGAATGTTGTCTGGGTTCCTTTCCTGTCTCTGGGGTTGTGGGCTGGGGAGCCCAGCTTGTGGGTTAGACCCCACACTTCTGAAGTGAACCCCCCAGATGCTGAAATGACCCTCGAGGACTTCAACTGCCACCCATGGGACCCCAGGCAGCCCTTTTGTGCCTGCTCCACACTCCCTACCATTCACGTTGTGGTGAAGTGGTTTCTTCTGTCTGTGTTTATAAGGCTTCTCTTCAGCTAGCGCTTAGCTGGTTTTTCAGTATGATTTCTCTATGATTCAGTTTGTTAATTCCAGATTAGTCCTGGGAGGAGGTTAATGTAGCTTCCATTTACTCCTCTGCCACCTTGGATCCCTTCTTTTGGTACTTTAAAGGTACCATTCCATTGTCTTTTGCTGTCATTGTTTCTGGTGAGAAATTAGTTATTTGTCATTTTCCTCCTGTGTATATAATGTCTTCATTTCTTTGTCTGCTCTTCTGTGATTTTAATTTTAGTTTTCAGCAGTTTGACTAGGAGGTACCTGAGTGTTTTTTTTGTGGGGTGGGCAGTATGTATTTTTCTTGGGGTTTGCTGAGCTGTTTTTTTTCTTTTTTTAAATAGAACAGCTGTCTTCTGACATATATCTTCTGTATTATTCTCACTCTGCCTTGTGCTCCCAATTACACTTGCGTTAAAATATTTTGTATTGTAGCACAAACCTTGGTTGCTGTGTTATTTCTTTTTTGTTTTGTGTTTTTCTTTTTCTTTCTCTTTGCTGTGGTTTTCATACTTTCCTTGATCTGTATTTAGGTTCACCAGTTCTTTCCTCAGTAATGTTTAGATTCTGTTAAGCCCATCTAATGAATTCTTCATTTCTGATCCATTTTTTGTTCTAAAAGACATTAAAAAAAAAGTTTTTATGACCTTACTGCTGAAATTTCCCATCTCTCATGCATGGTGTCTACTCTTTTCATTATATCTTTTATCCTTTATATCCTTTGTTATTTTTATAAATCTTATTTTAAAGTCTGTCTGGTAATTCCACCATCTAAGCCATGTCTGGTTCTGCTTCTTTTGACTAGGGGACACATTTTCTTGATCTGTGTGCATCTTGTAATGTTTGATCATGTGGTGAACATGTAAGAAAGTTATAGTAGAAGTTAAATAATATTTGCTTCCAAAAAAGTTTCTTTCAAATGGGTCAATGAGACCTGTAGTTGAGCTCGGTTTTGGCTTTCTTGCTGCTTCTGTTTTATCCAGCTCATTTTTGGCCTCATGTTTTGAGGGCTTGGGATCTGAGCAGTAATGAGATTCTGGCTATGTGTTTTTTTGACTTTACAACTGAACCACTAGCTTTCAAAATTGTGGGGTATCTGTGTTTTAATGTCCTGATGCCCACTTGTAGGGTAATGGTGGAGTTTTCTTTATGCTTTCAGTCCACCGCTGGCTCTCTTTCTCCAGGAAGTCTCTGTCTGACCTGATACCTTTCTCCCAGGCCCTAATGTGTTGGGATTTTTCTCAGGTCATTGGTTTAGGCCAGAGGCTTCGGAGGGCAGCTGCTTTGCATTTTCCTCCTGTGCCTCTCATGCCCCAGGGAACATCTTGTTCAGCTTTCCTGCCCTCCCAACCATTGCCATGCTACCCCATGGAGCTGCTGAAAACTTCAGGGCAGGAGTTTGTAGGTGGGTGCAGACTGGTTCCATGCCTGGGCCTTTGTGACCGGGGCTCCTGGGAATTCTAGTCTGTCATGCCAGTACCTGTGCTCCTGTCAACAGTAGTTTTTTAAAAATTTGTTTTTTCTTTACCTTTGTTTAACTATTACTTTTTCAGCTGTTTGTCAGTGATGAGAGCACCTGTCACTTTTTTTTTTTAATCCTCTACTGAGGACACGCTTATTGATTTTTAGAGAGAGGGGAAGGCAGGGAGAGAGAGAGAGGGAGAAACATCGATGTGAGAAGGAAACATCAATTAGTTGCCTCCCGTACACACTCCATCTGGCGACTAAACCAAGTCTGTCACTTCTTGATAGTTGGTTCTTGTAGATTTTTCTCGTGACCTCAGCTCCCTGATGGGTTGAAGTCAACAGGTACTACAATTTTGTAGTTTTGTGGTGTGTTTCTCTTGTTACGATGAGAGCAGTGGTGTTTGTGAGTACTTTCTAAACCCCACTGGAAGCAGTGAAATTCTTAGCACTTAAATGTTTAGGTCATGTTAGAGGGAGCATGCGTGAGTGTGGTACAGAGTTTTTCCTAGGCATTATCATCATTTAAAGACCTATTTTGAAAGATAATCTTTATTATCTTTGTATGTCATTATTTGAAGACATTCTGTTTCATTAGTGAAGTGACTTGTTCAAGATGAGAATTTGAGGGATCATATTTCTTTAATGCGCTATATCTGTTCTAGTCTGTAGAACTTTCCGTGATGATAGCAATGTTCTACATGTGCTTTGAGCCGAATGGGAGCCACTAGCTACTAGTGGCTCTTGAGCACTTGATGTATGGCTAGTGCAACTAAGGAACTGAATTTTTAATTTATGTTTAAATAGCTACATGTGGCTAGTGGCTGCCATAATGAATATAGCACAGGTCTATGTACTGTACAAACTATGGCAATAAAAGTAGCTTAATATACACATGTATGCGGAGCAATTCGCAGAGTCATCGTGCTTCTAAGTATAGTTCTCTTGTCAGCATCCGCTTTAAGACTTTTTGACTTTTTGATTGTTACCATTTGAAACATTGTATGTGACTCTGGGTTCTCTGTGAGAAATACAATTTGTAAAAATCAAAGTAAACAAATAGCTGTACAAACTAATGTTCATTTCAAATATCTGCCAACTGTTTGATGATCTAATTGTAGAAGAGACCCCATTACAACAAAACTCCAGCTTTATTTCCGGAGGCTTCAGCCACCCTCCTCTATAGATATTCATGAAGTTCAAAGACAGACCAGTCTGAGTAAAGGGGAATATGTTTATCAGGTTGATAAGTTATGGAGATACTTATATCTCCATAATTCTTAAAGTCTCCATCATTCTCCATAGAATTCTTAAAGTTCCTAAATCACATCCTGCTGCTCCCCACCCACCCTGCTCGTACACACATCTCCCTGGAGTATAGTATGCACTGTGAAAAGGGTTCAGGACAGAGTATCAGCATGATTGCCAACTACTGAATTAGCTAAGCTACTTTTATAAAACTGCTTAGGTTGCTAATCTGTAAAGTGAAGGTCACCTGATGTTAGAATCTCAATTTAAGATTAGAAGGAATCCTGACTTTGTCTGATTTCTCTTCCACTTTTAGACATAAATGGTTACTGAGAACTTATTACTAACACACACAAATGTAAATATACCTAAATAAGAAATATAAATATATATTTAATTCTAACAATTCCAGTGCTGAATACCTCCTGATGAAATCAAATTGATAATGTGGTCAACCTTGTTTATTCATGTTGAGAGGGAGATATTTACATATGTGCTATTTTATTCTCTTGTAGCTGGAAAGATTTGCCAGTATAAAAATCCCGGGGAGCAAGAAAGAGAGGCCCCCACTCTCCAACTTGAAGGCTGCATTTGCCAGCAGTGATTGTTCCTCAGAGATGACGGAAAACCTTCCAAAGCCACTGTCAGAGAATGAACTCTTAGAACTTTTTGAAAAGATGATGGTAAGAATTAGATTCTCATGAAATGTTTGTGTTAAAGCCTTAGCTTATGGGCATGTTTTAGAAACACCAAACACATTTGGGACTCATCGTGTTGCACAGAGTGGTTTCTGATACCATTTAACATGTCACTTCAGGCATAGAAGCTTTAAAGTTACAAAAAAAGAATGAGAAGGAAAATACTATGCCACAGATACTCTAAAGTATCAAATGATACATTTCTGTCTTGAATGGATGATCCAAGTGGCCTGTTTGGGCTCTGTTGCATTTTTAGGAAGGTGGCCACAGCGCTCTATAGTCTACGTTGTTAAGTGTGCGGATTCGTGGGTTTGTTTTCTTTCCTTCTCGGTTCTCAGGATAACCAAGTTCTTGTAGTCCTGTGATAGTTATGTTGGTAGAGACTTGAACTCATTCACTTCGGAATGTGCCTGTTCTGGGGGAGACATCTGGTGTCATGTGTGGCCTTCTCCAGTCGACTCTAAAATAATGGTGATTCTCCCACAGACTCAGCCGCTGGCTTTCAAGCTGGCTGGACCAATTTAACCCTTAACCCACATGTTAAGTATATTCAAACACTTACTACAAATGAATGCTAATTTTATATAAAGAGCTTATTTACATGTATAGTTTCTACCCTCAAGTTGCTGATCCCTTAGGATTCAAAACAAACAATTGAAAAATGAAGAGTAAAAAATGCCTGAAGGTAGTATTTAATGATTAAGTGATTTATACATTCAGAATAGGAACAAACTACTTTAATTTTTGCAATACCTCTTTAGCTTCAGGGGAAATCAAACTGGAAAGGAAATCGTAGTAGTTTAGGAATATTTAGCAGAGAGAGGGTGGAGTAGTAGTTTAGGAATATTTAGCAGAGAGAGGGTGGACTAGAGACAGGCCTTAACTAGGACAGAATTTGGAGAGCAGAGGGAAGAACGGTCTCTTGAGATGGAGAAACAGTAAAGACTGAGCCAGGTTTCAAATGGTTCATGGGGCAGGGAAGCTGAGAGGTTGGAAAAAACAGACTGGGATGATTATTTGGGACAGATTATGAAAGGATTTTATATGCTGTTCTAAGGAGTTGTATATTATTTCAGCACCATTTATTTTGTACATGTCTATTTAACTTACTGGTTTTGAGAGCCTTGTTTAGTTTTGGACGATTATTGCATTTATCTATTTAGGTTAGAGTATAAGATGCTCTTGGAATTTGAGAAAAAGTTAATAGCTGGACTCTTCACTGGTCAGCTGGAGTCGGCAGGGGTTTTGCTGTTATACGGCCTTAGTTTCTTCTCATTCACAAGTGTTCTGAGTTCAGTGTTGCACGTGGGCCTTCAGAAGACCCCAGAAGGAAAGAATGCCTGGTGTGTGCCTTCATGGGATTCTTAATTAATGTTAGTGATTCCTAACTTTTCATTAATGAACATACATTTTATTAGTATTGTTTTGCATGAACCTTATGTTTGGGAACTTATCTCTTATGTCAGTTCTTGATGAAGTGCTGACTTTGGTTTTAATTAACCATACATACATACTTCTTGACCAACCCTTATTGTTATGAATTGATATAATTACAGCCTAGAACAACAACAACAAAATAACTTTTTCCCCTTTATTTGCTAGCCCTTGCCCCTCTGCACAGTGCTACCTCGGAGGACTCAAGGTAGTTCAGACCCCTTTCCTTCCCCTCATCCATGCATCAGACGTGCAACGGCTGACCTCAATTACCTGGGAGGCGCTGGAATGGGACTTCTGTGGTTCCGCTGTGACTACCTTGTTAAAATAAATACTTTCCTTTTTGGTCATAGTTGCTGGTGCCCTCTGAGTATAGAGCGAGTAGGCTATTGATATTAGATAATTACAGAGGTCCGTTTTATCACCGCAAGCCATTAAAACAACTGCCCGGAAAGTGCTGAATGTGGTTTTATGGTATTTGGTTCTGAACATGATTACTTTGGAAGTGTTTTTATGTTAGTCTTACCCTTCTCCTGGCTGAGAGTATCAGTTTTAATAATATGAACGGGGCAGATGGATATTGGCATTTCTGAAGTATTTACAGAATACGTATTTAATAACTGGGCCAGATCACTTGTTAAATCTTAAATGGGACTTCCTGTTGGCAGAAGATCTTTTGAGATCAAATTCACTTTACTAAGCAGAATATGAAATTGTTGCTTTTTCAGGGCTGCCCAATTTGCTAATAAATGAGTTTGTCACAATTAAGTTCTTTTTAAAAAATGAGGAACAGGTGCTTTCCTTTCCCTCCTTTCTGATTCCTTCACCATATCACAGACATTATAGGGAAGATCTGATGGTTCTGAACATGAGAAGGGTCTTTTTCCTTTTTTAAATGTGAATTAGTAACATTTTTCAGGTTTTTCGGGATACCACATTTTTGACAAATTTAAAGCTGCTTCTCTGTCTGTGGAGGACGCAAGATTTAGGTTGGGTTTGACTTTTGGCTTGTACCTACTGGTGGTATTTTTATTAATAAAAATTCTTTTGATGAGGCAACATTCAGTAATTTGCCATTTTAATCTTTTGGCATTTGCACCTACAGAGGCTTCATACCATTTAAAATTTGCATCTAGAGGCTTTGTTTTGGCATTGTGCCCCTTTTAAAATGATCCTTATTTAACATTATCAAAGGTATTTAAATAATTTTTACATGAAGAAAAACTTTGTTGTGAAGAACCCCTTTTTCCTCCTCAAGACAATCCTTTGAAAGACAGTGTGCGAGCTTGATTACTTAATGAATGTGAAGTACACTGTGGCACTTCAGCATTGGTACTCAATTCACTTATTTAGGAAATTGATTTACTTGGTCTCTGGGTAAGAGTTTCAGTGTGCTTTTAAAGTGATGAAGAATTCGTAGTTACACGCCTTAAGGGCTTTTTCTCCCACTTGTCTTTTCGTGAAAGCAGAATTTTTACCTGAAAGCCCATATTGGTTCTCTGTGGGTCTACATATGTGAAATAGTTGTGCGGACATCATTGTATATAAAACTTTTGATTTCTGGAAGTCAGATTTCAGAAGTTACTCTTGAACTCACTGTAGATTTACGTAAGTGGTTTTGGAACTGGGCAGACATCATAGGGACACGTGGAAAGTGTCAGTGTATCCCGCCTGTTGCCTCGTGAGCCAGCCCTCCCAGCTTCTTCCTTCCTGTCCCTGGATGAAATCCCAGGCGGGTCCGGAGCTTTCTTTTCACTTTCAGATAACAAAAAACCTTAGTTTAGTATAAATAACTTAATTTTCTTCCCCCAACACTTCCTCTCTTTTCCCCTTCCAAGCCTGCTCCCCTTAGAGTCTCCAGTAGGGGCTGTTTTGGGGGAGTGAGGGCTGTGGCCCTTTCTCTGTTTCTCCACATTACTTTTCTCCACTCTCTAGACTGAATGTCTCCTCTAGGATTAAGGTGGAGGTGAGGGGAGGAGGAACAAGAAGACAGTTGCTGTAATAATAATAAATCCCCACAGTATTTATAATTAGGCATTGGTGCCCTAGGGTGTTGTATTTTCTATTGCTGCTGTAATAAATTACTACAGATTTGGTGACTTAAAACAACACCAACGTAGTGTATCACAGTTCTGCAGGTCAAGTCCAGGTTGACTCACGTTGTTTCTCCAGGTTTTGCAAGGCTGAAATCAGTGTCTAATGCTTGTGCTCTTACCAGTGAGGCTTTGGGAAAAATCCTTTTCCAAGTTCATCTCAGTGGAATCTTAGTTCCTTGCTGACTGTCATCTGGGGGCCATCTTAGCTTCCAGAGGCTCGCCCCCAGGCTTCATGTGGGCCCCCATGTCTCAGAGACATCAAATCCACCTCACGCTTAGAATCTCTGGCTTCCCCTTCTGTGGCATCTCTTGCCTACATCTGGAGAAAGTCTTTTTCTTTTGAGGACTCATTTATTAGATTGGGATTACCTAGATAATCCAAAACAATTTCCCTGGGGATTTTAAAGTTTGAAACCTTAATTGCATCTGCAAAGTCCCTTTTACCTGATGGAGGTATAGGAGATTACACAGGCTGACTCCGTGCTCCTGCGGTATTTCTGTGGCCACTCACCCGTCTCCCCTCCTCAGTCTTACCTATAGTTCCCTGGTCACTGGTGACGTCTCCTTTGTCTGGTCGTCTTTCCCAGTGTTCACGACCCGATTCCTCTGCTGGGGTCACTTTTTGGGTGCAGTGCCTCTAGATGGCCCAGGCCTGCTTCCTCCCTGGGATCCACATCTTGTCCAAGGAAAGCTAGTGCCTCCCTTGCCCATAGCTCCTGTCCTTTGGACCTTCAGAGTCTGTCCTCTACAAAGAGCCGTATACTCTGGCTCTTTCTAACTATGGCTTTGCAGTTGTTTTCTTCCAAGGTATTTACTCCAATTCTATGTGGCTTTCAGATGTTGCTCTTTGCAACATCTGACACTGCTGGCCGTTCCCTCCTCTTTGCTTTACCCCCACCCTTTGGGCACCATGACACCTCATTCCCCTTCCTGATTTTCCTCCTTTCTGGCCAGTTCTTATCAGTTTACTTTCCGGGTTTCCTCTTCTGTCTGTCTTTTTATTTGCCCTGAATGTTGCCTCTGACCGTCTTGTCTTTCCCTGCACACTCCTCTGGAGGGGCCAGAGCCCTTTCCTGTTGCAGATTATCTCCTGCTTTGACAACTTGCTGTGGCTTCTGCGCCAGAACAGCTGTAATCAGTCTCTCTAAACATGTTCGACTTTAACGGACCAGACCTGAGCTCGTCATTTTGTTTTTATTTTTTTTCTGCTTTATTGAGATACGGTGGATGTAAAATATTGTGTAAGCTTAAGGCATTCAGTATGATGACAGGTATATGCAAAAAATAATACAAATGGAGCAACTTTAAGAGGGTGCTGGAACTGCTGTCCCAGAGGAACTGCCTTCTAAGCCGACTCCTCAAAGCTTTCAAATGTTGCAGCAGGGCAGAATAACCTGGACTGGGCCCGACCCTTGTGCCTCAAACAATTGCAAAGGCAACAAAACAAATGCTAGGACTAGAGGACTGATAACTGGGAGAATAAAAATTAAACACATTGTTTAGAACTGGCAGCGTCACTGTGTCAGTTTATCTGCACGGAGAGAAATTCCTTTAGGTTGGCGCAGCTGCTGTGGAATGCAGTGTGGCGGTACCTCAAAAAATTAGAAATGGATCTGCCTTTCAACTCAGTGGTTCCACTTCTGGGAATACATCCAGAGAAACCCGAGACACTAATTCAAAAGAATATATGCACCTCTATGTTCATTGTAGCATTATTTGCAATAACCATGATTTGGTAACAGCCCAAGTGCCCTTCAGTAGATATGTAGATAAAAAAGCTGTGGTACATTGACACAATGGAATACTACTCAGCTATAAGAAGAATGATAACTTACCTTTTGTGACAGCATGGATGGACCTGGAGAGTATTATGCTAGGTGAAATAAGCCAGTCAGAGAAAGACGACTACTATATGATTTCATGTGTATGTGAAATCTAATGAACAAAATAAACCTCAATAAGTGAACTGTGATATAGCGAGGGACGACTGTAAAGTCAATAAAAAGAAAGGAAAGGGTTAATTCACAATCTGTGTTGCTAAGGTTTTAGTAGAATTTTAACAACAAAAACAACTACACTTCAGACAGACAGAAGCTAAAGTTTTGGTTTGATGACTGCTTAAATAGTATTTTTGAATGAGACAGTATTCAGTTAAATAGCCAACTGATAGGTTTTTTTCCATTTAAAGACAACTGGAATATTGACCTTATTCAAATTGCTCTTCAGGTCCTATATAGTTAGGTGTTCTATGTATTTTCTGCTCAGTATTTTCTTGATAGACATTGAATGAATTGTGTACACATATGAGTATATGGCTATGTAATGGCTGAAACTGCCATTTCAGAGCTGCTGTAGAATCTGTAGCTTCAGTGTAGTAGGTATCTCAGCGCATGTGTAATGGAAGAATTGGTTAACATGCAGTGGTTTATAAGCTCGTTCAGGTTTCTGTATTCGGCTTAGAAAGAAGCCTTATTATCATATAAAGTAAGTTATTTTCGAGTGGTTTTGTGGATACTATGGGTGTCCCTCCAAGACCCCTTCACCAGGGCGGTACATGCCTACCCCAGCGAATGAGTGTGGCTCCTAGCGGTTGACAGCTGCCCCTCATTGACAGATTTGGCCTCAGGGAACTATGGCTGATTTGGGGGTGTCCTTTCAGGAGGTACTGACTGTGGGGCAGTTTGGGCTGAAGTGAGAATCCACCTGAGGCCACGTTTTTGAATGTCTCTTTTCCTGTCTTACCCAGCTTCCTTCACCCCTCATTCTGGAAGCATCCCCTCTATTAAATAATCACGTGCACCCCAATCCCTGTTTTGAGTCTGCCTCTAGGAAGCCTGACCTAAGACAGTGGAGATATGATATGATCACTTTGAGCAGAAGCAAACTTAAGGAATGTGAAAATTGATGACTTGGCCACAGGGTACCCGTTGTGATTGCCTGGAAACTGCACCAGATGTGGGATCTGGGCTCCCGTTCTGGAGTTTCTAAAAACCAGCTAGCTGTGAAAAGCCATTTACTTGAACAACAATAATAATAAAAAAAAGGCCATTTCATTTCTCCAAGTCTGTCTTTTCTGTCCTGTAATATATGGAGCTTAGATTATGCATTATTCAGACTCTCATGCTGAAGATTTTCCCTGAAGGCTGGCGGTTATTACAGGAAGATGTTTGGCTTCCCTGGATGCCCCCACCTGTAGTTTCTGGGGCAGCCTTAGGAGGTGCTTAGCTTTACTCCTCTGGGATGGCATAGGAAACATGGATGTGCATTTTCTAGAAAAAAAAATCTTTCAGTACATTTCCTAAGGAGTTTGTGACCCCCAGAAGCTCAGTGCCAGTGACTCACAGGGTTTTCTTCTTTTAGGCCTTCTCGTTATAGACAGAGGTTCATAATCTATTCTAAAAGCACTGCACCCTTTACTCACTCATTCATTCATATATACACGCACTCTTTTTTTCTATCCCCGTATTTCTTTTTCCCTTTGGAAAGGGCAGAATTTTTCTTATACTTTCCAGTGCCATTTTCTCCTGGACGTGCGGAGAATAACTGTGTTGGATGAGGTTACATACCTCATAAATGCCTTGAGAGGTTTGTGTTATTATGTAGTTGATTACAAACTTCTTTGTAGTATCATCTCTTCTGTTTCCTCTTTGTTTTTAAACGGGGACTGTCATCACACCTTTGTCATGAAGGCGAGTCCTGTGTTTAGACAAGAGAGGTCAGACAAGCCAGAGGAAAGCGGCTGGGGGAGCTGTGGGTCTGGCCCTTACTTCCCAATGTACTACTTTTTTTGTATAAGCTCATGCCATCTTGAAGATGCCTTTCCAGAAAGAAAACAGTAGTCTTTTTATCTTTCATCTGTCTGTCTTGAAATTTTATTTTGACTTTAACCACAACTAATGGTTTTCTGCTTTTTAGTATTCTGCATCTATTAAGTATTTTAATTTGCTGGCTATGGAGGCTGAATCATGTTTGGTCATCAGACAGAAAGAAAAATAAAAAAATAGCGAATAATTTAAAACACATTCTTAATGTTCTTAGGTCCCCCTCCTTTTATAATAATTATTCCCTAACTTCCCCATTACTTTTTTTCCAGTGAAAATCCTCATCGATAATAAAACTACCTACACTTGTAATTTAAAAAAATCATTACAATGCCTTGCCATACCTACATAATAAAGCAATAGGTGTTTTAGTGTCAGCAATTGGCTATGACGACTCAAGAAGGCACAGCATGGTCACATTTGTGACTCTCTGCCTCACGGTCCCATGAGCACAGCGGCTGCAGTGTAGGTTGATAATGGGTGTGCTGTTCTGGGGACTCAAATGTCAAAGGCAGTGTTGTCCTATGATACCTAAATTTCAGAGATGGAACATCATACCCATTGGTAAAACTAAACAAAACCCAATCCCCTCTCCCCCAAATAAAAAGAGTGTAACTGTAAGTTATAGAGTAGCAGTTGGATTGTTGGAAAATCCCATATATATTTAAAACCATGCAATAAGTAATATTTAATATTACATAATTTACATATGAACTCCATTTTACATCTAATTCCATTGAATTGGAGTTTAGGCCTAGATAATTATGATTCTCTCCCCTTTTTAAGGTATGTACACCTGGGAGACAGGAGAGCTTTCCCCCCTTTTTTCTGTTGACTGCGTAGGACCAGCCCACGCGCTGCGGAAGTCCTGGAACGCCTCTCCCCCGCAAGCCTTGGCAGCGTCCCCTCAGTCACGGTGGCGACCACAGTGGCCCCCGGCATTTTCAAAGTGCTTCCGAAGTGGTGTTAAAGCCTATGAAAATCACTGGCTTAGCAGAAAAAAATAATGAAACGGAACAAACCATTATTCACATGATAGGATAGTACTAACCAGAACAGCCGGGAGAGACATTACTAATTACTATCTTTTATTGGAATGTCAAATGGAACAGCTTGTAAGACTGCAAATATTTATATCAAGGTGCAGTGAAGGGAATTTTGACTGTTAAGTGCTTGAACGATTTGGTAGCCAAAATCTGAATCAGCTAAGGCAATAAACTACAGTGTCCGATGAATTGTAGCACCCTTATAAAACTTGGAAGAAATTTAACTTGCTGGACTCCAGAGGCGATCCAAAGTTCTGAATTTGATGGTCTCATTTCTGAGTGGATTTGGTGTTTATTTTCATTCAGGTTTTACTCTATGTATCAGAAGCCACTCGGGGCTAATCATCAGGAGGAAAGCCACTTGGGCTGGCCTCCTCCTTCCGCCATTCTGCCTTGTCCGAGGCTCTTTTTCCTTTGGAAGGAACAGCTTCTTACTCAAGCAGCTTAACTGATAGTTCCTGGTAACAAGTCTTATATTTACGTGGATATACCTGACTTGCATTTTTCGTGAGGATTAGGCCTAAAGCAATATCCGGGTCACTTAAACCCTTGTTTTGAATGGTGCTTGATCAATATTAGAGTTTTAGGTGGTAGTTGTTTTTGTAAGTGTGATTTTTCTATAATTTAGAAATTGAATACAGTTAAAATGTTAATGAGTATTTTTGATGGGGTGAAGAAGAGACAATTAAAACTGCAGAATGCTTCACCTTTTGGAGGGATCAGTACTAGGTGTTTGATAGTACTTGCTTATAGCTATCAGAACCTGGAAAGTGGTTGGCTTTATTCACCTTTTAATTTTTATGATATGTGGAGCAGTGCTTTTAAAACAGTGCAAGATACCCTCAGGTACAGCGTTAGTGAAATATATATTGATATATACACACATGTTGAAATTGTGTATCTTAATGGCTTTATGAAAGGCAGATATCTTGAACTGTCTAATTATCTATAGTGATGCTGATGTAATTTTGCCAGCCTGCTATGAATTTAAAAAGCTGTTCCAGTGTTTTACCTGTGAAGATGATCTAGAATCCTCTCTTCTCTGTACCTCAGCTCTTCCTCTCTCTTCCAGGCAGAACTACATGCAAATCATTCCAAAACAATGAATGCTGCTGTAGTCACAAATTATTGATTTTCCGTTCATAGTGTATGTAGAGTAGCTGCTCTACTTAGATTCTAAAACGAGGCTTTTTAATTGTGTTTTCCAGGAAGATATGAATTTAAATGAAGATAAGAAGGCACCATTGCGGGAAAAGGACTTCAGTATCAAAAAAGAAATGGTGATGCAGTACATCAGCACTGCT
The DNA here is from genome assembly GCA_004027475.1 of Anoura caudifer. Lineage (NCBI taxonomy): Eukaryota > Metazoa > Chordata > Mammalia > Chiroptera > Phyllostomidae > Anoura > Anoura caudifer. Next base: position 57,113 of record PVKU01001309.1, read on the forward strand.
TCCAAGGCAGTAAGTAAAACTGTCAGCTGGAGAAATAACTGCCAAACATGTGGCGGCAGGAGGAGCAACACACATGCCTGGCGAAGTGCTTCCGTCTGCGGCGCCAGGAGTCAGGGCTTTGGAGTGTGCGGTTGTGGGCATACGAACTATACGTTTGTTTAATTTAAAAATATTTTTCATCTTATAACTTTAAGCTGCTTTTGTATTTTAGCCACTCACATTGCTAAGAAACACTGTGATTAGTTGGTTTATTTACTCAAAGATAACTTTTCTTGTTAGCGAATTAATGTGGTTATTGATTTCTGTGTCACTTGTAAGTTGGGATAGTATTTGTATTACAGAAAAAGTGAGACTGATTTTCCTCCAACTGCCTAAATCAGGATACTTGTGAGTTTTCGTATCGATAAAATTAGCATGTAACAGATTATAAATGTAGACATTGAAAGGAGCATTGAGCCTCTCTACACAGTTGCCAGTTTTCTAGGGAAACTTGAAATATGTGGGCGGAAGTAATGACTAAATGTCTCAGAAACCATGACTGGCACCCAGAATCAATTATATTTTCTTCATGGACCGACAAATGAGCTTGACCAGTGATATAAAAATTGTAAATAAATAGATTAGATAAAAAATATGAAATGGAAGCTAATGAAGAGGTGATCAGTAGAAGGGCCATAAAAAATTATTTTGGCTGAATTTAAGATAGAAGTGGATTAGGGAAAAATATCTTAATGTACCAGAATATTCACTGGGTACTTTAACCTAAGCCCAGATTAAATGGATGTAAGTTATTTATACTTTAACTCCATTTATCTGCTAGACCAGTCAGTGACTCTGGTATTTTTTTTGGAAGAAGACTCCAGTGATGTTTAATTTTTAAGCATGTCTCTTGTTTTGACAGCCTGCTGTTCAGTTGTAGAAATCATTGAGTACTGAGATTTCAGCTCTTTGTATAGATGGGTGCTGTACCTGCTAGTGATACAAATTGCTTTTGTACCTTAATGATACTTGGACATCACAAGTTAGCATTAGAAGTCAGAGCTTTTATGTTTTAGATCAATTTATTTATCTCTATTGATCTTGAGCATTTTACTGTACCTCCCTGACCCTCAATTTCCTCATCCATAAGATGGAGCTAATACCCACATAGGCTTGTTGTTAGAATTAAATTGTTTATTCCATGGTTAAAACACAACAGATTTATAACCGGGGGCTGCCTCTGTGGTAGCAGTGGTGGTAGTAGCAATTGCTTTTTATTTTTGTGATTTGTTTATTGTTTGTACTGTTGGAATTATTACACCATAATTAAAAGTATAAGTAAATGTACATCAGTAAAAATACAATTTTACTATTAGTGAGTCTACATTTCTGAGGCATTCATTTGTTCACCCGTCACATTTAGTAAGTGTCTACATGTTGGACACTGTTTTAGGCCCTGAGATGGAGCACCAAGATAATCCATCAGGGTCTCATGAGCAACGTAGGACAACACAGAAACACATGTAACATGTGACATAGGTGGAAAAAAGAGCAAGGGAGTGGAAAGGGTGTAACTGTTTGACATAGAGTGATCAGGGAAGAGTACTCTGATTTATGAAGTTTAAATCCAACAAGCATGACTTTACTTGATATAATTACAAGAGATACTATATTAGAACTTGGTTTAAAAAACCTTGCCCTTTAATTCTCAAATTTCAGGTAATAAACAGACTTGAGTAGGAGAACAAACTGTTTTGAACTTCATTATAGTGGATCTGTTTCAGTTTGCATTCACTGATTTTAAACTCTAATTCCCTAATCATTTTGTACTAAGGTTGGAATTTATTTACCAGAATTAGTTAATTAGATTATCAGGATTGAAATAGATTAGTTATCTAAAGTCTGATTAAAGCCTCGACTCATTTAATTGGCGTGTGGAGGGTCACGGCTTTTCCTGAGAGGGCTCTGAGTAATTTGGCAGGCGTTTAGCGCTGTAGCAAGTGCAAGCTGACCAGTCATCTATTTCCACTCTGGAAGTAGAAACACATTTTATTAACTTAGGATACGGACCTTGTCATGCCAGTATATTTAGGTTAATGAGTACTCACAAAGTTACCCTGAGAAACCAATCAAAATTCACGGATAGGTTGTTTTAGAGAAGATGTGGGGAATGTGTGTGTCAGATATACTTTTGTTATCATTTTAGCCTTAGAATTTGCTTTGAGATTCTCTTTTTTGGGTAAGCATTAGTATTTTTTAGAAAATAGTACTGATGCCTACCCCCAGTGCTTTGAAAGCACTTTAAAAATGTTAACTCTCAAAGTAACACTAAAGTAGGTTAGCTTGGTTTTTAGAAGAGGGGAGAGATCAATCAAATTAGGTTATTTTGAAAAAACCTTAGTGAGTTTCAGTTTAAGTAGCAAAATTATAAAACTGAATTTCTTCAGTTAGGGAGGATTTGTAAAATTTTATTAAGCAAATATTATGTGTAGAGGCTGCAAGTGCCAGATTCACGTTTCTAACCTCCTAGGGCATGGACATGTGACCTGGGTTTGGCCATTGCAGTCTGATGGCCAGGACTGCTCAGGGCTTCAGAGAAGGGTTTCCCTCCCTCGTAAAAGGACCCAGAGCAGGAAGGCACTGTTTTCGGCCACTGAACATGAGAGGGTTGCCTGAGACTCTTCGAGCTGCTGCTCTGGTCGGATGCAGTCCTGCCTCCAGAGGGTTCCATTGCATAAGATGATACATGTTTTTCTTTAAGCTGCTTTAAGGTTCTTTGCTTTACAGCTGTGAGCATCATCCAGATACACTTTTGCCTCTGCAGGAGCTCTCTCCATCACTGATTCACTCTGGAAGTTACTCTTCCATCCAAAGGAGCTTCCTATAAGATCCTCTCCTCACCCAGTATACTCAGAGCATACCTGAGAGGGGTAGGTACTACCTGGTCTACGGGCTGTTCCTTAGTAAGTGACTTGCCTAAGATGTTTAGCAGCAAGTCTGTTGGAGAAAACTTCTTTGAAAAAGAATGATACATGTTTTACTTTTGTTCGCTTACTAGCTAGAGGGTAGGACTATTCTGCAGTTGGTGGTAAGGACCTTGAAAGCAGGATGTGATATGATAGTCCAAGTGGAAGTAAATTTACAGTTCCCAAATAATGTAAGAAAATTCTGGAACAGAGCAAAGAATATCTTAAGCCACAATGGCCTATGAATTTTTCCTATTTTCTAAATGGAAGGGAACTAGAATTTAATATATAGATCTATTATACAAATGTATCTAATTATGCTTAATCTGAGAATAGTTCTTTATTGTGGTTTAATATTTTTAGTCCTTTTCTTCCCTTAAAATTCCTACAGCATCTTTATAGATACTGCTGAATGACGTTTTCGTAGTCAGGATTCTTGTGCTTTGTGTGGACAAGCGAGTTTAGGAGCCGTGTCTTAATGGAGTCGCTTCCTTCACTCGAACACTAGACTGGAAAGAAGAGTTTTCCTTTTCTTTTTGGCTTCAGTTTATCGTATCGTGTGTCTGTGGTACCAGTGTTCATGTGGATGTTTGTTTTCTTGTGGGTACTTGAATTGTATTTAGGGTGAGCTGGCTCAGGATGTATTATGTCTGGATAATGAGAATGTCTCTCGCAACAGGGTTAACAGAAAGCTATGGATTCATTCATGCACCATTAAAGAATGGGTTAAAAAGAACCCTTGGAGAGGGTAGGATTTAGACCAGTGCAGTACCAGCCTCCTCCCAGCCCTTGTCACAAACGATGAGTAAAAAGAAAACATTCCCTTTACTTTTCCCTTTTTCTTCTGTCAGAAGACTCTTCTCTTTGTTGTTCCACCGTTAGGCTTTTTCAGGGTAACCTGCGGCAGCATCCCACTGAAGTAGTCCTGAGAAGCCAAAACGTATCCCCGAAGGTGGAGGCAAATCGCTGAAGGAGGAAGAGGCGCAGGGTGGGTGAGCGGGGGTGAAGAGGGCAGGCAGGGAGGGAGAGTTTGGGAGAGGTCAGGAGAACCAGAAGGATGTCTGGTTCTATGTGGGGGGGGAGTTCCAGGGAGAGAAATTTTGTTTATGCGATATAGTGTTCAAGTCTTTATTATGTCTCTGAGAACTATTCAGTGGAGATAAGCATTTGCTCATCAATGCTTTTGGAGTCATCTTTTCCTTTTTTCCAATTTTTGCATGCAAGATGATGAGACCGTGCAGACGGTTTATTTCTGCACAGATTACAGCTGGACTGCTGCTACCAGTCAGCATGTAATTATTTTTTTTTTAATGGTTATACCATTAGAGGTGGGTAAAATGATTCATAAATTTCTTCTTAAATTTATACTTCTAGTTCCTCTGTTCTAGCTTTGAATCAAAAGCTCTCATAGGCTTCCCGCTCCCCTCTCCCTGCCATGCGTCATCAGAATCTGTATTACAGATGTAAGTAACATGCTCATTTCAGGTGAGCTGATATCTAATAAGAATGCCTAATTCCACGTTTCTAAGTTTCTTTTTTAAAAAATGTTTTTTAATTCCTTACCTGAGGACTTTCTTTTTATTGCTTTTTTAGAGAGAGAGAGAGAGAGAGAGAGAGGAATAGAGAGAGAAACATCAATTGGTTGACTTTCGTATGTGCTCTGACTGGGAATCAAACCCATAACCTAGGTACATGCCCTGACCTGGAATTGAACCTGCAACCTTTTTGGTGTACGGAACAATGCTCCAACCAACCCAGCTATACCAGCCAGCGCACATTTCTAAGCTTCTTAATCAGAACATCCTTTATTCCCTATTTATGTTTATTTTTTCCTTTTTGATGTCTTTTCTCAGGGGGAAGAAAGCAGATTTGTATGTATTTTCTCTAGATAGAAAATCTAGTGTTCATTTGTTTTAGTATTGATTTACTAATATTGTTCTACCATTAGGGATATATTCATACCTTTCAGTGTCTATTTTTCTTAGAATTTAGTTTAAAATTAAAAAAATTATTTATTGATTGTAGAGAGAGGAAAGGTATGTGTGTGTGAGAGAGAGAAGAGAAAAAAAAGAAAGATTGATTTGTTTTTCCACTTATTGTTGCATTCATTGTTGATTTCTTGTAAGTGCCCTGACCTGGAATTGAACCTACAACCTTGGCTTATCTCCTCCGATGCTCTGACAAACTCAGGTACCTGGCCAAGGCCTTTAGAGTTCAGTTTTATATTTTTATTTTGGAAATCATTGTCAGATACAGGTAAATCAAGTTTTTAAGAACTTAATTTTCTTTTACTTTTCATCCCTATTTATATTTCAGTCATGATGTAAACGTAGAGGAACCAGACAGTTTTACACATTTTTGCTAATTAAAGTTAATGTGGATAATATTTTGGCTTCCACATCGGGTTAGGGATTTGATCAAAGCACCCTTCTCACATTAAAAACTTAGTAAAAATTAATATGTTATAAAACACGTATTAATCAACAATGCCCTTGCTTAAGATACTTTGCCTGTTTATCTCCAGGTCTTGCTTGCTGACTAGGATTAAATTTCAGAGCTGCAGGGCAATGAACCAATTTCTTGTTAAGAGTATTTCCTAATAATCTATTTGGCACTTTAATTTCCATTTGTGCCTATAAAGGATAGGTTTTATTTATGTACAATTAAAATTATCTTCCAGCAGCTGAAATGCATTGGCTTTCTCAGGAGCAGTTATGGGCAGCACGAGCAGCGTTTGCTGGTCTCTGCCATTACTGAGGTGGGTTTTTTTTAGGCAGGAGGTGGCAATGAACAAAACAGTTACCTTTTCTTTCTTTTTTAAAAATTTTTAGATAATGAAAGATGACTTATGTTACCAGAATTCTTTTTTTTTAAGATTTTATTTATTTATTTTTAGAGAGAGTGAAGGGAAGGAGAAAGAGAGGGAGAGAAACATCAATGTGTGTTTTTTTTTTTTTTTCTTGTGCGCCCCTACTGGGGACCTGGCCTGCAACCCAGGCCTGTGCCCTGACTGGGAATCGAACCAGCACTGCTTTTGTTGGCAGGCTGGTGCTCAATCCACTGAGCTACACCAGCCAGGCTTTTCTTCTTTTTTTATAGGAAGAAATTATATTAGGTGTAAATTAGAACTGTGTATTTTTGGTCTTCTAAAAAACTTAGTTATTTAAGATACCTTTTCTTTAAAAAAGACTTGCCAGATGTAGAAGCATTGTTATTACTAGTATAAAATACTAGAATTTTAGAGCTTGACATGGTTAGTAATGTTTTTACTGATTGTGACATTAGATGTCATCGGAGATTTTTTTCCCTCTTGGTTATTTGAGTTGTTTCTTGGTCTAAGATATTGTGCTCTTCCCATGCTTACTTGTTAGATTTTTATGAATGTAATTAAAATTTCCTTGTGTGATAACTGCAGAATTAGTGAAAACTTTGAAAGTGCCAGAGGGAAAAGACATGTGGTTATGGTGGAGATGAAAATGATGAGAAACTATCCATGTGGAGTGAACTTCTTGAGAGAAGAAACAGTTGTGAATGAGAAAGTGGAAAATCGAGAGAAGTGCTATGCATGTACAGTTGCCTTTCAGTGAACAAGGGGAAAATTAATTGAGGAAATGAAAGGAAAAATAATTAGGAACCATAGCTGTCTGGAAGATCACACTGTCTATGCCCTAGTATTTAATAGTTAAGTCAGGGTTCTGCAGATGGGACCCAGGTATCAGTATTCAGTAAAGCTCTAGGACTCGGAGGCATCCAGCCTGCGGCCTGTGGGCCACACGCGGCCCAGGATGACTATAAATGTGGCCCAACGCAAAATTGTAAATTTCCTTAAAACGTCATGAGATTTTTTTTGTGATTGTGTGTTGCAATGTACTCAACATGTGGCCCAAGACAACTCTTTTTCCAGTGTGGCCCAGGGATGCCAACAGGTTGGACACCCTGCCAGGCGATTCCAGGGTACAGTCAAGGATGAGAATATTGGGCTGTACAAGATGTACCTCACCACTAGATGTCCCCCCCCCCACACTTTTTTTTAAATCCTCACCCAAGGCTATGTATTTTGGGTTTGTTTTTTTTTTTAATTGATTTTAGGTGAGGGCAGGGAGGTGAGCAGAGAAAGAAGACCACCAGACAAGACTCTGGCTGGCCTGTAGTATAGGAAAGATTTCACAGCCTGAGTCCAGGTGATGGTGAGAGTATGTTTATTAAGGCCAGGACAGTGAAACAAAGGAAAAACTTAGGGTAGAAGAAGTAACAGGAGAGAGCCTCAGCCATGCTCTGCTGTGCCAGGATCTCCAGAAGTGTTATAGGAAAGGACTGAGCCAGGGGATGGGCTGCTGGCTCACTGGGAAGTCAGAGTAAAAGGGGGTCCCCAAAGACCGGAACAGAGACTAAGATGGGGTCGGAGCTGCTGCTGCCCACTGCTCCCCTGGCTGCATGTTCCTGGGGACCCTTAGAGTTCAGGAGGAAGTAAAGGGTTCATGCTTGGGAAGGGGCATGGCCTGGAGTGAGCCTGCACTAAGTCTTTGTCCTGAAGGCTTTTAAAAATCTTTTTTCTGCAGGTGAAAATCTTGGGAGAGTTTCAGTGGAATATTCATCAGATTTCGAGGTGCATTTTTACCATGCTGATGTGTCAAAATGAGCACATGGGGGGTTTTGGAAATATTCTTTGGTCTGCTATACTTCCTGTTTGACTTTTATCTTGGGTCTGTCTGGCTTTTAGTGGTGTTTTTGTTATTCCGCCTGACTTCATCTGTCCTTGGGCTTAGCTGGCACAAATGGCAGTAATTTGGTTTCTGTTCTCTACTTTCCAGGCCAGGGAGATTTAAACTTGTATATTCTTTGGTTAGGGAGGAGAGGTGTAAACCGTTCACTGTTAAGTGTCCTTGTGATTCACCAGCAGGCTGTAAACTGTTTGACCTTGTTTCATTTTCTTGTCTCAGTTTCTCCATTCCACTTGCCCCGGAATTTCCCTCGTTTCTTACTATCTTGCTTCACATCAATGTGAGAGAGAAAAATCAGTCGGTTGCCTCCTGTATGCGCCTGGACCAGGGATCGAATCCTCAACCTGTTTGGTGTACAGGATGCTTCCACCATCTGAGCAACCCGACCAGGGCTGGATGTCCTTTATTGTAATGTTCGTTCAACAAAACACTAGGAGTTCATAGAATTTAACAGCTAAGCCCAGTGATATTACTGATAAAACTGTTATGTCGCTGTGAGTTCAAGGCTGGTTGGCATGTGCATAATATCAAGAAGAGTGTTCAAGTGGCATACTGTAGCTACTAAGAATTTCTCTATGACCCTTGGGTACATGTAGAAATAATTAAAGGGGAAGGTTATCTACTGTCAAAATTAGAAGAAGTTGGTCTGTTTTGGAAAAAGATGTTCCATAGAACAGGCATTAGCAAGGAGAATAGTGAGTGTGCCTGGTTTTAAAGGTTCGGTGGACTGATTCATCTTCCGCCTTGGCGGCAGTAAACTTAAGCCTCTCTGTTTAGCTTGGACTGGAGACATCCTTTCATCTCAATAACCTTTACACTTATTTCTAAATAGAATAAATTATACATAAACTGAAAAATCCTTTATGCGTTAATCATCTAGATGTGCTAAAAGCATTCATTCCTAATTTCATGCTGCCCTGATTTGTTGCCATTTCCTAACTGGTACAAAATAATGGTTTCCCTCCGCCTTTAAGAGTTGATACAGCTTCTTACCCTCTGTGTGTAATACAAAGTCACGTCGACTGTTTCCTGAATCAGAAAGCCTTCCAGGGTAGATTAAGTCAACTGGGAGTTCTGCCCTTAGTATTTATTGAGGTGGAAAAGCAAAGTGCTCCAATAGTAAATTCAGACAATCTTGTGTTTTGACCACTTTGTGTACATTATTACTGTTACATTTGATTTTTTTGGGGGGGGGGTATAGACTTGGGAAAGCTTGTATTGTACTGTTTTCATGAATTAAATATTTCCTGGCATTATCTTAAGGATGGCTTTATTATACTCATTTAGTAGACATTTTGTTAGTTATGGAACTGTTTATTTACATTAAGTCTGGTATATCTTAGAGTATCTTTACATTTTGCAAATGAGGAAAGGCCTAAAGCGTGTGTGACATTCCCAAGTTAGGGCTGCAGCTAGAACTAGAAATAGGGTTTCTGATTTTCAAAACCCTTTTATTATAAAATAAAACACAGTTCTAGAAACCCCCCCAAAACAAGTATGTCCCTTGGTGAATTATTATAAGGAGAAGACCACTCAGATCAGTAAAGAGAACCTCGCCAGCCACCCTGGGAAGCAGGTTGGCCTCCATCTGCTCTGCCTCAGTCTCAAACCTCTGTTTTCTTCTCTAAAAGTAATTTCTGTCTTGGCTTTTTAAGGTATTGCTTATTTGAATTTTATAGCTTTATCATCCAGAAGTACATTACCAAGCAACATAATTTATTCTTATATTTTAGAATTTTGAGCATTTTTAACCTTTTTTTAATCTTCGAGGTCCGCACATATTCCTTTATTTTGTATGGGGCACTCTGGCTGTTGCCGATCGCATACTTACGGTGAAGTTAACAGGTTCGCTTTCCTTTGTATTTCTTGCAAAAGGACAGCTAGATGCAGAAGCTTGATCAGACTCAGGTTTGATCCCTTTGACAAGACCACAGGAAGTATTATGATCTGTTACTAGGTGTGCTTTATAGCTACAATCCTATTACTTCATTCATTAGTTGAATACATTTATAAAGAGACAGTTCCTCTAAAATACTGATTATCTCATGATATAGGAAATTTAGGATAAATACTTGATTTCTTTTTCATTTGCCAGTTTTCAAGGTACTGGTTGGTTCCCTATCATCCTTTGAAGGTGATCAATTATTCTTAATATCATTTAAAATTAGTGCATCACAGTTATTTCTAGTAAAGCTGAATTTGTCCAATATTTGACTGGTGGGACCCTGTCCAGTTGGCTCCTGGTCATTCGGGCGTGACCCCAGTAGTTTGGGGTTGTTTCATTCCGACCTGACAAGATAAGATGTCAGGCTCCTCTTTTTTTCCCCACACTAGACCTGAAATCGGTCATTTCCTTTAGTGAGAAATGGTATTTCAAGAGCAATCCGGGGATCAGGGGTACTTGTTGCTGGTGGGTTAATCCCTGTTTGTAGGCCTCTCCAGTGGAGAGAGACCAAAAGAAAAATATGTGTGTATTTAAATTTTTTTCTTTTGTATGTTCTGTCCACATCACCAACTATTGTTGTACTATCTATACAGTGAGCTTATAACCATTACATTTTATATGCTTTCTTCTTTATGGTCCTTACTTTTACCCTTCACTCCTATGAATAACTGTTTTTAACCCTCTTTAAGTCTTTGCTTCTATGAGTAACTGTGTTTTAATGCTCATTACCAGTCCTTAGGCCAGTGTTACTCTAGTCATTTTGTCTGTCTGAAGTTTGTTCTTTGGTAGATTCCTTTGAGGGACTCTAGTTGCTGAGCTTTTCATGTTCATAACAGTAAATTTCCTTTATTGTTTAGTCATTTTTACTGGATATGAAATATTTGGCTCACATGTTTTTTCCCATAGTATCTCACATATACCATTTTCTTCTAGCACAAAGCATGTCAACATTGCTGTCAGAAGGACTGCTGATAAATAACTTTTATTCCTTATAGATTTTTGGCTCTTTATTTAGAAGTCTGAGTTGGGATTGTAAAATAAGCAATGTTCTCTTCCATTATGTACTTGCTTTGGTTTTCTTTTTCAGGGATCCTGCTACCTGTACATTGGATTTTTATCTTCAATATGCCACTTTTCCCTAAATCCTATTTATCTTATTCTTCCTTTCCTTTTAACTAAAAAAAAAAATTAGTTCATTTATGAATCTTTTATGACGTGATTTATTATGTTTTTGTTCTTACATTCTAGCTTAGTTTTTGCTTTTCCCTTTTTCCAGAAAGATGATTTCCAAGTGACTATGCATATTTTAAGCTGCTCTTTTCTTTTTCTTTCTTCTTCCTATGTAAGATTCTCATTGACTTCTCTTTTCTTTGTTAATTTATTGATTTTAGAGTGGGGGAGAGGAGAGGAGGCGGGGGGAGAGAGAGAGAGAGAGAGAACAGAAGCAGAAACATTGATTTGTTTTCCATCCATTTACATGCACATTGGTTTCTTCCCACATGTGCCCTGACTGCAGATGGACCCTGGAACCTTGGCATATTGGGTCGATGCTCCAACCAACTGACCTACCCGGCCAGGGCTAGTATTGATTATACTGAAGTTATTTTTATTCCATTTTTCCTTGAGTTTTCTTAACCTCATTTCCGAGTTTTTCTAGCATTGCTTTAAGTATTTTTTTCACGTCTTATATATTCTCAATGCATCTTAGCTTATTTTGAAACTGGAAGTTGTGGTTTGCCATATTTTATGGGGTTTTTTTTTGTGGTGACCTTTCATCTGTAGGGGTGTTCTGCTTCATTTCAGTTTCACTCTCAGCACCTTCTCTATGATGTGTGGGGTCCTGTCCTGGAAGGAAGCCCTGGCAGCTCAATGTTGGGAGTTCTTAGGACATTGACTGCTGCAGTCTCTCCTGATCTTTTCTGCCTTGTGTACCCTCACAACTGGGGTGAGCCAACCTCCATCCAGTGTCAGCTGCTTGTCTCAAACTGGTCTATTGTGATTTCTTCTTTTTTAAAAAATTATATTTTATTGACTATGCTTTACAGTTGTCCCATTTCTCCCCCATCATTCCCCTCCACCCTGCACACCCCCACCCACACACATTCCCCCCTTTAGTTCATGTCCATATGTCATAAGTTCTTTAGCCTCTACTTTTCCCACACTATTCTTGCCCTCCCCCTGTCCATTTTCTACCCCCTGTCTATGCTACTTATTCTCTGTACCTTTTCCCACTCTCTCCTCCTCCCACTCCCCTGTTAATAACCCACCATGTGATCTCCATTTCTGTGTTCCTGCTCCTGGTCTAGCTGTTTGCTTAGTTTGCTTTTGTTTTAGGTGTGGTTGTTAGTATCTGTGAGTTTGCTGTCTTTTCACTGTGATATTTTTGATCTTCTTTTTCTTAGATAAGTCCCTTTAACATTTCATATAATAAGGGCTTGGTGATGATGAACCCCTTTAACTTGACCTTATCTGAGAAGCACTTTATCTTCCCTTCCATTCTAAATGACAGCTTTGCCAGATAGAGCAATCTTGGACTTAGGTCCTTGCCTTTCATGACTTGGAATATTTTTCAGTCCTTTCTTGCCTGTAAGGTCTCTTTTGAGAAATCATCTGACAGTCTGATGGGAACTCCTTTGTAGGTGGCTGTCACCTTATCTCTTGCTGCTTCTAGAATTCTCTCCTTCATTTTAATCTTGGCTAATGTAATGATGATGTGCCTTGGTGTGTTCCTCCTTGGGTCCAACTTCTTTGGGCCTCTCTGAGCTTCCTGGACTTCCTGGATGTCTATTTCCTTTGCTGAAATGGGGAAGTTCTCCTTCATTATTTGTTCAAATAAGTTTTCCACTTGTTGCTCTTGGTCTTCCCCTTCTGGTACCCCTATAATTTGGATGTTGGGACATTTTAAGATGTCCTGGAGGTTCCTAAGCCTTTCCTCATTTTTTTGAATTCTTGTTTCTTCCTTGTTTTCTGTTTGTTTTCTTCTTTCTGGTCCACTCCATTGATTTGAGTCCCAGTTTTCCTCCTATCTCTGTTGGTTCCCTGTGTGTTTTTCTTCATTTCACTTATTGTAGCCTTCATTTGTTCATCTAATTTGCCACCAAAATCAACCAATTCTGTGAGCTTCCTGATCACCAGTGCTTTGAACTGTGCATCTGATAGGTTGGCTATCTCTTGGTTGCTTAGATGAGTTAGCTCTGGGGCTTTGATCTGTTCTCCTGTTTGAGCCTTTTTTTGGGGTGTGGGGGTCTAGGCGGGGCTGTTACATAATGAGGGGCGGAGCATTAGGCGTTCCCCAGGGCAGGGCAGCCCAGTGGCTGGGTTGTGATGTTGTATGTGGGGGCGAGGTCTGAGAGGGAACAACAGTTCTTGCTCTGCTCTCTTGGATTCCAGTCCTTTCTGCTGCTTTCCCCAAGCAAATTGGGCCCTTCTGGTGCTGATTTCCCTGTGGGGTGGGCTTGTGTACATTCTAGGACCCTGTGGATCTTTCCAATGAACTCTCCTGTGAAGCTGGGATTCTCTCCCAGCACCTCAACCCCCACAAGTGTTTTCAATCAGTGCTCTTAGGCTTTATTTCCTGGTTCTGGGGCCCTGGGTTGTGCAGTCTGTCTTGCTGCCTGTTTTTGCCTGATTTATCTGTGTGCGAATGTGTGACCACGGTCAGCCACCTTGTGTGCCTCTCTTGGTCTGCTCGTTGCCTCCCACTGCTGCCTGTGCGCCTGGGGTGTGCCAACCACCTCCTGTGCGTCGGGGACCACCAGCCACTGCTTCTTCCTGCTGCGACCTCTCTCTGCCAGCCATTGACTCCGCCCCTCTTACTGATCTGGGTGAATAGTTGTTGGACTTCCATACAATTCAATCTGCTATTTGTTCTGTTTTTTTTTTTTTTTTTTGTGGTTCTATACTTTTGTTGTTCTTAATCTTGGTTGTGAGAGGAGGCACAGTGTGTCCACCTATGCCTCCATCTTGGCTGGACCTATTGTGATTTCTAATGAGTATTTCCGGGTTATTTTGGAGTTTTCCTGTTTTCATGTTCATTAGACATTTTCTTTCTGCACAGATGTTGAGCTGTGCAGATCTAGTGGCTGTCGTGGTTTGTCTCCAGCTGTTTGTATATGAGGGTCACAGGCAGGGATACAGGCATCCCTCAGGGACGTTGCAGGTTCGGTTCCAGACCACCACAGTAAAGCCATAAAGTGAGTTGTGAGTGTTTTGGTTTCCTAGTCCATATAAAAGTTATTTTTGTGTTATACTGTAGTCTCTTAGGTGTTAAAGAGCATTATGTCTAAAAGAAAATGTACATCATTTAGTTAAAATATATTTTATTGCAAAAAAAAAATGCTGACTATAATCGGGACCTGTTGGAAAAATAGTGATGCTAGACGTGTTCAAGGCAGGGTTGCCGCAAACCTTCATTTTATTTAAAAAAAAAAAAATCTGTGAAGAAATATAAAACAAGGGTATCCCTGTACCTTGTCCTTCAGTATTGTTGGGATTTTGCTTTTGGTATTTAGTTGTTTTGTTTCTTTTTCTGGGAGGGGTTCTAGAGAGCAAAACAATTCTGGATTGTTAACGTTCTTCCTCTCTCTTGCTCCCATGCCCCCTTGACTTTCAGGGGAGAAGTTATGATATATTAAGAAATGGCAGTTTGCTATGTAACTTTAACTGATAGCTCAAGGTTTTGTTGTTTAAGTAGTAAACTTTCATCAAACCTCTTAATGGTCCATGACCTACAAATAGATTTGAATAAAATACTAGTTTTAGTCTTAATTTCTATATTATGTTTGTGCAGTGCTATATCTTCTCATATAATTTCAGTAACTTATGCAGAATGCAGCCTTTTTAAATATCCCATTGATGGTGGGAAAATTCAGACTGCCCTTCAGCACTTTACTCCACCCCCGGAAAATAGGTCTCAGCTGCTTGTATGTGTCTATAAATTAGTGAGTGTGTTAAATCTATCACAGCATGAAATCACTTCAAGCTCTGTGAAAGACTATCTTAAAGAATTTAAATTGATTGCAGATGTTGGTGCAATTAAGCGGGCCTGATGAGCTCAGAATCATGTTTTTCAGATTTGAATATCAATGCATTTAAAAAATTATTGTGATGTACTCCATGTAAATGGAGTTCATAGGCATCTGAGAGTTTGTCATCCTGTTTTTTTAAAATGGTTCAGCAGTGTGAAAAGTGATTTGTGACTCTTTATGCAGATACTTGTGTTTCTTAGAATGAAAATGTATTATTCATCTTAAGTATGTAGTTCCATGCCATCTTTAACCAACTAGAATTGACTTTGAATGATTATTTCCTTTGTTGTTTCATTTGTCTACCAATTTGTTTGTCTACCTTTTGTGCCTATAATTCATTTAAAAACTATTCTGTAGACAGGGAGTTATTTCATTCCAAGTTTTAAGAAGAAAAAAAAATGAGTATAACAAGCCATTGAATTGGCTTAGGTAATAAAAGCATAGGATTTTTTTCCCCTTGAGGTTAGACCTTTTGTCTAGTAGAACTCTGCCTACTTTTAGTTGCTTTCACTTTAAACTACTGAAATGTTAAAGTTTTCTAATTATTAAAATGTAACCTATTGGGTTGCAAATTAGAAAGTGACATCTGAAACAAGACTGTAACAAGATTAAGTAGAGTGTACGGTGTGTTCCTTTTCAATTTATTTCAAATTGATCCGTGCACATTAAGTAATTAAAGTCATCAATTTCTGTTACACATTGTAAAATGTTATGGACATTAGGACTTGATTATATATACAGTAGTGAAGTAAATTACAAAAATGGTGAGTAATTATATTTAGGTACATTTTTTTAAATACTAAGAAAATTATTGAAATATTCAAAGTGTAGTAACACTAATGATTTGAGAGAGTGACAAAGAATACATTAAATTTTTTCTAGAAGGTGTGAAATAGATCTATGTTCGACAATATTTTATAAAAGCTCATTTTACTCATCACGGAAGATTATACTTTAAGTAGTTAAGAATTCAACTTTGTTACTTGTAGCTTTATGATTTCAGAAAATTCAGTATCCCTCTCTAAGACTTAGTTTATTAAATAATAAAATTTAGGAGTGTTTGTGTGGGAACCTATGCATTGGGAAAGAGGGCAATGATTAAATAAAGTCTTTAAGTTATCTTGCTACCTGAAGTTCAAGTCTCAAGCAAAGTCGAAAGTGTAAAATGGGACTGGAAATGGAACTGGAAAGTGTAAAATGCTACAACAGAAGCATTCTTAATTCTGATTCATACTGGAATAAAAATCATTAAAATTAGGCATCAAAAATAATACATAGAGTATTTTTTCCTACTTAAAATATGTATTCACATGCTACTGTTTGGCTATAGAGCGGAACATTTTTCTTTGAGTTTTCCCCTACATAAGTCATACCCAGGAAGTATCCTCTGTGATCGCCATTTGTGCATTTTAATTCAAGTAAGAATTTCTACTTGTGATACAGACTATGTTCAGAGTTACAAGAGATTTGTATGCTTTTTACAGTATTATGTTTTCAATGATCTTGCCCATACCTAATCTGGAAACAAGTTTTTTAAACCAACTCACTCTATCTTGTCTTTTCTAAGCATTAAAGTGATCACAGAAACAAGTATTCTCATATGATTACATTAGCAAGAACAAGTATTATCACAGTTCATAAACAGTGTGGGGCACGAAAAATCAACTCTTAGTATCCACAGAAATCAGTTCATAGGTGTAACTGTGTGGCCTACGGCATGCTTTGTGTGTCTTTCACTGTTATGTGATAATGGAAAGCCTGACACTGGATGTGTATTGCTAGCATATTTTAAAAAAATTTTAAAAATCTTGTTTATTCTATTACAGTTGTTCTAATTTGTTTCTCTTTGCTCTCCTCTGCCCAGCCCACCACCCTGCTCCCACAGTCCATCCCCAGTTGTTCATGTCCATGGGTCAGTCATCCATGTTCTTTGACTAGTCCCTTCCCCTTCTTTCCTCCAGTCTCCCTGCCCCCTTTCCTCTGGCAGCTGTACAGAAGTCACACTTCGTTGAAAACTTTATTTTTTTCTTCTCTTTTTCTCATCAGTGGAGTCATTAAAAATATAACTTTCTGCAGCTGTTTAAGTTTTTCCCTTCTTTTTTGTTGTACCCTCGTTAGAAATGACTGACTTAGCTCAGTCATATATGAATTAAAATATGAATTGATGATATATAAAATATGAATTGATGATATATAAAATATGAATTGATGATATCAAAATATAAATTAATGTATCACTATTTCACCGGAAAATTTTGCCTTATATACATAAATGCAATTGGTTTGGTTCCTCTTTTTTCATTATCACCTTTTAGCGGTGCTAGATTCATGACACAAACCGCTAAACATGCCTTCTTTTTTCTACTCAAGTATTTTTACACAATCTACAAATTACTTTATGACTTGTTATTGAAGAATTATAAAACTCAGCTTTGTACATGTTTTTTAAAGAGTTTTTTTTTTTTTTTTTTAAGAGAGGGGAAAGGAAGGAAAAAGAGGGAGAGGAACACTGATGTTAGAGAAAACATCAATTCATTACCTCTTTCATGGGCCGTAGCTAGGGACCGAACCTGCAACCCAGGCATGTGCCCTGACCGGAATCGAACCTTTTGGTTTGCAGGATGATGCCCAACCAACTGAGCCACCCCTGTCAGGGCCTTGGTGCAATTTTTTAAGATAAATTTTTAACTCTAAAATTTCTTTTATTATTTTTCTTCTAAAAATTATACTCCTGCCTCTCAATTTTAAATGCCTCTTTAATTTTTAATAACTACTTCTATAACATAGCCGAATCTATTGTGCCCATTTAGGAATGTTCTGGGAGCATACACAGACATGCAGTAAACAATTCAGTTCCCCAAAGCTCATGTTGATTTCCATGTTGCCCACTTCAACCCCTCCTCAGTGTTGCTTGTACTGGTTCTTGTACCACTAACCAGCTCCTATCTTCCATTTAGCCACATTTAATGAAAGACTCAGTTTGAATTTGCTTCCCCCCCTCCCCCCCCGCATTGCCATCCTCTTTTAGTTTAGTGCTCAGGCTCCTGAGCACTGACCTAATGTGCCCTATTTCTGCCTTTATGTGTTGTATGTGGAGAAAAAGATATGAAAATGTGGATTGAGGTCATATGTCATCTGGACAGGATAGAGCCCTTTAAGGCAGTGTTACCTTTGTTAATTCATGATTGTCCACACCTAACAGGTCTAGAAACCTCACAAACGTGTTTTATCAACATGCTTAGACTCTGTGCATTTGTGAGTTGGTATGTGATCTAAGCTAATAGAGACTGGTGTATAAAAATCCAGGTATCTCTTTCATTTACAATCAGAAATGTTATTAAGGAGAAAATAATTCTTATATTCTCTTCTCTCTTTGTAGATTATATATGTAGGAAGCCAAGTGATGGCGAGTTGCTTACTTGGTTTGTTGGAACATCTTGTCTGTGAAGATAATAGGGTATATGCCCATAGTGTCGTAGGCTTTTGCTCTTTTAAGTGCTCTCATACTTCCTGTGGTTATCTGTTGAATTAATGTGATAG
Source organism: Anoura caudifer (assembly GCA_004027475.1). NCBI lineage: Eukaryota > Metazoa > Chordata > Mammalia > Chiroptera > Phyllostomidae > Anoura > Anoura caudifer. The sequence continues at coordinate 75,291 of PVKU01001309.1, forward strand.
ACCGGAAGCTCCTTGGAGTGAGGGGATACCTGATGCAGCACAAAGTAGATACTTGTGTTAATGTTTCCGGTACCCCTTTGGCTGGGGAGTGGCTTCTCTGAAGAACTTTGGGTTCTTCACGTAGCCATGTAGACTACCTCCTCCTATAACACGTGCTCACTAATGCTAGAGTGGTCTGAAATTGCTGAGGCCACACTCTTTATAGTATTAAAATAAATTCATTTTATGTTGAGGTAACCCTTGGTCTTGGTGTACATGTGTAATCTCTTCAATCATTTTAATAGGAGTCACATTATCTGTTACTTTGGTATTTTTCCTAATTTTCTTATCTGAAATTAATTGTGATTTAAGATTTGGGGGTATCTTACTGTTGGCAAAATGTATATCCCCCAAGATTCACTTCTTTTCAGGTTACCTTTTAGGGGAGAATTTGATAGGAACTGGTGTTCTCATTTTATTTTCTCACTAAGTATTTCAGTTTTATAGCTCATGATCTTTATACATTTCTCCCTGCCATTTTTGAGAATTTTTGTGGGACACAAAGGTTGTTTAAATAATCAAAGTGATTAGAAATTCTAAGATCAACTTGTTTGTAATCAAGTAACATTCCAAGTATCATTCATTTATTCAGATGCTCAAATTTAAAATTATTAAAATCAAAGATACAACTTAAAAAGATAGAGTATACTTAATGAGGTGGTCTTCAACCAACACTGAATAATTTTTTACTATTCTTTTTTTATCCTCACCTGAGGACATGCTTCTTGATTTTAGAGAGGGGAAGGCAGGGGGAGAGAGAGGGAGAGAAACATCGATGTGAGAGAGAAACACCAATAGGTTGTCTCTTGGACGTGCCCTGCCCAGGGACCGAACCTGCAACAACCTAGGCATGTGTCCTGAACCATTGACCTTTTTGTTTACTGGCTGATGCTCCAACCAACTGAGTCACACCGGCCAGTGCTCTTACACTCTGTCTGTTCTTCAGTGACAAGAGTGTATGATCTCTGAATACTTTCACATTCGCAGTTCTGTAGAAGGAATGCTTTTCTTGTGAGATCTGATCAGAAAACAAATAATGCAAAATGAATAAGTACAAAATGTAAAAATGAATAGAATGGCTTTAAGTAATCATTTGCTGTTCTATAATGCTTTTTAAGATTAATGAAACCCAAGTTCAGAATTTGGCTAATTTGGAATATTTTAAATAAAAATATTAAAATATAGCAATTTTAACAATGTGTTTTATCATTTCAAAAATAATGCACTGTTACAGAAAATTTAGAAAATACAACATAATCACAGAGAGGAAAATTTTTTAAAAAGCCTACTAATTCAAGATGAGGCATCCAGCTACAATATTAAGGTTGTTTTGATTTGGAAAAAGTCTAAAAAGTTATTGTAACAGTGAAGCTAAAGTTTCTGTAGCAGAAATATTGAATGTGTCTTTTTCTACTTTGTCAGAATTTTGGCCAAAGTCCAAAGGCTGAAGGTTGCCGGGCCAGAACAGTGTGGCCGTGAAAATAGATCGGGGAGCCGACGGTGCTGCCGTTAGCTCACCCTTCGCATCTAGGGTATATAGAACAATAGGTGTAAAGATATTTTTAAAATGGAAGATTGCTAGAGAGGCATTGTTTGGAGAAAGAGATGTCATAGTACAATGGTGTTACCTCCAAACCTTGGTGATGGAGTAGAACTAAATGGGTGTTCCTTTCAGAGAGCCTCTCAGAGGTTGAACGTGTCTCCTCCAATCTGGGAACATGGGAACTGGAAACTGCAGATGGTAGACTCTAAAGGCAAGAGACTGAGTGAGCTTCTGTGGTGGCAGAACAAGGAGAAAGGATTAGACCTTTTGTGGGGAGAAGTGGGACTTGCACCAAAGCCTTGATTGGATGTGGACTTCTCAGGAGGGAGTGGACTTTGAGTTGTCCTGGGAAGAGTGTTGTCCGAGGGAACCACTGGCACATGCAGTGACCCCAGCTGAGAGAGTCTTTGTAAGACTGGACTGCTGAGTCACAGCAAGGCAGTCTGAGTAACCCACAGGGACATCCCATAGGAGAGGATAGCAATTGCATTTCAGCCACAGCCAGGGGGCCAGGGGCTCCAGAGTGCAACAGTGATACCTGATTACTGCAGTTTTCTGCGCCTTAAACTCTTCCCCATTTTCTTCAGCTCTGAAGGCGCTGGAGGAAACCTGATGAGTAGGGGCCATGGAATTGAAGAACAAGGTGGGAAAATAGTGCAGGACCACACCCTGTTCAGCACCGTAGATTTTGTAGTCTGAGTGAGGGCCACACTGAGGAAGGAGAGAAATTTTTGGTTAGTTAAGATTGAAGTTTTAATATTAGCCTCACTCTTCCTTACTGGGCTAGATAAGTTGTATGAAATGTAGAATAGTATTCTGAGATAATTTTACTAAAAATAACCTTGGAGTCAGAGTGTTTGTATAAGCAAATTTAAATCCAGAAATTATAAAGCAAAAGGTGGGTACATGTGTTAATGTAACTAAAAACTTCCATATGGATGGTGATGGGGAGAAGGAGCAAGTAAGCAAAGAAGAAATAAAAAATGGGAAGGAAATATCTGCTCCATATCACTAATCTGTAAAGAACATCTACAAATCTTTAGGAAAAAGATGAATAACCCAATAGGAAAAATTTTAATGCATGTAGACAATTTACCTGAGAAGAAATACAAATGGTAGACAGCTCTTTGAAAAGATGTTCAATCTCAATATGTAAATTAAAATGGGTATGGAGGGCATTTTTCAACTGTCAAAGTAGAAAGAGCAAAAAAGATTGCTGACAGTGTTTGGTGAGGGTGTTGAAATATATAGCAATGCGAGCCTTTTGGATTACAATTTACCAATATCTATCAAAATAAAAAAGCTTGTATGTCCTACTGACCTAACAATCTCACTATTTTGACTGTTTTTATAACAGTAGCATGAACTTGTAAAGATCTGTGGATGAAGTTGTCCCTTGTAGCGTTGTGTAAAATGTCAAATTTAAAACAACCAAAATATCCATCATTACAGGAGTGATTAAGTAATTTCAGCACATTCATGCAGTGATGGATAATACAGCATAATAAAATGAATGAGTTAGATATCACTTGGAGAGTGAGCTCATATTAAAAGACATAGGAATATGTGTACAGTCTGAACCAATTTTTGTTTCTGTGAGTGATAGGTGCCTATGTATATCTCTCCAACTAAAGGAAAAAACTTGCTGGATTCTTACCAAATTTGTAAAAATCATTTGCACTGTTTATCTCAGGCTAAGACTGGAGAAACGAGGCAAGAATTTAAATTTCCTCTAGTACTTAAACAAAAAGGATTAGTGGGATTACAGACGATTTAGATTTTAGTGTTTTTGTGTATTTCTCAAGATAAACTGTGGTTGTTCTTTTTGTTTGTTTGTTTTTGTTTTTGATTAAAAAATTGAAGAAGGTGAAGAGCGAGGGGAATATGCCCTTACTGGTGTGGCCCAGTTGGTTGGGCCTTGTTCTGCAAGGCAAAAGGTCATCAGTTCGATTCTCAGTCAGGGCAAAAGCCTGGGTTGTCGGGTTGGTCCTGGTCCTGGTCCTGGTCAGAGCACTTACCAGAGGCAACCAGTAAGAGCTAGGGAAGAGGGAGAGCAGCGACTTTTGGATGGCAAGTATGCGTGATGAGCTTCCGTGTCTGACCCTTGATTTTAGGCTACAGTAATACGTTCTTTCTCCTATTGTGGAAGAAACGTGGGAAGCCAGTGCGAACAAAACGAGGTCCCTATTACTTTAGGCAGCTCGCAGTTTGGTGGAGACGGAACCGTGTCAGCCGCTGAGCACACACAGTGAGGTGTGACGGGCTGGATCACTGGCAGCAGCCCAGTGCTTGCGAACGCCCGGTACTCTGTTTTCGGGAGGGAGTGCGCGGTGAGACCCTGGGTCTCATCCGCCTCTGCGCTGGCCACCTCGGCCGAGCAAAATGGTTGCTTCTGACGTGGCGCCTTCCTCCAAGTTTTCAGCGTTGGTTCCGGAAAATGTCTTTTTTATAGTATTTTCTTAGCAGAAATAAAATCGGATGTTGTTTCTAACAGAAAATACCGTTTTTGTCTTGTTTACCAAGTCAGTTTCCTGTGGTGCAGATGGCCTGATAACATGGGCCACATTTCAATTAGAAAAATCAAAACAAATCAGCAGACCTGATAGTATGCTGTTGGCAAAGCTTTTAAATGTAACTTGGAATAGCACACAGATGCATTTTACATTCTTGTAGTAAATTGGCATTCATTTAATAATCGCTTTTATTTACAGAACTTAAGTTTTGGAAACATCTGGATAAATCTATGAATAATTTAAATGTTCAGTTTGTGATCATTGCCAAATAATGTGTATTAAGCATTTGCCTATGTATGATAATGCTGGATGCTGTCAGTACCACAGAAAATGAAAAATGTAGGAAACCTGAAGACTTGACTCACATAAGAGGTACATGGCTACATTAAAATATGTAAAAAGCATCACTTATATTTGAAGTATTTCATGTGATTGTTGTGTGCCTTAGAATTTATTATTACCTGAACTGATATTTTCCAACCTGAAAAACTAGAGGCTAGATCTGATAACAGCTAAGTTACCCTCTATTTCTGAAAATTCTTTGCTGCCTTTCTTTACCAGGATATGTCACTCAATCCCTGCTTTCAGAACCATTTAGTTGAAAACGCCATGTTTTCATCTTAATGTTTTCAGAAGTAATGTATAGTCATTGTAAAACATGCACATACAGAAAAAAGAAGCAGCAAAACCGTAATTTCTTCACCAGAGATAACTGTTGTTAACATTTTTTATGACTTTTCCCAATCCGGAAAATGAATTTGAGACTGTCAACCTCAAGGTGCTCCTGGAGTTTAAATGAAATGCTGCATGCTGTTATTGCATGTTTGGTGTCTGGCATGTGTGTTAGGTAAAGCATTGCTAATGATTGGTCCTTTCTCTAGCGACTTTTAAAGTGTCAGCCTTAATTTATTTATTTTTATTTTCTGTTTTTACAGTGTCCTTCATTATGTTCTAACTTCTTTTATTCTGAGGCTTGTTAGAGTTTCTTAATGACTGGTAACTTATAGTAAGTACTATAAGGTACTTTTTGATAAAAATACATTTGTCATTTAGTGTTTTTTTGATATTTAATTCCCTATTTCAAGGAAAATTTTAATATTGCCAGAGATAAGTTTTTAATCATGTCCTTTATACCAGTGAACATGGAAACTAATCAACGAAGTTAACTTAGCAAGAGGAGAGAAATGGTGGAGCCACAGTTGAAAGCTTCCATGGAATGAGTAGAGGAGGAGAAACCCAGCAGAAGCTTGCCATGAACTGTGGTAGCTGCTCCGCAGCTTTAGATGTGGTGCAGTGAGGCAGAGAAGAATTATATGGGATAGTTTAGGGAGAGAAAGGTTCGAGGGGAAAAAATACAAGTGTTCGGCTTTACGGAGTATTGGGGGATGGGCACTGAGAGAGACAAGGATTCGGAGTTCCCTGATGGACTTTTGTAAGAGAAACTCTGGGAGAGTTTAAATGGGGCAGGTATCCAAATCAGTGAAATAGGTACTGGGATTAGACTGATGGTTTAGTGTTAAAAGACTTAAAAATAAGGAAGTACATGTGTTTCTCTGGGCAGCAAGATCTGGTAAAGATAGAGGAAAACTGGTTTCCTTGATGGAAGAGGAAAATTGAAGCAATTTGTATGGCCTAGTTTCACTATGTTAATGAAGCAAGGTGCAAAGTCATACGTTAAGAGTAGGGCAGAAATAGGGATAGTTTCAAAAAGAGCTAATGGGTTTTGAACAGGTATTGAGAGAGTATGAATGGAATATGAGTACAAGTATCTGAACTCTAGCTTGAGGGCCTATTTGAGGTTGGAAAATATGAACAAATAATGTGGGCTAATGGTTCCTAAGTTTTGGTTAGTGCAAGAACCCTTTTTATAAAAAATGTAGTCTTACGTAGGTCCCTTCCTCCCTTCTCCCATCATATGTCAACGATAAAAGTGAATCTGTTTTGTTTGCGAAAGAGTGGTGGGCCTTTGAGGTGAACTTACGGTGAACTCTGAGGCACATCTACAGAAGCCTAGAACTCGAAGGAACATGATGTAAACTGATAGGTGACAAGTAGAACTCACAGCAAAGGAAAATGATACCGACAAATTAGAACCTTCAAATTATCTTCTCTTTGACAAAGAAGAAGCCAGAGTAACCACGATTGGCTAATTAACACCAAATCAAGTAACCCTGAGGGTAAGGCCAGGGTGAGGAGCAAGTGAATATTGGAAGATCAAGCAAGAAGCTAGAATACATGCATAGGAAATTTAGGTAAAGAAACAACATGTGCATCTGAGGGGTTCACATTAAGCAAGAGCTTTCTTCATGAGTCTGGGAATTAAAGGTACAGAAACAGTGTAGCATATGAGGTTAATAGCACATGATTGGCTCTCATCCTGCCTTCACGCCGCCTTTGGGAATGGGTAACTGAGTCTTGCGTGTGGGTTAGGAAGGAGGCCTGGGGACTAAAGGCACATTCTGCTTCTGGATTTGTGTGTGGGTGTTGCAAACAGCACCAGATGCTTCCGTGAGTCTGTTGTTGCCTTCACGTGTGGCTTCTAAAGTTTAGTTTGTGTAAATTCATGGTGAGCTTTATTAAAATACCTAGAGATCTCGTGAAGGGCTCATGGATCTGTTTTTGCCCCAGATCCAGAGGCCTCTTTATATGCATCCTCCTGTAGCTCACCTGTACGGTGAGCCTGCATGTCTGATTTCTCTCTTCCTTTCTCCAAGCATGAGATGATCTCAGCACGGGATAATTAATTAGGGCAGCAAAACGTTGATATCAGTTTTGTCTTATTTCATTGTTACCAGATGGTTATTATCAACTTTTAATTTCTCACCATCCTCTAAATCTTATGTGGAGGAATGGTAGAATTTATTGGGGTAAAGCCTTTAGGAACCTGGGTTTTAAAATGAGAGCAAATGTAAAATTTAAAATACTTTCTAAAATTAAGAATTAGCTATCATATCCATAGTCTTCTGGACAAGTATCTGGAAATAAAGCTTATCTCACTTATGGTATTCAAAGATAAAAAAATACAAAGGCTAAAAATTGCAGGATGATATGTGTTAAGGAAAAGACACATTTGTCAAATGGAAACTCTAAGTGTATTATTAGCATAGTTCTTAGGAGTAGTTTAAATAATACCGTCAATTCTACATAAATCTCACAAACTTTAGCTATTGTACACTAAGAAATAATTAGATTTCATTTTCCTTAAATATGTAGTGATAATTTCTCTGTATAAACATGTGGAGATTTAGACTCAAATAAAGAGAACAGACTGGCAGCTGTCAGAGGGCAGGGCTGTAAGGGGCTGAGCGAAATCGGCGAAGTGATTAAGCAAAGGGAAAAAAACCAAAACCCCAAACAAACCTGAAACCACCTGTGGGTGAGAGTATGGTCATTATCAGAGGGAAAGGGTAATGGGGGGAAGTAGGAGAGAGGGTAAAGGGGAGATAAGTGGTGATGGAAGAGGACTTGGCTTGGGATGTTGAACACACAGTACAGTGTACAGATAATGCGTGTTATAAAATTATACCCCTGAAACCTATATAATTTTATTAACCAATGTCACTTCAGTAAATGCAATTAAAAAATGTGGGGATTGAAGTAAACTGACATGGGTAAAGAGAATGGGAAATAATTTATTAATATGTAGTACTGATTTTGGGGTCCGGGCATGAAAACCACAGTGTAACAAACTTTCAGTTGGGGAAGTACATCACAGTATTAGTCACATCTGGTTTAGTCGTTAGTATTAGAAGTCCAGCTTGAACTAACGAGCAAAGAAGACCTTGTATTGACTTTTCTATTTGGAATAGACGGATGAGGAGAAGGAAGGTCTGAAGGTGGTACTTTCTCTCGCCTTTTCCCTTGACCTCTGCACATTGGTGCTGTCTTCTGATTACAGAACAACTTTTTCCCAGAAATGGAAAGCTTGAAACTGTGAAAGAAAACAGGTGTAATCAGCTGTTTAAAAAAGAAGCTAAAACTGTTTGTATGTCAAACTAAGCATAGGCAAAAGATAAGAGATGTGGTTAAAATGATATTTCTAATGATCTTGACAAAGGGTAAATATTTATATCCTAATAGTGAACTTGCATGAGTTGAATAGAAACAGAGGAAAAAAAAACAATTAAAAAATGTGGTAATAACAATTCAAGAACAAATTTAAAAACATAAATACATATGTGAAATTTGTAGTTATATATTCATACTAAGGTATTAATAACTTTACTCCCATTAGATAGTTTTGCTTTCCTAGTAGAGAAAAGGTACCTTTATCCATTGCTGGTGGAGTTATAAAATGATACAGTATTGTGGGAAAGGTGCCTGATATGTTCATGAAAAAGAAAAATGTGTGTGCTCTTTGACCCAGGGAATCTGTGACTTTGAAATACAGGCACCAGCCCTGGCCAGGTAGCTCAGCTGGTTGGAGTGTTATCTGGATACACCAAGGTTGTGGATTTAGTTCCCAATCAGGCCATACACAAGAAGCAACCAGTGAATGCACAGATAAGTGGAACAGCCCTTTCTCCCTTCCTTTCTCTCTATAAAAACAGTAAATAAAAATTTAAAAAAAGGAAGAAATACAAGCACCAATAGATGAGAACATACTCACAGTGATATATTTCTTTTGTTATTACTTACTGTGCTAAAAACCTGGAAACAAAAGACATTTCTATTAATTGTGGTTATCCATACCATGAAGAATTATGCCAATATTAAAAAGAATAAACTAAAGTTATATTAGATGGAGGACCTTCCATGATGTCTAAATCAAAGAAAAGTAAAATGCAGAAAATTATATAAGATAATACAATTAAAGGCCAAGTTCTACCGGTACAATTATGTACGTGTGTATACACACAAACACATATGATTATGTGAGCATTGATTAATATATGGAAGGCTATAGACAAGGACTTTTACAAGGATTACCTTACAGTGGGAAGGGGTATAGAGGAGCTCAGTATAACTTTTCACTTTTATGGCTTTATAAAAAATTTGTGTACATATATGTACACAAATGAATAAATAGAGTTTTAAAAATTAAAACCATATCAAAGGGCAATACAGGTTTAGTTACACAGAAATTATTTTTAAAGATTTCAGAATGTTATATTTTAAATCTCACTGCCACTAAAGAAAACAATAAACATTCAAAGACACTAACCTTTGGGCATAAATTGAAGATGGTATAGATTTACTATTTATGTAAATGAAATAATTTTGAGGTAATGACATCCTAATTACTTTATTTCTGTACCCTAGCAGGGGGCAGCTATCTATATAAATGTTGGTTGAATAAAGAGGTACGTCTGCTTATTTACTTATATTTATGTGCCTCTTCACCCCATTAAAGCATATAGAGCTTTAATTTATTTAGGTTAACTTGTTACTTAGTACGGGGTGGACTTCAAAGGCTGGGATTTTGTCATTTTTATCATGCCTCCATTCTAACCTGGAATGTAGCATATGCAGGATAAGTTATTGATAAGTCAATAATTTGTAAATACAGCATGTACCAAACACAGACTAGTCTAATACAGTGCAGTTTTCAGTGGTGTTCTAGAGCCAGTTTTTCTGTCATGTTCAGGAACATTGCAGTAGTTGCTTGTAATCAGCAACCTGGGAGTCTCTATCTCACATAGACTGGCAAACACTACCAGGAAGTTGTTACTGTTTTCCTGAGAGGCGGTTTTTAAACACTTAACCAGCAACACTATTGCATTTAATTGTGGATCATAACTTACAATATGGACTGTAAAAATGGGAAAATAATTTATACATTCCAGAATTTAATTGATATAATTGTTTTAATCTGGAATTAGTTGTGTAACGTATTTATAACATACAGGATATTTGCTTTTCTTATAGTCACAATTTTATTTTTGTTATGCATTCTTATTTAAAAACTCAAGTGTGAATTACTCCATTTCCATTATTAGATTTCTGGGTACTAGTGCTCCAAGGATAACCCTTTACTTTTGTGCTTAATAAATGGCTTATTGCTTATGATACATATCAATGAATGGAAATTGCAGTTAAAATTATATTCCTGTGAATTTATGCTATCTATCTATTTGAATGTTTTTAGCCTATTTATAGGGAAAAATGCTTTATTGAAAGTGTTATATTTTATTTTTTCTTTAATAATGGTATGTAGGGAATGGGAGGCTGGGAAGATAGCCTGCTTATAAACTACTCTGGTGATTTATGAAAATTGTATTTGACAGTCAAACAAGAAATGAAAATAAGTTAATGGATTGACATGGGGCAGGCCTTCAAGTCATGATTTTTGCTTTGGGTCATTGTAATCGCACTGTATGTCTTAGATTAATAGAAGTGTTTAGTCTTTTTCATTCACTTTTTAAAAGTAAATATTGTTATGGGCCAGGCACTGTTATAGGCATAGGGACATTGTAATGAACGAAGCCGACCATGTCCCTGCTCCCATGTAGGCTACACTTTAGCAGAACCAATCAATATATAAGACCAGGCCTGGGAACTCAAAGAATTCATATCCTTTTTTTTTTTGTATTAGTTAATTTTTACTATATGTCTAGCTAGATTCTTTCATAGAATGGAGCTTGAGAATCCGACATGTTCATCCTCTCTGCCAGGACAGAAGTCCGAATTTGTCCATGTGGCAGGACAGAAGTCCATATTTATCCATGGTAGTTCTTCAGGGGTGGTGCTTGATAAGATACCTGAAGGAAAGTTTTAGGAGGTAATTGAACGGGAATATACTGAATCACTGTCTAAGTAGCAATTATGCTGAAACTACTCTGGGAAGGAAAGACCTCCCAAAGTGGTAAACATCCCAAAAGTATATTTCTAAATCTTAATAGGGATTTTTTCTGGTTTACTTCGTTTCACTATTTTTAACCTATGGATTGGCGCTTGCATGTAATAGCTGCCCAGTGAGCAATGCTAAATGAAAGCATGAGTGTTAATAGATTGTTTTAACCAACTGCCCTAATGTAGTTTTGATTAAGGTAAGATTTATAAAATGTCTTAAATGTTTTGAGTTCCTGTGTCCTGGAATGTGTATAAAGATGAGCTTAACACTTATCTTTTGCCAAGGAGTTTTTAATATGGTAGGAGTCATAAAATGTATAAAGATGTTATGGAAGCCAGCTAGAAATAATTGAAGTGCAGTAGGAGGAAGAAATTTGAAGTGGTAACCTGGAGGTCAGAATTACCTCCTGCTGAGGCAATTAGAAGAGGTTTCAGTGAGAAGGTGGTGTGGAGTAGGAGTGCAGGACAGGTAGGATTTAAATATTTGGAGCTGGGGAAGTGGAGGTATAGAAGGCTGTGGAGATCCCGCCAGAGGAGTTGTGTGCATCTGGGAAACTGATGTGCACACGTGGTGGGAAGTTGTTCAGTCTGCAGCGGGCTGCCCATGACAGAGAACAGTGGAATATGGGATTGAAAAGGTAGGTTTGGAAAAAAAATTCTTTTTTCTTGGTAGAACATTGAATATTATAAGACTGGGATGGTTAGAAAGAGGCTCCTTTGTGTCCATTAGCAGGAAAAATGATTCTCCCTGTATTTTGTCTTTAAGTGCATTGGAGCTAGGATGTGTTGGGCTTTCTCATCAGCTCCAGTAACTCTTCCCAGCTGTTTGTTTTTCTTTTTTAAAGGTTTTAACAGAACTGAGAAGATGAATTCTTTCTTACAAGCTCACCTGAACTGGCCTTGTCTCTCTCTTTAACCTTGTAAGCTACCTCAGAGGCTGTTTCTGTCTTCCTTACTGTTGCCAGAGTATCTTCCTAACATACAGCTTCTTGTGCTTTATTTATTTCCAATTCTGCAGTGACTTCCTGCTATCTGTGGGTTAAAGCTGACTTTCCTTGGTTCGAGGCAGGAGTCTTCGATGGTCAGGTTTCTGTGTATTCTCTGCTTCTATTCTCCACAATCTCTACATCACCTGCAATGTAGCCAGGTAGTTCCCAGCTCTTCTACCTCACTGTGCATTGCCCCACATTATCTGTTATTTGTTTCCCACTGCCCACCCTGAAAGACCTGGTTCTTGAATCAAGGACGCCTTCCCTGATTACCCAGGTGGCGGTTAGGACATCTCCCTCTGCTCACTGAGAATGAATTTATATACAGGCTCCTCCAACTTGTAACTGTTCAGATACTCTTTCCCTCCTGATGATGAGAACCTCAAGGGCAGAATTTTCTCTTACTGTTTTCGAGTCTCAGTATTCATCATAATGGTTGGTACATAATAGGCATTTACATACATGTTTATTGAATGATTACGTTAGGAGGACAGGTAGGTTTTATAGAATTTCCTAGAAATTATGTACTTATAAAATTGTTGCCATGTGACCACAAAAGCATCACATTTGTGGATGCTTTTAGAATGAACATTGTGTAGTTAAGTAAATTTAAGTTCATTACCTTTACTCTCTCATTTATTAGGAAGCATTTATGTAGTATCTGCTAGAAGATAATGCAAGTTGTTCTGGGAAACAGAAGAGATGTGAGACTGTTTCTGCCTTTTCATAGCTGTATACTTAGTTACACGGGGGATGAACATAAGCAAATGAACAATTAACCTCTTCTTGTTGGATTTCGGTTGCTTCCTTTCATTTTAATCAATTCAGTTGTTCATATTGCTCCCTCCCTCATCCACCCTGCAGACTATGGGTCCTTCCTTCCCTTCCTTTGCTTTGATGTACAAACTGAACAGCTTTAAAAACTGCTAATTGAGGAAAAGGAAATTTGTGCCTGCTGTCACAGAGAGAATACAGGTATTTTCGAAGTTGATTTTGTACTGCTTTGTATTTTCGACCTTATTACTAACATGAGCATTGGATTGGTAGGCCGGCATGTGTATATGTGCAGGCAAGGTGGTTTTCCTCCATAAATCAAGAAAGAAGAGAAAAGGAAGACAGGCTTACACTGTACATGTAACAGTGACACTTTAAAAAACTACTTAGAATTGTGGAGGCAAATAATTGTGCAATTACCTGGAGGGACTGAAAACCAAATTGCCTAGTTTTAAAGACTGGAACAGCTGGTGTTATCTTAACCACCCCCGTCCCCTACGTACGTACGTACACACGTACGTGTGTGTGTGTGTGTGTGTGTGTGTGTGTTTAAATGCCCAATGAAATTTCGTTGTGGTTTTTCTTTTTATATAAATATAATCAACACAATAAAGTAGATAATGAACCAATGACTAAAACATCAGCATATTTTCTTCTATCTGTTCAGATCTATGAATGGATTTATCTTTCACTGAGCCGTCAAATAGAGGCTGGCAAATTAGAACATACATGTTTATTTAATCAGCCCCCACCCTCAACTTTGGGATGATTTTTTTTTTAAGTTTTAAAAATACAATTTGTTTTTCAAACGGAAGTAAACCCAGTTCTAAAAGGTATAGTAAAGATGCTAAATAAAAATAAATGGCCTTATTTGACACAGTATAACTTTTCCCTTTTATTTTTTCATTTTCCCTTTTCATTTTTCAGCAAGGAAGTATATAATGTTATCCTGTATAAAATATTCTAAATGGTATGTTTTAAAACCTAAATTAAGATTTAAAGGGCATTCAATTTGAACATACCTAACCTTAGATAAGGATGTGTCTGTAGATAAAACATAAAAAGTTGGTAAATTTGAATTTTTAATATTTTAAAATTAAATCCATATAATAAAGTTTAGAAGTATTCACTACAGCACTAGGTAAGTCATCACAGAGTGAACACGCCCCTTTAACTGGTACCCAGCTGGAGAATTAGTACAATGCCAGTGAGCTTGACTCTCCCAGTCACTATCCTTCTTCTTCCTCAAGAGAACTCCTTGTCCTGACTTCTGACACTACAAATTAACTTTCTTTCTCTGTTTTAGTGTTTAAGTGTTCCTTAAAACTTTTTTCTTGCGATAAAATTTGTGTATTATAATAATATCATCAACCATTTTGCAGCATACAACTCATTGGCAAGTACCTTCCCAGCATCTAGCTCCAGCACGTTGTCATCAATACCAAGGGAAAAGCTGTGTCCTTTAGTCAGTCTCCCCTGCCCCCACACTGGTAGGTTTGGCGGACAGAAAGCCCTCCAAACTGGTTCCTTTGATTCTGCTCATAGCCCATCATCCTTTGAGCACTTCCTTACTATCTTGTATAGGGTTTTCCATGGTCAGCCTGTACTGCCCTAGCTCCAGCCTTGGAATCGGCTTTTTCTCCAGGGAATGTTCCCTTGCATTGGGGACTCTATTTGGAAATCAATATTGGGGTGCTAGATCTTCTAAAGGGTAGTTAGGATATATGTATATACTCATGTGTGCACATATATGACACACGAATATATGCATGTGTGCACATTTTGATATTGTGTATATAGAGATACATAATATATCAATACATGTTTTGTATATGTGCATGCATGTGTGCATATATAAAACATGTAATAATATATCTTATATAGAAAATATATATACAAATACCCATCTGATATCTATTTTTTATGTCTTTAGCTATCTATCTATATCTATCATCTATCTAAGTAGCCCCTTCCTTTTCCTACCCAAACCAGGAGTTTACTCTGATATCTATTTTCATATTCTAGTTTATTTCTGACATTGTTATGAATTTGAAATACAGCTAGGTTCATTTGATTTGGATTTCACTTTAGGATTTCCTTCCCATTCTTCTTGATTTTATATGTATTTTTTGAGTATATGAAACATTGACATGGTTCTGAAAATCAAAACTGCACAAAAGGTGTATGACGAAAATTTTTACTCACCCTCATTTCTCTAAGCTGTTCTACTCTCTCCTTTTTATCATGTTCCCATCCACCCCTTGAAAGGTATACAGTCTCATTAGTTTCACATTTTGTATCATCTTTTTCTCTCCGCATTATTTTGTACAAATAAAAAACATGCATTGTCTCATTATTCTTTTGTAAACACAAAGTAATATACAGGGACCAGCACAAATAACCCTTTTTTAATTACATAAAAATTTTTTATTACAAAATTGTAAACATGTAATTCTGTAACATAACATCACACTCAAGCACACCATATGACATTTCAGACGAAATGTTCAAATTGCTGTCCATCTTGTGTGAACCATTCACATACCCTCCCAACCGCATCCAATGGCGTTACTTCTGCCAGACCCTGTATATTCTAAAAACGACGCTATGTTAGTTCAGAGACATCCTCGGTCTTCTTACAGCTGCGGGCTGCAGTTGACGCAGTGTGCTCATGCGTCTGGCTCCCCATTGCTTATGCAACTGCTGTTCTCTGGCGTTGGGTAGAAGCAGTTGACTGTTACCTTCTGGTATATCACTTTGAAGGCTTGAAAGCTCAGATAACATCTTAGTTCTGGTCATGGTAAGCAGGTAGAAGTTTCATAACACGAGGATGTTGCAGTCAGCAGTTGAAGCAACTCTTCTTAAATACATAAAGTAGTCTAAATATTCAAGTGCCTTATTGAAGGCAATGGGCCAATGCAGAAAAGCTTTCCGGTGAATAGGAGGGAAGTCGATGCTCTTTAGGTATTGATGGGTCATAGACAAATGTAGTGTGTTGTGAATCTAGTGAACAATCTTAAAATGTAGAAATTTCTTTTATTGTTATTGCAAGTTAATTTCTAAGTGTCTAAAACTAGTGTTGGATCAATTTTTGTTTTCCTTTATAAAGATACTTTAGGAACTGAAAGGAGAGCAGTGTATTTTTTACATTTTATCACCTTTCTTTGTAAAAATATACTTGGTAATTCTAAACTTTTAATATATGCTACTTTTGATGTACTTTAAAAGAAGTTTCTAAAATTACAGCCAGAGTTTTTGGTATATAATGGTGCTCATTTAATGTTTATGAAAAAATTATAAGTAACTCTTTAAGGAAACTCTTTGCTAAACTTTATTTTGTTGGTGAATGCACCGTTCTGCAGTACTTTACATCACTCCTGGTTTCTACTGTGTTTGCATAACAACGTCTCTGAATAACAGACTTTATTGGTGGTGGAGCTCTGCTGGATTGTGAATGCTCTGAAACAAGCGATCTGTGTTACAGCGACAGTGCGGTGTTTCTGTTGATCAGTGACGTGAGGGATGCTGGAAATCATTTGAAAAATGTAAGGAAATTGTTGCAATGCATTTTAATAGCAATATGCACGACAGTAATTTAGATCACAATTACCCTGTTGGCATCAACTGTGCTCAGCCCCCTTCTTTTTACAGTGCTGACTCTGCTGTTTTCTTAAAATATTGTTATTATCAATGCAAACTATTTCTTTAAATAGGCTCTACATTTTGTATCATCTTATTCATCTTCACAAGTCTCATCACCTAAATAATAGGTACTAAGAATTCAGGAATTATAATACGAAAAAGAAGCCGAGACAGTTCATTTATAGTTACTGACAGATAAAAACCTGTAGACATAAACAAATACACCAGGGCAAGAGCCTGCACACACTCTCTCATAACTATGAAAACTGAGGCCTTTTGACTATTTTGGCTTTATTTTCGTGGAAATTTTCTGTTTTCTGCAGTTTATATACTAACAATTACTAAGTGAATGTTTGTGGAGAAGGATCTTGAATCTAGTAACTAACATCATACAAAAATCACTTGCAGTTTCAACCTGTTCTTTCAGTCTCCCAATATTTAAAAAGTTACATCTCTAGAAGCTATATACTTTGGGTATTTATGTTAAATTCAGAAAGAAAATGAGCGTTTAAAAAATGTGATTAAAAGACAAAACTATTACCTGCAGTCGAGGCTGTTGAATGGTGAATTGTGATACAGGCCATTTTTCAGGAGAAACAAGGTTTGATTTCATGTTTTGAGTAACAGTTTACCGCAGTTGGAGTAATGTTTAGGAGTATAATTTCTAATTTCTGTGATGTCTCAAATAATCTAGGCATACATTTGCTTAAAGCAATGGCCCTGTCTTTCACACTTGACTAGGGACTAAGGTCACTGTCCTGGCCCACGCTGACTTGTGCTGTGTCACTGTCCTGCAGAGCACATTGGACTTTCTAGATTTAGCTTTTTTTATATTATTAAAAAAATCAGGACATCATGTAATGATGGATTCTCCATGGTTATATAGGAATCACTCAATTATTTGAGAAAAATGAAAGAAAGTTTTTCACCATTTTCCACTGGTAACTTGAGGCATGGTATATTTATAATTTGTCATAGATATGGTATTCCAAATTACTTTAAAAACAAATAAGATCAAAGATTTGAGGATACATACACTTAATAATAATTTTTACATCTGAACTGACTTGACATGTAGGCATTGAGGCAGATACAGAAGAATCTGTTCTGAGTCAAAGGAAATGCTTATTATTTATTACCTTTCATGCAAGAATACTTGGTTTTAGAGAAATAGAAATAATAAGGGAAATAAGTATGAAAGTGAGTGTTACATTTTGTACCTTAGAATATATTTAATAAAGAATCTGATGAGTGATATATGTGCTTTACTTTCTGTTCTGCATTTGATGTTTTAGAATAAAATTTGCTATGGGATTAAAAAAGATTTAAAAATTATGTTGGATAAATATTATTCTAATTTTCATGGTGTCAGGCAGACATTCTTATCTCAGTAATGTGTTTGATACCACAGGGGATAAAACTTTCTAAGTATTTTCATCTTTATGACTAATGGACTTGTAGATATGCAGACGTGAGTGTCCTTGCCTTCTCTCTTCCTACTTCCCACTTCCTTTGAAGTTGTATAAAAAGAAAGAAACACAAGAAGAGCTGTGCTTAAAAGAAATATTTCTGATTATTCATTTAACAATATTTTCTCTCCTCAATTTTCCTTTAAACCTGTATTTTGATAGTAATATAATAAAAGGGGGGAAAATTGTGCTAAAAAAATTTTCCCAATTATCTGGTCTATTCCTTATGTCTTTAATTTAAAATATTTCTTTTTGAGTAATCAATTTTTTTTTCAGAATTTTTTTGACTTTTCTTTCTTATTTTAATCCTCAGTCTGTGTATACCTTCCATTTTATCATGAGCTCATTTGTTCATTGGATGCCCAGCCTTTTCCAGGGGCGGATGGCATAGCGATGAGTTAGCAGAAGCACACACTGCCCTAGCAGATGTCTTCTAGTGGAGACGATGGCGTCCCATAGAGGTGCTGGCATGTGCTGACAGACTCCTTGCTCCTGGCAGATGGGCTCCCGAGCTCATTGCTTTTCTCCCTGCTACTACCACAGTCGTTATTCTCCCTGACTTCATCATTCACATAGAGGGTCCATCCAACATTCCATACTCTTATTTCCTCGACTTTATCATTCCCAGTGATCCTTGTTTTTCCAACCAGTCTCAACCGCCCATTGTCTTGGATAGTAAAATATCAGCTCTAAATACAGTTTACAAACATCATTTCCTGAGCATCATCTGTCTTTTCTACTTACTTAAATATTCTCACTTTAAGAATTTTATAACCCTTTTAGCCCTGACTGGTGTGGCTCGGTGGTTCAGGAGTTGCCCGCACACCAAAAGGTTGCGGGTTTCCTTCCTGGTCAGGGGCCACATCTGGTGTGTAGGACAGGTCCCCAGTTGGGAGCATGTGAGAGGCATGTGGTTGATGACTCTCTCACACATGGATGTTTCTCTCCCTCCCCTTCTCCCACCCTTCCCCTCTCTATATAAATAAATAATATCTTAAAAACAAAAAAGGAATTCTATAGCCCTTTTAGAACTGTTAATCCATTGACTCTACCATTTTTTAAAAATGTTTACTGCCTCTGCGACCTCACCATGCCTTCACTTGTCTCCTTCTGGACCTTAGGCACACAGGCCTTTGTTGTCTTGCATAAACCACCAGTTCACTGGCCTCTGCACATAAACTCTGCCCTCGGTTAAACTCCCCACCTCTTTGTGTTTGCACTTCAGTACAGCACGCAGCTAGGAGGAAGCATGTAGCACACTGACCGGCATTTCCCAAACTGCCACAGGGGACCAACGAGCTCGTGACCTACATTTGAACAGATAGCACATCTTGTCAGTGCACTTCTTCACTTTCTGAAAATGATTTCATATCTTTTCTTCTCATACTTTCCAGTTCTGCACTTTTCACGTGTAGCTGATTTTCTTGCTGCTTCCATCACTGAGAGTGTCGAGGTAACAGCTACCATACCTCACTTCCAAATCACCAGACCTAACACTGCACCTGAATCTGTTCTCGTTGGTTCTGCTTTTGCTCTTCTTACAGTGATGCGCTTTCCCTGCAACTGCGTAAGGTCAGTCTTTCCTCTTACGTGGTGGCTCACATCCTCCGTCAGCTCACTCAAGGGTTTTTTTGTTCGCTTGTTTGTTTCACTGCATCTGTAACTACCCTCTGCATCATCCGTTTCTTTCCTTCAGCTTGGTCATCCTTGTCAGCATGCAAGCATGGTAGGCCCCTCCTACCCCTGCTCAAATCACTCCATAGCTGCTGCCCCAGTTCTTTGCCCCCCTTAACAGAAAAATCTCTTCAGAAGTGTTGTCCATTCTTTTTTGTTTTGTTTTGTTTTCCCCCTTAAAGTTCTCATCAGGTTTATCTTCAATCTACCCAGCATTCAAGCTGATATTGATAAGGTGGTAGTGATCAGTCGATAGTAACACCATTCATTTAGTTGTTGAGACCAGAAGCTTTGGCATCATCTTTACATTTTATTTCTTTCACACCTCACATCTGAACTGTCAGCAAATCTTGTCTGATCCACCTACATGCCGAGCGACTCTCCTGCCTTCCATCAGTGGCGTCTTGCTCACACCAGGCTACCATCAGCTCCTGACCAAACAGTGTAATAGCCTTCTGTTGGTCTCCTGGTTTCATGTTTTGCCATTTACAGTATGTTACCGTATAGGACTTAGAATAATTTTTTAAAAAAATGCTTATTACATCTTTCCTATGCTCAGCACCCTCTAATAGTTTTTCATCCACTCAGAATAAAAAAAAACACTTACCGTGGTTTGCAGGATCCTATTAGTGGCCCACAAACTTTGTTTTAAACAGTCAGATTGTAAGCATTTTAGGCTTTGTGTGGCCATAGAGCCTCAGTTGCTGCTGCTTCGTCTTTCTCTGTCCTCTCTCCTGTGCTTCCTCTTCTTTTTTTCAAGCTTTGAAAAACGTAAAAAGCATTTTTAGTTCAAGAGTGATAAAAAGCACTCGGCACGCAGACTGTAGATTTTCCAGCCCACCTCCAGTTTCGGAAGTCTGCCTGTTGTGTCTGTCCTTGCCGTCTCTAACTGACCTGTCCGCTGGGATGCAGATGCATCTTCTTGCTGTTCTCTGAATATACCAAGTTAATTCCTACCTCAGGGCTTTGTATTTGCTCTTCTGTTTTCTTGGTATATCTTTCTCCCTCTTTATTTTCCCCTCTGCTCAAATGTTATTTTCTTAGGAAAACATCATTTGCTCAGTCTTGTAACTCTTAATGTTCCCTATCACCCACTCTCCTTCCTTCTCATTGCAGTAGATGGCACCTCATTTTGGCTTAGACCAAAAAATTAGGGGCCATTTTTGTCTTTTATTTTACCCCTGGATCTATATCATGTAAACAGGATCTGACACACAGTAGGCATTCACTATAACCTTTACATAAGAAGTGTAAAAGTTATATTTACACACAGTGGGGAGTGTTTTAAGCCAGGAAGCTATTGATCAGGGACTCAGTCCGTGTGGCTCACAGAAAGCCTTCCCTGAGAAGTTAGCCTCAGCCCAGACCTCACTGGTGTCTAGGAGTAGGACTGTGCAAGACGCTCTGTGATGGGAGGTCTGGGCAAGAGGGAAGGGTGTTAGAGTCAGGGATTTCAGGTGAAAATGCAGAGGCTTTTAGGCAATTTATTGTTTAGTAAATTGTTCAAGATAGAAAAACTTAATATGGTTGAGATAAAGGAGTATTTTTTGTCAGTGAGTATAGTCTGTTTTGTTCAATGTTTATTGGAAAAATCTACTTGCTACCCCATAAAGGATGTTCACCTTTAATCCTATTTTGTAGCCAAACACACGAAAGAGTAACAGCTGTGCTTCTATGCTTTGAACTAAAATGGTCATAGAAAAAAACCGACAGGTCGGTCTCCGTCTTTTATATGAATGGAACCATACATTATGTGCTCTTTTGTTTGGCTTCTTTAACTCAGCATAGTTATTTTGGATTCATTTATTTTGTTGCATTATCAGTAAGTGAAAAAATTTTTTATTGTTGTGTAGTATTCCATTGTATGGATATAACCCAATTTGTTGATGAATATTTAGGTTGTTCCCAGTCTTTATACTATTATGAATAAGACTGTTCTGAACATTGTATGCTTGTATTTACTCCTGTTTCACGCTTAGCTGTGCAATTGCTGAGTCCTATGGTCAGTGAATATTCTTAGCTTTAAAACAGATGGTTAGAACTCTTTTGGGAAGCAGCAATACCATGTTGCATCACCAGGGTCCTGTAGCAGAGTTCCAGTGCTTCACACCCCACCTTTCTAGGGGGTGTGTTGTGTTATTTCATTTGTTTTAATTTGCATTTCACTTGTTTTAATTTGCATTTCCCTGTTGATAAGCGATTATGAACGTCATTTCATGTGATTATTGGCCATTCATATATCTTCTTTAGTGATTGTACTGTTTTGTCATTACTATTGAGTTGTAGGAGTTTGTTAAATATTCTGAATACAAATCCCTTATGAGATACATTTATCATTGGGAAAGGCAATCTGTCATGGGCTGAATATACTGTATGTGTATTTTTTGGTTTTGCCAAGAATTCAAGGCTTGAGTGCTGTTTACCCAGGCCATTTCTCAGGGTTGATTTGCAGTGAGTAGCCTTAGAAGTGAAGTTTTGTTTGTCAATGGGTAATGAGCAAGCCTGTTAGGGTTCACTACAAAAACGGTGTATCCCCCACGCTCAGTGTTCTTCCCGTATAATGCCGTTCCCGCCTGTGCAGGCGTCCATCGTCCGTCGCCTCCATCGTCCGTCGCCCTGCATCAGGGCCCTGCATCATCCCTGTGGGAGTTGGTGGCTTGGGGAACCAATATGTGCACAATCAAGTATTTTGACTCTATCTTAGGATTCTTGTGTTTGCTGTCAGAATCCATGAAACCTTAACAGGCTGACTTAACTTGTAGGCAGGGTAAAAATCTCAGGCTTTTTGTGTTGCTTGGAGAATTCATTTTAATAGGGTCTTCCTTGTATTGAGTTTTGGTTTTTATTTTGAGTGTGCCTAAAATATTTTAAAATATTTTCTATGATAAATACTTTATTGCCTTTTATATTTTTGATTTGAAAGGTTGTGTTAATTTTGCAACTCGATTTTATTTTACTATTTTTGTGGATACTATAGATTTTGAATTTATAGATTTATAGGCAGAAGAAGTAAGGGAATCACCTCTCATAGTAAGACTCTGAGGAGCTGTGTGCAACTGTTAATGTGAAAGGTGAGGTTAATGTAATTGTTATTTTAATGGATAATCTTTACACAGTATGGATTAAAAAATTCTTTTTGACTTCCTTTACAGGGAAGTCTTAAGAGAAATCGGCAGATCTCACCTCAGGAATTCATCCATGAACTGAAAATGGGGTCTGCAGATGAGAGACTTGTCACGTGCCTGGAGTCACTTCGTGTATCTTTGACCAGTAACCCTGTGAGGTAATTCCTGTGCCTGAGCATCATCAGGGCTTGCTGCTGAGTTAAACAGTAGTTATCTGTCATTTTTATTTAATACTTTTTTCTATAATTAGGAGCCTGTATACCTCAACAACTAGTTAAGGTTAAAAGTGAATACATGATATATTTATATGCATCAAGAAATATAGTGTCAGTTTTGTACTTTTGTGTTTATTACCGAGTATACATAGACTATGGACTTAAAAAAAACTCACTTTTTTCTTAGAATTTTTAAAAACTTAGGTTATTTTTTTTTTAAAGAGAATAATCATGATCAGAAACTACTAACTTAATGTGATTGAGTTTCAGTCAGAATTTGGGGATTGCATATATATTGGTTATTCTTGTTGAACATGGCCAGAGGTACTATTAGTTTACTTTTTTCTTTATTGGAAATGGTTGTGTTAGATTAGTGTTGCCAGAGTTAGCAAATATAAACACAGGAGGCCCAGTAAAATCTGAATTTTAGATATACTTATACTTAGAAAAATGATTTTCTGAAATCCAAATTTAATTGAGTGTCCTGTATCTGGCAGCATTACTGTAGGGAGTCTCTACGCCAATTTTTAGATTTTTAGTTGAGTATATTCTTAAAAATTTTCAAGCAGACATTATAAAATATCTGAGCAGTTACAGAATTAGAATTTCACAGTTCCAAGGGTCTAAAGTAGATCACTTTTAACTTGTCAGTGTATACTATGTCGATGCTTATTTGTGCACAGGAGTATATCTTCATGTGTGGACATGATGTTTGTGTGTGTGCATACATTCCGAGGGCTAGAACGACAAATTATGATTGGTTTTTAATATGTGAAAGAGTCTTTTTGACATTCTCTCTGATTGTTACTTTTTTTGGATGTTCCTATAGTTAGGTTGTAATATGACAAAATCCTTGACAGCACAAGTATTTAAAACAGAAGGGCCTGCCTGCTAAGTCATGAGAGTGAGTGAGGTTTGACCAAGGAGTATGAAGAGCAGACAAAGAATATTTAGTATAGTTCAACTTTATTTTTTTCATATTTTGCCACTTCTGATCTGTTTTCTAGACTGTAAACTAATAGTGGACATGAGACCAAGGACTTCATATTTCTAGTTACCTCTCTTCACTAGACCATGCTTAGCACATAGAAGTGTTCGGTAGGATTTGTTGACTGAAACAATGAAGTTTGTTTTCAGCCTTCGTAAGTCTTAACTTGCCTAATGTTAGGAACGAAGTCGAATTAGTAGTTTGTTTAGAGGTATAGTCATACGTGAAGAGCCCTAGTTTCTAGGTTAATCTGTGCTTGTTAAATGTATTTATTCACAAAATAATTTATTAAGCACGTGCTACTTTCCAAGTACTGCGTTAGATGTGTGGCTTGAGAAAATGGCAGAGCTGTTCTGGTACTGTCCCTGTGGAGTTGAAATGTAGGGAAAGCTGTTTCGGGGTTGATGGGGGGAGATATACTCATTTTTCCATTGATGTGGTAGGGTACTGGAAATATTCTTGGCCTTTCAATATAATTAAAAGCAGACTTTACCCTTTCTTCTTTATCTTCATCTTTTGAGTGGGCAAATATGATAATGAAAGAAAACCTGAAAGGATTTCATGTATAAGTTTATGCACATTACTATAGATAACAATTAGTTTTTGTGATTTCACCTAAAAACATCAGGGAATAATGCTATATGTCTCTTTCATTTGAACCTAATTTAAATAAAAATCAAATTATTTCCCCAAGAATGGCTTGTTCTGGAATATATTATCAGGATTCCACAAGTGATGTGGATGTTCCCTAAGAAGTAGTCTTTTTAATTAGAAAAGAATAGCAAATCTTTTGGAGATTTTTTTTTCCCTGAACTCATAGCAATCTATGTAGACAGAGAATTGAAGAATTGAGAAGTTACTCGAGAACATTTCTGTGCTTGATTAGGGGAAAAGACTCAGCTGTACATGTAATGCTTGAAATTATGCCTTCGATCAAATCTTACACACTTTGCTGTCATACTATGTATCTGCTGATTATCAGTTATTCTTATTTTCTTATGTACAGTATGTAACTAAATTCCAAGAGAGAAAGAATTCTAATTTTTGTAAGCTTTTGAGATTATTGTTATGTGGTGCTAGTGAGAAAATTACAGTTAAAATTTTTTAATGTCTGTGAATAGAGTTGAAAAAGAAACAAGCCAGACTGATTAATGGTGGCTCTCCAATGCTGGGATCAGGATTTACTTAATTCAAAAATCAAGGAGAAGGTAGGAGGTGCCACCCTTTTCCCCCTAGCTGGTGTGCAGTATTTTTAGAGCCATTCGTCAACTTCTGAAACTCTGCCTAGGAATTATGAGCTACATCAACCTTTTACTCTCTGGATAGTGAATTATGCAAAAACTAGTGCATTAAATAACAGATTATTTGGCTTGTTTTATGAAAAGTTGATTTGAAGATTACAAAGTCCTTCTGCTTGAAGTTTTATTGATTATTCAATATTCTTGGTGACACTTCTGCGCTAAAAGACAAAATTGCTTTATTTTTGAAGCATTAGAGAAGAGAGTAACTTCTTCAAATGATCACATATTACTTTTAGTGGATCTTGACATAGTCAGCAATTACATTTAAGCTATCAGACACATTGACGTGGAAACGTAAAAAGGTAGACACTAACATCATTATGATTGATATCAAGCATTTTAGTCCATACCCATCTATGCATATAGCAAAGTAATTCTAGAATGCATCTTCATTTTCTCAATTTGATGCAGCTGTCAAGGATAAGATTTCTGTCTCAGAAAATCCAGTCTTATCAGTTCTTTGTGTTTTGTGACTTTAGGCATTTTTTTCCCTTAAGGTTAACATTTTGAAGTTTACAAGAAATATTGTCTCGCTTACTTTATCTTTTTGTTAGAAAATTTCTAAGGAGGTTTTGGAACTACGTTTATTAAACTATAACTTCCAGAAAATCATTTTAGAAAAGTATGCAGTTAAAATGTATTTGTTTTCCTCAAAGCAAGTAAGCAGCCTTAGCATGCCATTATTCCATTCAATCAGCGTGGTGTTTGAAATCTAGTTTTTTCCCTTTCCTGGGTTTGAAAACACAGACCCCGTGGAGGAGCTTAGCTTTGGTGTTGATGTATGTTTTGTGTCATATACGGCATCTGCCATGGAAGAAAATAGAGAATCTTGTGGCGAGCAATGCAGTCCATGTACTCACTGGCATCAACACGAAGAAAAAAGACCAAAAACTGTGAAGTTACTAATACTTTGCTTTATTTAAAGATTATTTTATAAAATGTTAAATATATTAGAAGAGGTTCTTAACAGTAAAACAAGTACCACATGCCTATGAATGGGGCTAAGGTATAGATTGCTTCCTATATTTTTGAAGCTTCCATATATCCCTCCTTCATTCTGCATAGCCTTCTCCCACTGTCCTGTGGTGACCAGTATCCTGAGTTTTGGGCTTATCATTTTTTTTCGTTTTTATTATAGTTTTTCACCACCTATGTATTCTAATATATTGGTTTCATATCCTCTTCAACTCTGTGTAAATGGCATCATCTTCCCTGTACTTTTCTGAGACTGAGGTTTCCTCTGTTATTTGTCAGTTATGTATGTTGATGTGTGCAGATACTCACACTGGATCACAATCATTTTTATAACTCTATTTTTTCTTATACTTTAGGAATATATAAATAGCATATGAGTGCTTTCTAAAAAATCCTATCTGATAATCTTTGTCTTTATCTTACAGTTTTATTTTTTGTGTTGATTATAAAAATATGTTAGAATTTATATCTGATATTTCATTTTGAACTTTTTTTTTAGCTTGTTACTTTTTCCATGCTTTTCCTCCTCGTCCTTCTCCTCCTCCCCACTCTCCTCTCCTCCTTCGTTGTACTCCTTCCTCTCCTTCTGTAGTTTTCCTTCTTCCTAATCCTTAAGTTCTTTTGGATAGATTTTTAATCTTTTATATTATTTTTCCTCATTTAATAATTTGGGAGACACATTCATTTTTCTGATCCTATAACAAAAATATTTAACATGTACAAAAAGGAACTTTAACATACATGTACTTAAAAGCAAAAAAAATAAGCAAGATCTCTCTTCTTTTTGAAGCTAAGAATGCTTAGACACCAATCATCCTGTTGATTTCAATGCTACTTTTGTGTGATATTTTAATTATGCTTTTGTTATTTTTATTTTTATTAAGATTTTATTTATTTATTTTCAGACAGAGGGGAAGGAAGGGAGAGAGGGAAACTTCATTGTGTGGTTGCCTCTTGTGCGCTCCCTACTGGGGACCTGGCCCACAACCCTGGCATGTGCCCTGACCTGGAATTGAACCAGCGATCCTTTGTTTTGCAGGCTGGCGCTCAATCCACTGAGCCACACCAGCCAGGGCTATTTTTTATTTTTTTTTAATATTATAAATTAACTATTACTACTTTTGAGTTTTAGTACAAATGTGTATATGTTTACAAACATATACTCAATCATTCTTTTGTTTTTTTGTATGTGTGTTTTTCTCTGATTATTTTACTTTTTGCTTCAGGTACATCATTAAGTTCCCTTGGTGAGAACCTGTTCATGGTAAAATTCGTTTATTTCTCTGACAGTGACTTTATTTTTGAAGGATAGTTTTCCTACTATATGAAGTTGAGGTTTTTAGATTTCTTATTTAGAACATTGAAAACAGTATTTTCTGTCTTTTTTTAAGTATATTTTATTGATTGTGCTATTACAGTTGTCCCATTTTTTTCTTCCCTATTATTCCCCCTCCTCTGCCCTGCATCCCCCTACCCTCCAGCATCCTCCCTCCTTAGTTTATGTCCGTGGGTTGTACATATAAGTTCTTTGGCTTCTCTATTTCCTATACTATTCTTAACTCCCCCTGTGCATTTTATGTTTGCCAATTATCCTTCTTATTCCCTGTATCTTTTCTCCCCGATTTTCTCCCTCCACCTCCCAATTGATAACCCTCCACATAATCTCTATTTCTGTGATTCTGTTCCTATTCTAGCTGTTTGCTTAGGTTTTGTTTTTGTTTTTTAGGTTCAGTTGTTGATAGTACTTTTTTGTTTAAACATATTCAATATTTTTATTTTATATTCTATGTCTATAATTCCCATAAATGGAAGTAAGCCAGGCTTAATACTGGTGTTGGTTTTTCGTTTCACGTTTAGTCATACTGCTTCCTTTGTGTATCTTGTAGTTTCAGAGGGTGACCTCCTATTCCCTAGAACTTTTCCTTTGAGATTTTTATTGAAAATACATACTGTTAGGATGAATTAATGTGTTTGTCGTACTGGGAGCATAGGGATACTAATGACCTGGTGCCACCTTAAACTGAAATTACTGGCTTGTTGATGAAAGAACATCCAACCTACAAAAGGTCTTATAAGAATTTTTTGAACCAACAATTTGAGGACATGCCCAGAAGCAAAATCTCATCGGACTGAGAAAATGCTCAGGAGAATGGCAGTTTTGCAGCTTATTTTATACTTTATAATCAAAGGAGAAGACATGAGGAAAGTCTATGAAATTCATTGGTGATAGATTAAAGGCGTGGGGCAGGCAAAGCAGGGGAAATCTCTAGGACTGGATAAAAAGCAAAATGGAGAGACACATAGTTCTGTTACATCGGTGGGTAAAGGACAGTTAATCAACATTCACAGCACACAGAGATGGTGTACCTGCAACAAGCTAACCGTGAGGGGTTCTCTGGTCTCCTGCTCTGGTGGTCTGGTGCTGGCCTTTATGCCTTCCAGAGGTAGGAAAAGAAGATTATTCTGACATTTCAAAGGTATGTTTTCCTAGGTACGCAAAGACAATAGACATGACCTTTGTCAAGGAAACTGCAGGCCTAGGATGTGACTACACACTGATCCGTTTAGTTAGTAATTTCTATGTTGAGACCGTACTGTGTGGTTGCTTTCCATCCCCAAGTTCTAAAGCCTGCCTTGTGATGCTCATGTGCTTCCCCCCAAGCTTGTCAGGTGCAGTATGTGACCCCTTTTTCATTCACAGGCTTGAGGGTTTTTGTTTGTTTTTTGACCACATAGGCAGGCCCCTTACATGTGTCTGGTTAGCGTTATGAATTAGAACAAATTGGCCTTCTTGTCCTCATGTACTGAGCAGGGTAATTTCTGGTTTGCTTTGTTACTGAAGGTACAACCCTTTGAGATCCTCAGTTTTTTGCCTGTGTGTCCTAGGCTCGATGGTGGCCTCTGGGCATTAGCTGTCATCCCTTTCACTGTGCACAACTGTTACAGAGCAACAGAAGGTTCTCGAGACTGGCAAAACACTTCCAAAGTCTCGCTTTCTCGAACCTGAGGGGTCAGTCTTCCACGGGCAATTAAGATCCCAGACAAGCCCCCAAAAACTGTTATGGAGCAACAGAAAAGGTCCGTTATTGTCCGCCGCCTTATGGAAAGATGTCTCTCAAAGCCAGAGATTTGTGAAAAGGAAAGGAAATGTTTATTAGTGCTATACAGAGTTAAAGTAGCAACCTAACGTCTCCATTAAAATATCAAAGTCCTTTAGGATACCCACAGACGCCCACAGTGCTTCCTATCTCCCTCTGCCCTAATTCAGGGTACCGTAATTGCAAGGAAGAGAAGAACACGTCTGGGATCCAGGCTCTTGACACCGTCAGCTGTGTCATCTTCCAGGCAGGATCTCTGGTTAATCTGAAGCCGTGTGGCACCTTCTCATGGCCTACTGGCAAGAGTTCTTTCACCCTTCTTCCAGGTAGTCTCTCTTGCTCCCAGGCCACACAGCCGAAGGGAGCACCCCAAAGCTGCGTGGTCCCTCCTCTACCAAAGCTT